>QRAM01000023.1:418652-527506 GCA_013436055.1 Halocynthia roretzi | reverse complement strand
AAATGCCAAGATCATGAGGCTGCTAGAGGCACAAGCACCAATATGAAACCAGAACTCAACAAACCATTGCAGTGGCCAGGCAGCAATAGGCTCACAATTCTCTGTGAATATAGAAATCTAAAATGGAAACAAAAATAACCCAAAGAGAAAGCTTGGATGATCAATCCAGACCCCCTCTCTGCTAGTTAATAAGGTCCCATACTAGTTACCCAATCGCCACACTGAAGCACAAATGGCCAGTTTGTTCATCATTGCAGCGAGAAATTGAACATACAATGAAACAAAACAGTAATGTAATAAGTAAAAAAAGCGCGTTGTTGGCCATCCACCTCGAGGATCCTGGTTGCAACTTCCATCTGGAACAATAAAATAATAACATATGCAAAGTCTATTCGCTGGATAAGTAGACTCCCAAATTAAGGCATAACACTAACTATTAAGATTTCCTATGCGTTAACCAGCAGCTTAGCATACAAGTAGCATATAAAACTTTTGATCTTTTATACAAGTTGTGATACAAGACTAACATGATATAATTAGTACATTATCGTATGGATGCCTGCTGGTAGTGTTACGAACTTTTATTTTAGTTGCTCCCAAAATAAGGCATCACTTCCATCTAACGATCAAGAATTTTTATGTGTCAACCAGCAGCTTAGCATGCAAATAGTATATTAGTACACTACTGTATGGATGCCAGTCCAGTCACTCCAGTCCAGCAAAATCCTCAATAAACGTATATCTTACTGTCTTCCTTCTTCTGGTCTTGCTCTTCCTGGATTCCCGATGTCGAATGCTCGTCGTCGAAGAGGTCGTCCTGGAACGCCTGAATAATCGAATACCATTACATCTGCCATCCAACTATATCAATAAGTCACTACAGTCCAGCAAAAGCCTCAATAAACACTTTACAATTAAGTGCCGCATCCAACTATATCAATAAGTCACTACAGTCCAGCAAAATCTTCAATAAACGTATATCTTACCGTCTTCGTTCTTCTGGTCTTGCTCTTCTTGGATTCCCGATGTCGACTCCTCGTCGTCGAAGAGGTCGTCCTGGAGCGCGTCCTTCAACAACCACTGTCTGACACGAATGCGATGAATAACTCACTATCTGAAGCAAGAAAACTTCTCGCGTTGATTACAATCCCGGGGATCACGTGACGAAAGGAAGCGTAAAAGCACAGCGCCCCTGAAATATTGACCTGAGGACCCGAAGGACAGCTGACGATGATGACGTTCCGTCTGGAGCCAGGAGAGGTCACGCTCGAAAAAAAAGCGAATGACCTCGAAATCACGAGCTGCCAGGAGGAGCTCGAAAATCAATTGTTTGAATTCAAGTCAGGCAATTATAACCAACGTTAGATGCAAGATTGTCCAATGAGCATTAGCGGATCTTTCACTATTATGTCGATTCATTAGTCCTGTCAATAAAACGCTTCAAAACGTTCCGCCCGAAAGGCTATATCGACGGTATATGTCAAGTGTCATCGAAACAAAAAATATGACACTGACGTCACGGTAAATAATGCCCGCCAACGAAATTTCACGGTTTAAAATGTAATACAACCTCCATTATTCTATTCTATTGCCACCCACTCACTGGTTCTTTGCGCCCATGGCAACTGCAGTCTCTACCCTTCATGCTACGGTCCTACATACTTCGAACTATTCATTCAATCAACTGCTTAATGACTCTTGGTCACATTATCTCGACTTGCAAGGATGAGCGTCATTTCAATATTGGAAGCTTAGCACAAAAGTAACAGAGCCCCACTGGAGCAAAAACATTCTAACATAGAGGTTCCTTTCCATCCAACGGAATAAGTCCAGGAGGGGAATTGGGATCACACATTGGTAATTTAAAACTGTTACATACTGCCCATAAGTCATATTATAAGGGCTGAAAATTCGAACCTCGATTATCCGAACTGTTCATATATCTAAAGCAGGGGTTCTTAAACTAGGGGGCGCACCCCTTTTTGGGTGCGTGTAGGATTTGCTGGGGGGCGTTGAATGCCAATAACATACCACATCCCTCATAGGGAGATGAGGAGTCTTTATGATGATGGTGATGCTAGTGATAATCTTATGACAAATTTACAATTGACAACAACGGGAGTTCTGCATAATTGTTTACAATTCTAGTTATTATTATTAATTACTTTGCAAATATATTTTTCAATATAGAGCGACCACATGATTCGCACCCATTCGTTACCATGGAAACCGCCAACTCCTTATGTTGTGTTGAGTAATTCACATCTCCAATAACTTCTTCATATTTTTAATTTTACCCGATCAACCGTATTCCCTTGGGTCGCCCACTTCCCCAACCTAATTTACCTTTCACGGAAGTTAATAGGCATCCTGTCAGCATGATTTTTTTCACCAGACTAGACGGGCAATATTTATTACTAACTTTGAAGACTAAATTATCCATCAGTAGAACGAAATTGGGTGAAAACTATTTAGCAATGCAAAATATCATCAAGCAATTCCTCGAGACTACAAAACATCATGATCCTATATTAAGGAGAGCACAGCAATTCCTGTTTGGGAAAATGTAGAAATTATTCAATTGTTACCAGCAATTCAAAACAAACTGACATGCAAGCAGTACACAACAATTCCCATCACCAATGCAAGCCCCGTGTTCATACAGAGATATGCAAAAGATTCATTAGCATGTTAATGCATTGCATCGGACCCATTAAATCGTCCTCCGATTCAGTGCGATAGTTGACTCTCATTATCTTCCGCTTACAAGATTCCTCTGGGATGCTCGATCTTTCCTTACTCCCGTTGGTCAGTTTGATCTCTCCGAAATCCTGAGAGTAAGCTTTAAAAGGCTTTGATTTTGAGGCACAAAACTTTGGCGACTGTGGTTTGGTGATTCTTCTCGATTTATGGACACGTACGCCCATTTGTAGAGAGGTACGTGTCGGTAAAGAAAGCTTGACTTTCGGTGGAATGGGTGCGTTTCCATACAAGGACTTGACGACTTTCTTGGTGGCTTGTCCTTGAGGTCTCGTCTTGGGTGTGGCAGATGTAACGACATTCTTTTCGCTATTCTTGTTTTTGGGAGTGGATGAATGTTTGTCTCCACTGTTGTGGCCACTTAAAAAACTTGTTTCTCTAGTTGATGAAAAAGAAATATCAGTTGAACAAACTGGGAAAATAACAGTATAAACTTCATCTAGATTATGCATCATTGCACAGCAACCACACTAAGAAACAATTAATCAAATATTCTGTAAATTCACAAAAGTACCACAGCATGTTAATCCGTTCATAACTCCATAAATCTTGGATCACCAATATACCTACATACGTACGAGCTTAGTAATCTAATGAAAGATAACTAACCGCGCTGTTACGTCCAAGAAGTTAGATCGCTCTTCAACAGCAGCCGAATCATCGTACAGGGTAGAGGACAAACTCAAATATCCAACATTGGATCTTCTCTTGGTTAGTCGTGCAGTTTCACTAAGCTGTAGCTGTTCAATGCAAGAAAATATGTCATCCAATTTCAAGCTAATTCCAACTTCCTTACCATCATATTAATATACAGATGTCAATTGAATAAAAACTTGAAAATTTGAGTAAATACCTTTGTTTTGTACCGTCTAGCAGTTTCCCTATGAATGTAAATCAGCAAGTCGATGGCTCGTTTGTTCTGCAACATAACCTAGGAATGATAGCATTTTAGATTTGAAATAGCTAAAATCCAAGTATTTGAAGTGTTGTATAGTATATACTTGAACGTTGGCTGCTCCAGAACAAAATTCATTCAGTATCAGGCAGGAGGAACAAAAAATTGGTGAATGACTCGGATCCCGACTGCCTTTGTCACGAAATCGAGATAGAACATTCACGAGGAGATCAATGGGTGTACTGCTGCTTTTGTTTGAATCAACACCAGAAATGATTCGAGAAGTAATTTCTCTCGTCGATTGATTCTATCAGCGGAGTTAAATTTTTATTTTTCCATCGCATAGATGCTCCGAAATCAAAAGTTAATTTAAAATTACCCTGATAAGAATCAGAAGAACTCGAAGAGAAAGTTGATGGACAGTAACAGCGGCAACACTCCGGTTTGAGGAATCTATCCACTGACACAAAACCTCGGCTCCTCCGGCCTCCAAAATCCTCTCACAGCACTCTGGAAGGAGGCTGGCTAATGTGGCTGGAGAGAAGAATGCAGTTTAAAGGTAATTCTTAAAATCAAGTTCACTTATTGATTTTAACGGTGTTGTTTGCAAAACCACAGGGTAATGATGTGATTTATCATGGAATAATAAATTATGATTCATGAGGATTAATGCTAAACCTTAGCAATGCCAGAGTATTCCACTACTCATAATAGATACATATATATCACTGACTATTATGTAACTTTCGGTATAAATTCTGTAAAAATCAAACCTAGGGTTTCCAGAGACTCGTAGATTTGTGAATATTCTTTCACGTCTAGCAAAACTTCAAGAGCTTTCTTCATTCTGTACTCTATGCAGAGTTCTGGGCAATCATTCGCCCTCTGGTTGGCAACATTACAACGCTCTCTAGCTTTCCCAATTTCAGTGTAGATATTCATTTCCTTGCGAACTATATACCTAAGAAATAGTATGCATGAACCTATATCATATACCAGAATATACCCTCTTGTTGGTTATTTTTATGAAACAAAAGTTACAAAATGTTATGAGAGTTGAAAAATTATAATATTACTAAGTAAACTTTATTTAGTTTGTCTCACCCTCTGAAACAGCGTTGAATAAGAAGTGTAGAATGATGTATCTTCTTGAAACGTCTTCTATCCTTCCTCATTCTCTTGAAGCTTTTCCATGCTGTTTGAATCACAACTGCGGCCTTCTGCTTAAATGCTTTGCGTCGCACAGCTTGTGCTTCCCGGAATCTCCTAAAAGCTCTCTGAACAACAATTGCAGCAGCGCGATTGGCTAAGAATTCTCGCCTGGCTTTGGTCATTTCAAATGTGGCTCGCCATTTTCTTTGAATTAACAATAAAGCATCGAGTTTATGCTTTTCAAACTCCCCGAAAATGTCAAGCTCAAGCCTCTTGCTAGCAACGACCTTCTTAGCTATGTAGCATCGTACAGTACATTGAATAGTAATCGCTGCAAAGCGTTTCTGCAAAAACAAAGCTCGTTCTTTTTCCATTTTCAAAGTAGCTCTCCACTTTTTCTGAATGAAAATAATAATGGCCATCTGTCTTTTCTTTTCCAAGACTCTCTTTCCAGCAAGTTTATGACGGAAAACATGCTGCAAGGTAATGGCTGCACTACGTTTCTGCTGATAGAGACATTTCTCCCTTTTCATTTGAAGTGTTGCTCTCCATCTTTGCTGCAGGATTAAAACTGCAACATGTTTTTTCTGAAAGATTTTTTTTGCCTGATAGCATCGTACAGCAGACTGAAGAATAATAATGGCTGATTTTTTCTTCAAAAACATTGAACGTTCTTGTTTCATTTTTAAGGCAGCTCTCCATTTCCTCTGTATGCATATGATAGCAGACAATCGAAATCTTTTTGCAGACTTTTTTTTTTTTGCAAGGTAGCATCGAAAAGTACACTGCAAGACAAGGGCAGAATGTACCATCTTAAGATACTGTGAACGTTCTCTTTTCATGTCCAACGTAGCTCTCCATTTCCTCTGAATGAACACAATTGTATCTCTATAATGCTTTTTTTCAGACAATATTTTCCGTGCCTGGACACATCGCACCGCACACTGGATTTTTACAGCGGCAGAACGTTTTGCTAGATAGAGCGAGCGTTGTTTATTCATTGCCATAGTATATCGCCATCTTCGTTGGATTAGAACAACTATCGCCAGCTTGTGCTTCGATTCGCAGATTTTCCTACGTGCCAAACAACCCCTCATAAAAGACTGGATGGTAATAGCAGCTTTGCGCTTCTTCAAGAATGCAGAACGATCACAGTACATCTCAAGCGTGCTTCTCCACCTCTTTTGAATTGAGACAACCGCTGAAAGTCTCGTGACATAAAGTGATCGCCGCTGTCGCATAAGAAGAGTGGCCCTCCATTTGCTCTGCAACAATATCACACTGGACTTTTTCTCCAGGTACGTAGCTCTTTCTCGCCACATTAACAAAAGATTCCTCCACCAATTTTGAATCTTTCTAGCAGTAGATGATTCAAGCTGCAATTCTGCTGCCAGCTTCTTTGCTGCCTGATGACCACGAAACCATCTCTGGATGACAATAGCTGCGAAAAGCTTTTGAATATAAGACAGCCGATCAGTCTTCATCAATAGCGTAGCACTCCAAATTCTCTGAATCTTGATCACTGCAGAACGAATCTTCGCATAGGATGCTTTCTGTTTCCTCATTCTCAAAGTCGCAATCAATTTCTTTTGGATATTGATAGTGGAACTTCGTTTTTCATTATACAAATCTCTCGTTCTCTTCGCATTTCCAATGTTGCCTGCCACTTCATTTGGATACAAAGTATGGCATCAAGCTTTCTTGTACACATGGCTTGTTCTCTTCGCATTTCCAATGTTGCTCTCCATTTTCTTTGAATAAAAAGTAAGGAATAATGCTTCCTTGTATAAATGGCTTGTTCGCTTCGCATTTCCAATGTTGCCTGCCACTTTCTTTGGATACAAAGTATGGCATTAATCTTCCTTGCATACATGGCTCGGTCCCTCCGCATTTCCAATGTTGCCTGCCACTTTCTTTGGATACAAATTATGCCATTAAGCTTCCTTGTATACATGGCTCGTTCTCTTCGCATTGTCAATGTTGCTCTCCACTTTCTTTGAATAAAAAGTATGGAATAATGCTTCCTTGTATACATGGTTCGGTCCCTTCGCATTTCCAATGTTGCCTTCCACCTTTTTTGGATACTAAGTATAGCATCAAGCTTCCTTGTATACATGGCTTGTTCTCTTCGCATTTCCAATGTTGCCTGCCACTTTCTTTGGATACAAAGTATGGCATCAAGCTTCCTTGTATACATGGCTTGTTCGCTTCGCATTTCCAATGTTGCTCTCCACTTTCTTTGAATAAAAAGTATGGAATAATGTTTCCTCGTATACATGGCTCGATCCCTTCGCATTTCCAATGTTGCCTGCCACCTTTTTTGGATACAAAGCATGGCATCAAGCTTTCTTGTATACATGGCTTGTTCGCTTCGCATTTCCAATGTTGCTCTCCACTTTCTTTGAATAAAAAGTATGGAATAATGTTTCCTCGTATACATGGCTCGATCCCTTCGCATTTCCAATGTTGCCTGCCACCTTTTTTGGATACAAAGTATGGCATCAAGTTTCCTCGTATACATGGCTCGATCCCTTCGCATTTCCAATGTTGCCTGCCACCTTTTTTGGATACAAAGTATGGCATCAAGTTTCCTTGTATACATGGCTCGGTCCCTTCGCATTTCCAATGTTGCCTGCCACTTTCTTTGGATACAAAGTATGGCATCAAGTTTCCTTGTATACATGGCTCGGTCCCTTCGCATTTCCAATGTTGCCTGCCACTTTCTTTGGATACAAAGTATGGCATCAAGTTTCCTCGTATACATGGCTCGATCCCTTCGCATTTCCAATGTTGCCTGCCACCTTTTTTGGATACAAAGTATGGCATCAAGTTTCCTTGTATACATGGCTCGGTCCCTTCGCATTTCCAATGTTGCCTGCCACTTTCTTTGGATACAAAGTATGGCATCAATCTTCCTTGTATACATGGCTCGGTCCCTTCGCATTTCCAATGTTGCCTGCCACTTTCTTTGGATACAAAGTATGGCATCAATCTTCCTTTTATACATGGCTCGGTCCCTTCGCATTTCCAATGTTGCCTGCCACTTTCTTTGAATAAAAAGTATGGAATAATGTTTCCTCGTATACATGGCTCGGTCCCTTCGCATTTCCAATGTTGCCTGCCACCTTTTTTGGATACAAAGTATAGCATCAAGCTTCCTTGTATACATGGCTTGTTCGCTCCGCATTTCCAATGTTGCCTGCCACTTTCTTTGGATACAAAGTATGGCATCAAGCTTCCGTGTATACATGGCTCGTTTTCTTCGCATTGTCAATGTTGCACGCCACTTTTGTTGAAGGACTATGATGGCATCGTGTTTTGCCATGTACTGGGTTCGATCTTTACGCATTTGTAAAACTGCTCTCCATCTTCTCTGAATGACTAGACCAGCATATTCAGCTCTAGCGGCTCTAGCTTTTAAGATGGCTTTCCACTTCTGCTGAACAAAAATTACTGCTTGAAAAAATTTCATTCTGGAAGAGAGAATCATCTTTGCTTGGTAACTTCTCACTGCACACTGGATTGTAATGGTGGCAGATATAATATTCAGATAGGAAGCTCTTTGTTGTTTCATTAAGGTTGTCGCCCTCCATTTGTGCTGAACAACTGTGGCTGCTTTGGTTCTATCAGCCAATAATTGTTGGAACTGCTTCCGTGCTTTGTAACCTCTGCCAAGATAAAAAGATAAAATTAGAAATGATTTTTAGTATGTTCTATTACTACGGCTGATTGGGAATTGGTGCTGTACATGCATTAATATAATATCGCGGAACACCACAATTTTTTTATACCCTTCGTTCCAAAGCCTTATCGGATTATCTGTTTTTAACGGATTAACCGGTAATTGATTATTCAACAATCTAGTTCTAAACCACTCATTTTATCTCTCGGCACCTAAAAAGCAAAATGGACTCTCATCAACTTCAGTGAAACATATATTAAGTTTGAATTAAATTTGAAAGAAGGCTTTATTTGAAAATATCACTGCATTATGTTTATTAAAATGGTGTCTATTAACAGTGTACAGTGTTACAGGGCATTTATATTTATGTCCATACTAATAGAAGTGCCAGATCACATTTCACCACAAAATCTGTAGTATACCTGTACAACAGTATAATAGGGTTGAATTTTCTTTACCTATGTTACAATACATCATTCAATGATAAACTATATAGGGGAATAAGAGTCATCAAAATACCTATAGATTTTCTGTATCAATATAGCAGCTTCACGTTTCGTTGAATATATGGCAGCCTGTTTTCTTGCCTCAAGTGTTGCTCTCCACTTTCTTTGAACACACACCACAGCCCTTTTGTATTCTATGTATTCGTTTCTTTGCACCCGACAGAGACGTGATTGGAGGTACCATTCTTCTATCTTAAGAACGGAGGCTTCCATCTTTTCAAGCTCTCTTTGTTCCTTCTTTCTTTTCCACCATGCTTGTATTTCAGAAGCTGCCTGATTTTTCTCCTGCATTTCAAGCAAAAGTTGCTTCTTCAGCTTCCTAGCTAGGTATCCCCTAAAAAGCAATTGCAATTACAATCAGGGTAACTATTAGTTGATGCTAGGTTTCCGTTATATATATTGCCATAACACAAAAATTGAAACCTAATTGACTCTGCCAAGGTTTTCTGAATAATAGGATTCAAGATAATAATTCTAAACTTACCTTAGATAAGACTGTATAACTATAGTTGCATATCGTTGTTTGACAAACTGCAATCTGTAGGGCAGGACCATTTTCTTTGATTTCCATTTCCGCTTGACAATATCCACCGCCATTTTGAGTCTCCTATATCTCGCTCTATCAACGATACCTCTAAAAAAAGCTTGCAGGACGAAAGCAGCCTTGTTTCTACGAAGTGCAAGCTCTTCCTGTTTGCGTTTTAATTCCCTCTCTAATCTCTGTGCTTTGTGAATTCGCCATACGATCTGGATCGTTCTGGCAGCACTGAAAATAGAAATCGTCAGCGGTCCTATCACCATATATATACTCGTGCATTATTAACTGCCTACAGAAGAATATTTAGATAATAAGGTCTACATAATCCACCATGAATTTACCATCTATACTTGGCAAAAAAAGGCTTTCACATGAGCAATACCACTATTATTTTACACTGTAAACAGCTATATATACCGGTCTTCTATTCTGATGTCCAACAGTCGGGTGCAGAGGAATGCAACAAGTAAACGAACAACTTTGTCATCTGGTATGGTGTTTGTAATATCGTCGATCCGGAGCAGATTTGGAATTCCTCCGAGTTCGTAAGCTGCATGTTGGACGAGTTTCAGGTTTGTCTGAGGAATGCAATGATAAATAATAGAAAAATGGATAATGTTTATTAATGACTACTTGCTTATAAGCTTGCCTTTTCATTCTTCAGAAGTTTATTGCTTGAAATTGGACTAATAGTAAAAGATGAACTTGTATGATCAGTCTTGAAAAAAAAATTGATTTCATTTAAATATCAGCCACTCTAGATGATCAGATATTTGGTTTATATAAAGAACTATACTTGTGAAATAAATACTGGTAACATTAGTAAATTGGAGTTGGAGCTAGATTTGTTAGGTTACTGGATTCGGGAACGGTAAAAAAAGTACCAACTACAGGTAAATATGAATATTATTACTAGGATTGTCATACAGTTATCCACATCGCTCGCTTTACCACCCGTCAAATTGTCTCAGGACTACAATAATAGGGTAAATAGCTATAAAGTAGCGGGATTTATATAATTATTTAATCTACAGTTAGAATGAATGTTTTGCCTACAGACACGACAGCCCTGGTTATAATCGACCAAATTAAATTTCAGCATACCACAGCATAACTTTCACTTTGGGTAGTGTCCGCACAGATCGAAGATGCAGGAATGAAATTCGGCAAATAATATGAAATAAGATGAGCGAGCACTCGACCGTCTGAGAAAGAAGCAGCAAAATTTCGAACCGGTACCGACTTGAAAGCACAGATTGAACGACACCATTCCAAAAGCAAAGAAGACACCATTTCCACAGGAGAATCGGCAGGACTATGTGACTGGCCAGGCTGTAGTTCAAAAATTTATAAATTAAATTAGATATCTATCATATATATATTCATAAAAGCAGGTGTAACTTTATAAGCAACAGGGGAAATTTTTTTTATATCCTATAGTGACTCCATAATATTTAGTCCAAATTTATTATATTCATATACAAACAAAGCACACTGATGTAATTTTTAAATAGATTACAGAACCCTCGTCAGAACCACATGACTGACTGGCAGACTGCAGTTTGATCATGAAATACATCTAGATATTTATTAATGTATATCCATACTTCTTCCATAAACTTCTTCTCTTTATTTTCCAAATTATGTTTCAGTCTCAAGTTTTTTTTGAGAAACTTTATTTCTTTTTTGAGGAAATCCTGATTGACACTGTTGACAACCTAGAAAAATAATGTAAGTTACACAAATTCATCTTCATTCACAATATAACTGATAACAATTTAATAGTGCAGATGACTCTTACACTGATCATATCCGATCTAATTTCTATCTTACTTGGAAATGAGCAGCAATGTTCCAAAGAAGAGCAAGTGTCATTTCGCGATGACCTTTAACGATGTGATCCGCTTCCACTTTCTTACCACTGGCATCGCATATGTTGACGTTGTGATCTTCGAGAGCTTTCAATGCAATCTGGTGATAATTTCAAATGATGGATATATTTTCTACCTATTTTCAAAATTCAAGTAAGTTATGATTGTTAGTCAGATGGTAATGGTACTTTTACTAACATTGACATTATGTCTCTTCTGTAATATGCTACCGGCAGGCACACGTAGCTTTGGTGTTAAATTCCAGTCAAGGAAGAGCAGTTCCACTATTCTCACAAGGCGAATTCCATCCCTGGAAAATCAGGACGGATTTATGGATGGTAGAATGGTTTGATATTCAAACTTTAGAAATAGGAAATACCAATATGTCAAAACAATCTAGAAGCTTGAAATAATATTACCTGAGGTCAACTCGTATGTTGCTGATTCCGAACTCAAACTCGTCAATGAATGTTTGCGTGTGACTCACTTTGTATCCCATAAATGACAAATGCTTGATGATGTCACCTTCTCCTTTGAGGAACTCTCTCGAGAAGTTTACAAGGATGTCACGACAGTTTCTGTAATCCGAGTCCCTGATAGATCAACGAATTAGTAACTGATGCCAAAATAAGGTTAAAATACAATAATTTAATTTTAAAAACTATTTGCAACCTTCGAAATAAGCATGGATCATGGTCTATAAGACGTTTCTGTTTTGCTTGCTCAAGGAAGTAGATAAGTACAAGGAGTTTTTTCAAGGTATACTTTGCCATACATTCCTCATACCTACAATGAAACAGCGCATGACACACTTATTAAAGTAATACACTACATTCAGAATGAAAAGAAAAGATCCATACCCATGTTTGAACAAGTTAGGAACAGTAGAGTGAGCGTATTCATATTGAATTTCATCACAGTTTAGAAGGCGCCTCATTACAAAGTGTGATAGGCCTATGAGATCGTCGTTACCATGTTGCAGAGGCAGAGTTTCCCCGAAAGTAGCTTCCAATCCGACACGTAACCAGAGAGGATTAAAGCTGAGAATTGATTGAAGAATTAGGTTTCTGCTTCCTGGAAAGAAAAAAGAAAATCCAGATACTTCTAGAAAAGTCCAAGTGAGTGAAACGACAATAAAAAACCATGTAAAAGATTATATGAACTAGAAAGTATCTTTGACCTAAATCTGCCCACATCTGTCTGTCACTGCGGATCCTCATTTTTCCACTTTCTACTTCAGTTTCAATGCTATGAATGATGTTTGCCACGGAATCTGATTGAAAGAGATCGCTCGCACTTTGGCGAAGTCTATCTAATCGCCGTCGAATTTGGTATGCTCTTAAGGAAGCATCTTCTTTTGTCAAAGCTGGTCTGTCAGCTGAAGACTGTTCCATGTTTTGAGTAAATACAGTAGAATGGTTGGCTGGATCGAGAACAAAAATTGAGAGAGGTCTAAGTTGGACACTCAGATTTCCTACAGCGAATTATTAATGCATTATTTTTCTACATGTGCTCAAAGGCGTGAGTTTTATGTTCAGGTGTGTGTCTCTCAAAGGTAATAATTTCATTTTTGACTGGAATAATGTATCAAAGAAAATGGGTTCAGTGGAGAGATAATATCTATGTAGGAAATTATCATGTAAGAAATATTCTGTAGGAATATGTTGTGAAATCCTCCAACTTCTATTGTAGAGATGTGTTGTGTTGATTTGTTGCACTGAAAATCAACTCACATCTAGCTTTTAAAGATTTTCCTGATGACGGTTCACCCGAGGTTCCAATGTTGGGTTTAAATTCATCAGGAGTCAAGATATAGTTGAGCCAGCACGTGAATGCCCTTTCTTGCTTCTCTCTCCATCGTTCATCGTAAAACATGTTACGAGATGAGTAAGGCAAGATCACCCGGCCTGACACTTGTCGTCGGGGCTGTTGCTGGGTGGACAAAATGAGTCGAGCAAGTGGTACACCTATATCAACAATGATATGGGGTAAAATTTTAAAAAATTTTGGATTTAAGAACTCAATATGGAGATGGTGATATATATATATTAAAAATTAAATTTCTTTGTTGATATTGGACAAAAACACAACTTCCCATTTTTGTGGAATCAAAATATAGAATTGAATGGAAAAATCAAGAACTCCGAACCCTTCATCAACTTTTTCTTTCCTGCTTTTTGGGTTTTCATTGCACGTCTTGATCCAACCAACGTTGGACTTCGCTCTAACTTGGTGCTGTTATGAGAGTCCTTGTCTTTAGGCCTGCATTGAAATAAAAAAGTTGCAGCAACAGTGAAAGGAAGGTTAGAGCTTTTTCTAATTTACGTTTTCTGTTTCTTTGTTGGAGTTGGTTTAAGAATTCCTTCTAATCTTGCAGCTCGTCTTCTTTGTAATGCACGACCTTTGGGAGTTCCTTGCCCAGCTGTAAAGAGAGTGAACATACATTAGAGTTATTGCTAAAACAGTACCTTGTGAACAGAATCCTCTTTTTTTTTAAATGTAGTTTCAAGTGTAGTTCTTAAATACTTTATTTCCTTCCCTACAAATTTCTATTCCAAATGAAAACTACATTATATGGTCTAGATTCGTTGTTTTCCATCTACAGGCCCATGAGCGTTCGTTGCTTTCCTCGTACCCTCTTTTTTTAACGATCGGCCAGAGCTTATTCACAGCAAACTCCAGTATTCAATTTTGTAATGTTTTCTATTCATTTTTCTTGATAATGTTTGCACTCCTAAGGTCCATTTCTGGTTATTGGGTAAATACCGCTTCTCGAATTTCTCCTAGCAACAGGACATATCCTTCCTTCTTTCATTTTTTCCAAAGATGCTTTTTTCGTACTGCGGGCTGACGATTTCTGAACAAATTGGAGAGTTTGCAAACAACGTTTTTCGTTACAACAAGAATAAAATTTTCTAACCCTAGCTTGTGGAGGTGTATGTTCCTCATCTGATTTTCGTTTCATCTTCTTAGGTGTTTTAGATGGTTGAATGATGGCGGATATATCTGGCAAAGGTAGATCAGCTGTAAAATTAAATTAAAATGAACAATATACAAAACAGTACTGTAATATTAATATCAAAAAACACTAAAGGCAGTTCTGCATAAGAAATATATCTGTGCGGAATAAAATTTCTGCGAAAATGGAGATAACTCACTTTCACGATCATAAGAATATGTACTGCTTAGTACGTTAGGCAGATTGCAAGGTGACGTATCTGGTATTTTGAATTCATGAAGATTGCATTCATTCTCGGCAGTAGTGGTCGATTGACCAGGCATAAAACTAATGGCAGTAACGGCATTTTTTGAACAGTTACTCTCAAGACTGTCATCAAGTGAAGTCTCACCTGAACAAGATGAATGAAATTTGTATAATCCTAGAGGGAAAAGTTTAAAAAAATCAGTTTGGACAGTCAAACTGAATGTGGAGCTTACTTTCATTCGATATTTTTCTTTCTGATTTTAACATTGAAAGAGCATAATCAAGCATCGTTACCTCTTTGTTTGATTCTATCGATGGAAAAAGGTGAAAACATAATCAAAATATATGATACAACAACAACAGATATAAATACTGTACCTTGTTTTTTCAGTCTGGTTTTCAAATCCATATCAGAATCTATTGCTTGCTTGTTAACTCTTACCAAAGTATTGTTTCTGTCTCGTTCAGCTAGGTGAACCAACACATATAAAAATAATATTGAGAGAGCCGTTGAATTGGTATTTATAAATTTATCTTTCAAGGCCACAAACTTATATTCTGCTCTTCAAAAGCTTCAAGTGTCTGTATAGGCTGAACCACAGGAAGTACGTAAGTTGCATCTTGCTTCTTTTCTTCAGACAATAAAGTTGAATTTCGTCCTGAAGATTCAAAACTTAGAATGAAAGTGAACGGAAGTAACAACTACTGAAACTCAGCAACTACAAACCAATGCAGAAAGTTGTTTTTCGTGGGGTAGGATGAGGTTCGTCACTCGCTTCTGATGGTATGCTGTGCTTTCCCGAAAACTGTAATTCATCCACGTGAAGACTACCCAATGGTTGCATATCATCAATGTAAGGCACCTACACGAGATGAATAATTGATTATAATGTACATCGATGAAGAAGCTAAGCTCTCCAACTAATGAACGATTTAAGCTCAGAGACTGTTCATAGGTCAACTTGTTTCATCCATATTACCTTAAAAGTGCCGTTTAGCACTACCAACAGCATCATTAGCATTCCCTTTTCATTGGCCGTGAGGAAAATATAACACAAAAATAAACTATAGAAATGGGGGAAAACAAGAAATGTACGCACACAACCAAAGCAAAAAAATTAGCCGACTCTAGTGTGTTATCATCCGCATGAATGCAACGAACCGCTGTAACATGCAACGGGCAATTTAAACAAAATTTGAACTACGTTTCACCGACTGTACCCAAGTCGGAGAGTTTCTGTATTCCTAATAAGACACTATTTCTTATTTATTCACATACATCTAATCCACTCGGGGAACTGGGGGCCGTGATACTGCCACAGGAATCTCTCCCAATTTTCTGGGTAACATGAGCAGGAAAAATAGGTGTCTTCACTATCTTGCTTTGCATATTGACCGGAGACAATGGTGATCTTGCTGCAGTTGATACATTGTTTGCTATGGTAAAAGAATTTTAGTTATATTTACGGCATAGTATCTATAAGCTGAGTTCATGGATGATACCTGAAACACATAAAGCTTGCTTTTTCACGGAAGACAATTCAACCGATGATGAACTAAACCCATTTACCAACGGTGGAATGTTTTCTTGATTACTGTTACATGGAAATTGAGTTTAAAAAGGCTTCATGGTAAATATGACAACAAGGAATAGAATCGCCATGCATAACCTACTTCTTATTTATGGTTGATTCTTGAAATTTTGCTTGAAATGAACCCTTGTTAAATGAATTCAGTATGTTCATTTTGTTCGCATCTTGCCTCCTGAACCTTCTTTTCACTTTCTGCAAAAAGAACAGTTAAGCATAATTTCATATTTCATTAATTTTATATACGCCATGTACCTTTTGTGGAGACTTGACATTTCCAACGATCAAAACGTGAACTCTAAAGCAAGAATCATATTTAATCATTATCATCTCTCTGTAATTTCCACTTTCTTTTGGAGTCCATGTAACATCAAGATAAAAAGTGTTATCTCCTGGTACAACAAAGTGATCCTGAAAAATTATGACATTAGTGAATTCCTAAATAACAAAACAAAATCTGTTGTATACAAATGACAAATATGACAGTTTAATACACTTCATCCCTGAAACTTGCTCATAAAGCGAAAATTTGTTAATCTAGGCGCATTGCAACTTCGTTGCTGGGAGGTAAGACATTGTATACAAATGGTAGTCTTACATCGCTGACTGAAAAATTTTTATGCCAAGGAAACTTTTCCACAGCTACTTCTACATCGTATGGGTTCGGATTATCCACTCGCATTCTTCTTTCCACTGATTTGCCGACCTTCACGCAACCAAAATCGAGGATTGGCTTCTTGGAGAAATGTGTGAGCTTTAAAACGGTCGGTGACACTTCAATGGTGGAGATATTCTAAACGAAAAATATATTTGAATGAGGCAAAACTGAAAATAGCTTTTAGATGTTCAATTTTAATTCTATTATTTTTATATCACAATTTGAGAATATCAGAATAAAAAGTTAATAATTGCTGGTAAATTTGTGAGATAAATATTAAATGTAAAAAGTTCAGGTGTTAGAAGTAACTTAAGCCCATTTTCGAATGTGAAATAAAACAGAAAACTAAAGTTCACAACCACGATTGTCCAACTTACATGATCAATAGCATGTCCTCTGTCCGGTGTATAAGGTTCGGATTCAATCCAAAGCTTTCGAGGCTTAAGATAACCTGCTTTATCTGGAACACCTTCAGCCATTGCAATAGCACTAGTAACAGGGCTATTGGATGATTGTTCCTAATTGAATAAATTGCATACTACTTCTTCTGTCTGAAATGCTAGATGTCAAGTATTGAACATAAATAAACATTAGGAACTGAGAAATAGAGGTGTATGCCTATTAGAACTATAAATAGATCGTATGACTTCGCCAATAACTAAAAAGAGTGATAGAAACATACAGTAAACGGGATGAAGACTCTCCAGAAAAATGCAATACCAGTTATGACATTCTCAAGGACACTGAGCAGTTTTTCAAATTTCGCTCCGAATCAAAGGGCGACATCCAGTGAAAGGTTAGTCAAAGTTCAAAAAAATACTCCTGACAAGCAATATTGAAATCACGTCTAATATCCATTCCATCCGTATTGTTACGACCTGTATTGTAGTTAATATATATATATTATTATGCCAGGTAAATATTGAACCGGCTGACCTTTATTCTACGCTCTTTAATTAACGCATTATCTACGCCGATAGAATCCATAAGCGTTTTCTCTACATGAGGTAGTTTATTAACATTGACCAAATATTTCTGATTATCGTGCTTAATCAAAGCCTGCATAGTACAATAGTGCCTGGCGGTATATTCCATGTCAAAAAAATTGAAATCTGACAGTCGTTAGATACCCGCCCCAAGCCCCCCTTTCCATACCACTACAACGTGATGATATACAATATACGACTCTTAACATTCATTTGAGGTTTTGCGAATTTTTATGCCCCAATCAAAAATACTCATTAAGAAGAAAAATAATTGATTTATTCATTTCGTCTGGGGGGGGGGGAGAACTCGAGTGACAATTGAAACCGAAACGAAACATTAGTTAGTATAAAGGTAGTGATAACTTTGTCCACATAGAGATCCAATACAACCTGTTTTAATCACTGGTGGGCTTTCAAGACTTATAAGTCCGCTAGCAGCGGAAGTTCTAAATAACAAGTCCCAGTAAATAGCGAAGTATTAGTTAACTGAGCACGCATATAGCCCTAATGGCATTGGTCTTATCAATTCACAACAAAATGAAAATAAACATCGTTGTACGTTTTTATCTTGATTAATTTAACCAGCCATGTTTCGAGATAGGGGACATGCATACAATCTTGAACGAATATAATTTCCTCTTAACCCATTAATTTCATTTAAGGAACATATCCATTATGAGTATCAGCTTCTTTATCTAACCATTCTGTTCTTTAAAATAATGACGTAAAACACGACCCTTTCTCAAGAAGATTCAATATTTGTTATTGAACTAATCATTAACTTCAATTACAGATTTTGATACTGGCTCATTAAATTTATAACCGGAGAGCCAAAATTAGATTCTATATCTTAGTGAGATGCATTCGAGGAGTTCTCAGTATGTACCATCCCAGACAACGATATCGTTATCTCTAGTTTATTTAGAGACCTTCCTCAAGTCAATCGTGTACCGCATACCGTGTACCGCGTACCGTGTAGCAAGTGCATTCTGGAATTAGGGAATTAAGCCATTAGTACATCACATTAGTTATTAATAACAGTAACATGCAAGTTATTTTTGAACTCCTGTATGCATTTGTTAGAAATTTAAAAACTATTTGCTTTTGAATTGATTAGGAGAACAATATATGAGTTCGTGAATGAGTGAATCAGTCGTATTGAAGCAATGAATTATATATCTTAACGAAATATATATTGACGCACCATGCTTTGATCTATGAATTAACGTAAGCTTTGTTACACAGCATGAGCAATAATATGATAACGAGTTTCAGTAGCAAACCATATGAAGTGGCCACAATAGGTAAACCTTTACATGGAGAAGAGGGGAGTTTTCGTCAGTACGATAACCAAGCCTGGGTGGGAGACGAAGAAATAGACGAAGGAAGTCTTAATGAATCCGAATGTAATGGTATTAACACCAAAGACAATGTAGAAGTTGCCATCGAACAGCCAAAGCCGGCCCCTTTAAGTGCATGGTTTTACAACGAAGCCTATACCTATTTCCAGATAGCATTCTTCGCTATTATAGGATGTCTCATTCGTCTTGGAGTGGACAAAGTGATGGGTGGAGATATTGCTAAGATAGAAAGTTCGAGTACAATCATTACCCAATCGTTTTTTTCGAACATGCTTGGAAGTTTCATTCTTGGAATATTGTCTGCTTCGACTCTGAAAAAATATGTAGACATGCAGTCATTATATACCGGAATATCTACAGGTAGGTGGAAGGCAACAGTAGCGATATACAGATTGAAAGCCAACCCTGATACGCTAAAGAAATTGAATTTCATATTAGTCTCATGGATGGATCGACTGTCATAGTGTCAATAGTGTTAAGGTTCAATTTTCAAAATTTCAACCCGGAATCGAGAAACATATTGTCAATGAGAAATTTGTTATAATCAATATTTATTCACCTTTGATCAGTAACGAATCGATTTATATTCTTAGGACTTACTCGTGTAAATAATGGAAAATATATATGAACAAATACGCTATAGACAAATCTCACGTACGCGGCTGAGGTAGTCGCCATTCTCAAAAATGAAATATTGAAATTTAAATAAACCTCATAATTTTGTACAGGTCTATGTGGATCTATAACAACCTTCTCCAAATGGAACCAGCAAATCTCGCTTCTCCTCATTGGAGAATCCCATTTAGCTGGACAGCCACAAACTACAGCGATTGCAGCAATTTTCGTTGACATTTTTACATTCCATTCTTCACTCCAATGTGGCAAAGATTTATCTCTTGGTATATTGAGTGTATTCAAGGTCGATAACGATGAAAGTAGCAGAGGTCCTAAGCGCTTGAAGCATTCGAAAATCGTCAATCCTTTGGCGGTAATCATGGTTATAGGGATCTGGGTCTCTTTATTAACTGTAGGTATCATAGAAAGCTCGAATTCGACAGTTTTATACGTATTAATATGCGGAGTCATGGCGCCATTCGGTGCGATATGTAGATATCTCTTAGCAAAATTTAACGGGCGAAATTTCAGTTGTTGGCCGTCTTTCCTATCAAGTTTACGGCCTCTTCCGCTCGGCACGTTCTTGGCTAACTTTCTTGGCGCGGGCCTTATCGCTGCGACTCACGTCATCATGATGTGGGTGCCTATGAACTGCTTACAAATTACAATTATCCGCTGTATACAAAGCGGATTCCTCGCATGTTTGACGACGATATCGACCTTCATGTCCGAGATTTCAAACTTTCGGACGAAAAATGAACTTGGATCTGCTTGGCTCTATCCTCTTCTGACCATAGTTTTATCTCAAATATTGGCTTGCATTATTAACGGAGTAAGTCATTCGTTGATTACAGACTATCCAATTGATAGCTGTAGCCCGGAAAACGCTACATTGAGATTCTAGGGCAGAAAATGTTGACCCTTATCTAAAGTAATAGTGTTTTATAGGGGATTTGACAAAAACCCTATGCATCCATGTGTCAAGCCGACCCAGAGAGGGGAAAGGTTAGCCAGGACATATGCTCACATTGAATTGAAAAGTGGTATTGAATTGTTCCACGTTATTTGTCAAGGCAGTAAATGAAATAATAATTCGTATATAAGATATGTATTGTTCTCTGTGAATGCATATATATTGTGATTATAATTAGTTATTCATAAATACAACACCCGTATACAAAATACAGACTGCAAGAAAACACCTTAAACTTATACAGAATTATTCAAAAATATGAAGAGAAATTCAATTTTAATCAATAACAACTTGAAAATATTGTAATCAAAAAGTGGGCAACAATTACTTAAAAAAAATGTTTATGTACCAATATGTTAGTATCTAACCCATTGAATTATAAAAAATGTTATTATATGTTAGAAGCCAGGAGCGAAGGGCATGTTGTAAACCTGACACAGCTTTTATCAGAATTGGTAATATCATGTACTTTTATCATACTTAACAATACTAATAGCATGACCTACAAGTCTTCCTGAACGAACCCAACCAAGCCACCCCGGCAACATTAAAAATGGAATTATAAACAGCATTCAAACCAACATTTTTTTTACCAATTTACCCAAATACATTACAAAGCGTCACCTTCATTATAGTGCGTGGATTCAATACGGTAACTAGCGTCCTTTTACGATGCAAGACTCTTCAAAGCTTGCGAGAAGGTGTAGTAGTGATTCCAAAGAGAATGTAGAATAGAATAATAGGACAGGATACTCATTCAATCAAGAATTTGAAGATATTAGTGATTTTACGAATTGAAATGAATGTTATTTAAATTGCACAGTGAGCAATTTTTTTTATATGGGAGAAAATGCGCTAGATAATTTCTATTCAGTTTTTATCAATTATTAATTACCAGATCTTGTGTAAAGTGCTTAGATGGATAGTAGAGTTATGGAAAGTAGTAAAAATTCCACTGTATTGAAGGCATCTAGTTTTCCTCTCGTCTTCACTCATGCATTAATACATTAAGGATTAAGAAAAAGTATATCATTAAATCAGGGTTTCGATTTTTGAATCAAAGTTTCTTTACATTCCTTCTGGATTTCATTACCTTCAATTCAACCTTCAACCATTACAATAAATTAGGATGCTTTATTGCTTGTAGTGGATAGGAAGAGGATGGCCCTCTGTATTAAAGACCCATTTGTCTAAAGGAAGAAGCTTTTCATCATCAGAAAATAAAAGATAAAGATACTTAAGCGTTTCGCCCAAAAAGAAAGACTCCATTTTATCCATCGGCATGGTGTTTGAAGGATCCATCACGTTTTTTATAGACGTGTAACCTCCAGGAACCTGTAAAAGAATGGAGCAGGCTAGAAAAGATATTCCTTCTTAGTTGTTCTTCAATAGGGTTTGAACAGTTACCTTTATTTAGTCTGTGCTTTTATATTAGAAAATTCACTAGGTATTAGTGAATAGATCACTGACATGAGGGATATTCATAACAAAGTAAATTACCTTTGAGTATTTCTCGAATGCTTGAGCAATTTCCCATCCCCACTCACGGTATTTCTCATCTTTTGTAATTCTCCAAAGATAGAAGAGAGATTCAACTGTCTCTGGTCGTAGTAAGTTGTGACGGTCAAGAGGCTGAAACAAAACACAGTGTTCAGAAATTTATGAACCAATAAATTCGGAAAGTTGATTATTTGGCTGTAAGCTGTGACTCTCACCTTAATAATGACGTCTTCCTTTCCTCCAATATTCAAATTGAAATACGTTATTTCAGGGCTCAGTCCTGTCGGAGTTCTGGCATACATTTCATGGCAAGTCTTTGTGATATTTTTTCCGAGTTTGAGATGATCTTTTGCGATGGAAGAGTTCTTGAGGATAGTGGAACCAAGAGCAAGCGTACCTCCAAGGAAGCAGACTAAATGATCCTATGGATATATAGTTTTAACAAACTAGGAAATATAGTTATAGACCGATTTGCCAGAACCCTTGGTTCTGGAGCCTTGCTGGAGAACCCGTTTAACTGGAATAACCGTTCAACAGTATGTTATTCAACTGTTACGAACCAGTAATAACATTTAATTTGAAATAGGAAATCAATGGAAAACATCAGTGCATGTAAATGGGCATATATTATCTTTTTCGAACTATGTGGCTAATCATCGTATGAAAGGAATTTTGTATGAAGGCTCATAAACTGTATTGAGCTGAAAATAAAGTAACATACCATTTTAGGACTGGGGGTTCTCCCTCCAACTAATTCACCCACATAAGTAAGACGACTCGGTATAGATTGTCCGATCAGATGCTTCTCTATTCCTTTGATGGCGCTTATGTAATCGTCAAGGTACATTTGCTCTACGTGACCAGTCTGTAAAAGTTTTTTCAAAATAAATTTAATGCTAGAAAATTCCTATTTCTACATATCCTATTGCCACCTACTGGTGATATCTCACCTGAATATATTGTTTGAGTAAATATTCATAATAGCTATCTGCTCTCGCTCCAACAGTAAACGTGCTTCCTTCTCTGAACTTTCCATGATTAGCATTGATCCACATTGGAACAAGTCCATCTTTTTTGCCAGAAAGTTGGTGAACGTGGACAGAGACTTTGTCAACAGAATCCTACACAATGCACAGGTATAGTATGCTTATCTGAGCTAAAGATAGATAGAGTAATTTCCCCTACCTTATACTTTGGATCACCCGTTAAGAATGTTAGATCTCGGAATTCCAACTGAATAGTAGTCACTTCAGATACTGAACTGTCTGGTCCCCATTTAGGGGCATGTGCATTTCCTGTTTTGAGGTTGACATCAGAAAAAGGAACAGCTGTGTGTGACTTTGTCAGCGCCGGCAGTAATCTGTTACCTATATCGACCTAACAACAACGAACAACAAATCATTGAAATTAGTTCAGGAAAATTAGAGATAGAGACAACTTACAGCTTTGTCCAAATATAATCTGTCATGTGTCAAATGATACATAGTCAACATAGACCCAAAAACACGGATTGTACATTCAAATAAATTGACATCGATATTCTTGTCAAATGTCAGTTGTGTGTTGATCCATTCACGAACTTCCTTGTATTCTAAAACAAATATTATATTCGGCTGTCATTCAGTTCATAGAAAGCTGTACTAGTCATAGGGGATATCCGACAATTTCCTACTGCGACAATCACGTACATCGAATTCTCACTGCAACATTTTCCTGTTAGTGCTACATCATTTTTACAGGTTTAGGTTAATGTGATAATGTAATTTTTCGAATGATTTTTGTTTCTTTGGAGTTTTAATTCCAACTATAACCCATAAGGTGATTCTGTGGAAAATGTAGGACAACTTGATGTGAGAAAATAACATGTAGGAATAATCTGTAGGGAATTGTCGTAGTAGGATCCAGTCTGTAGGAATATGTCATAAAGTCCAGTGCTGAAGATAACTCACCATCCTTTAGTCCCATTATATAAAGAGTGTCAACAGCATCAAGTATGGAAAGACCAAGATGAAACCAATCGTCACTCTGATGAGAAATTGGGTGAAGGTGATCATGACCCCATGCACTCGCTCTGTACCCTTTCCATGCGTGTTGCATCATCCCGACAACAAATTTTTGCCTCTCTGTTTTAGGAGAATTCCCAAAATCTGCATCTGCAAATGAATAACTCCGGTGAATCCCTACATGATATTAAGGAAGTGAACTTTGAAAATTCGGAAAGAGAATCTTCGTAAATCGAGGAATTGGTCTATATAACAATTAACATCAATACAGTTTTGGAGACGGATTAGGGTTATTTGAAGACTGATTGATTAATTCAACTTTACTTAAAACTATTACTAAACTTGCTTACCTAAATGAACTTGTTTTGGAGCCGGTATCTTGATAGGATTTGCATGCCCCTAACAAGCAGAAATAAATTGAAATACATAACAAACAAATAGATTTATATTTGATCATTTTTTCACACATAATGGATGCTAACCTGATCCAAAACGTGGTTAGCCTTGACAGGAAGATGATCATCCGCGACATCACTTTTAATTTCCAATTCAACAGGAACTACTTGCATTTCATCAGCACGAGGTTTGCCAGGTGGTCCACGTTTAATGCTAGGCCTTCTTTTCTGATTTCAAGTAGAATTGAAAATAACTGTATGGAATTGGGATATAGTCTAGGTGTTAAAAATCTCAAGAAATCTCAGTGTGAGGTTTCTAAATGAATAAAATATATGGAATAAAATGCCCTGTGAAATACAGATTGGTTAGTTTCATATAATAGTTCTTTATCTCTACATTACGAGCAGTTTCCTACCAAATCATTTTGAATTTTATTCTCAAGTTCCTGAATAGCTTTCTTCTTTATTTCATCTAGCTGAGGGAGTTTTATGTGGTTTCCTTTTTGACCAGTATCGATTGGTGCCATGTTCACAGCATGATGCTGCTCTCTGACAAAGACAAAATCTTAATCAGCAACTAGATCATCAGTAAATAAGAGCTGACAAGGATATAAACATTCGCAATTTACATTATTTGGAACATGTCTTGCTGGTTATGCAGTTTAAACAAATGGCATTCTGCAAAGCATATTCTCTATTTTAGTGAACACAGAATGGACACAAATAAATTCCCGGCTGGGACTGCTTGACCGCAAAAAAATAATCGCTAAAAAACATCATCACCAATGACTCTTTCCTCCGTCCCCAGGAACTATGATAAATATCTGCTGTAGCAGAATTATTTACCTTAGGAAGCTATAGCCTACTTGATGGCACCACTGTATTTTGTCGACTAACCGGCTGATCTAGTACGTAGTAGTTAATATTTTTTTTCTGTTAAAGAAGACCTCGAGGAAGCATATCATTGCAATCCTGATTCCATATGTGGATAAAACGCAAGATATGGCAAGATAATGTGTGATGAAAACATAAACCTCTGAATATGAGCAAAATTATTTCGATAACAGAATTTAAAATACCTTCTCTTCTGTCTCCATTGACTTCCTAAATTATCTTCTTCTTCCTCTATTGAAGAATTTTGCGAATAATACAAAAAGAAAGATGCTGCCATAATGAAGAGAAGAAGCAGAGTAAAGTTTTTCTGAAAGGTTGATGCGCGTTTCCAAAACTGAAAGAGCACAGACAAACCACCTTATTTTCCCAACTTGATGCTACCATTGGAATTACGGTAGTGGACATTTCACATTTCACACATTTCACATTTCAAATTTCACAACTAACCCGTATTGGTGAAAAAGATTTTCGAGGTTTGCTTCCCGGTATATCTCCAACCGGTAACACGACGTAGTCCCTGGAACCATGCATGTTATCTATTTATCTAATCTCCGTAAAGAAAGATACGATAAAATAAGTTATATGTTTACACTGCAGTTGGGAAAATAGACCAACAACCGTCGTGGACAAAACAATACTGCTATTAATGCACTTTGCACCCCTCAATCTTAGATACCTAGGATTGGTACGGGGTTGCCTATTAAATAAAACTGCTTGCAAAGCAAAGAGATATAATATTCTTGCGTCTATGTTACGTTATATGGTAATTAAAAACTGTTGACAGTACAAATACACTCTCGCTAACAATTCTTCGCAATCGTCGTTCAAGTAATCAAAATCCCACAAAAGCAAAACATTGAACTTCGATTAAACGATGCCCGTAAGTAATCAATCACACGTTGCTGTCTATGAACTTAACTTATATTATAGGTTTATTAAGATCAAATGCAATTCATGGTTAAACAATGATCTTACAAGCAAGCATTAAAAGACACCTAGGGTACGAGAGCCGCCGGAAGAAATTAATTTATAAGCGTTGATTGTACTTTGCCATCTAGCGGATGAAAGTTTTAACTTCACCTAACGGTAGTAAATGATCCAACAGTGACATCTAGCGATTGATGTTTTTACATAACCTAACGCTTATAAATGAACTTCTAATCCAATCACTCTAAAAATAGCACATATGAACCGTGATACATAAACCAACATTCCCTGAAAAAATTTGGTCGATTGTTCTAGGTTAACCGCGAAAAAAATTATTTTGTAACTCGTATACCTATTTCGTGTCGGCCGTAACGAGTGACCCCGCGTTGAACAACCCCTAATAAAAAGTTAGCTCATATGAGACGTGAAACATAAACTAACATTCCCTGAAACAATTGGGTCGATTGATTTTGGTTAATTCCGAACAAATCTATTTCGAAAATCGAATACCGATTTTAGATTATTATAGATTTATATTATAATAGATTTATTCGGGGTTAACCTAAATCAATCGAGCAAATTTTTCCATGGAATGTTAGTTGATGTATTACGTCTCATATGTGCTAATTTTAGCGTGATTGGTTCATTAGAAATTCATTTATGAGCGTTAGGTGAAGTAAAGATTTCCAAATGCTAGATGGCATTGGTGGATCATTTATAAGCGTAAGGTGATGTAAAGACTTCCAACCGCTAGATGGCAAAGTACAATCAACACTAATAAATAATATCTCACCACCCGAAATAGGTATTCGAGTTTCGAAATAGATTTTTTCGGTGTTAACCTAATTCAATCATCCCAATTCTTCCAGGGAATGTTGGTTTATGTATTACGTCTCATATGTGCTAATTTTAGCGTGATTGGTTCGTTAGAAATTCATTCATAAGCGTTTATAGATCAGTAACCTGGAACCGATCCATTTTAACTTCAATAAACCGGCAGCTCACGTACCCTGGGTTTATAGTGATTATCACCGATAGAGTTACTGTTCTTGAAGTAAAGATGCAGAGATTGTTTTTCAATACTTCCTCCTGGTTACCGACTAGATCACAGTGGCTACATGCTGGAGCATCCATTCAAGAAGAAGAACGAAAACGAATCCTTGAATTTGCCTTCCGGGAAGATTGTATATCTGCTCTTATCGGAAGGATCTTGCTTCGTTATGTGCTGTGTCTTAGCGCGAATGTTCCTTGGGGTTCCGTGAGTCTGACGCGCACCGATAAAGGGAAACCTGTAATTAATAAATTAAAGGTAAACTAACAATTGTCGATATTAGATTAACGGTACTAAATTCATATAGTAGTGCTTTTTAGACTCCCGAGGTCTTTCTTGATGCTCTCAGCAACTGCAGTTTCAATATTTCGCACAACGGAAGACAGGTTGTTGCAGTTTCAGACACGGTGTCGCAGCTTGGTGTTGATGTGATGAAGGTGACAGAGAAGCATGGAGAGGTCGATGAATTCTTTCGTCTGATGGCAAGGAACTTTACAAATAATGAATGGGAAACAATTAAGTCCCAACCAAATGACAAAAGTAAAATGGCCATGTTTTACAGGTATATTACAGATTAGTTTAAATATGCTAATGTAGAAACTAGCATTTGGCTGATTCAAAACCAAAAACTGGTAAGCAAACTATCAGCAATAGTACAACAAAGTAGCTGGATGACCTTTACTATCTGGCACGTAGTGTCAAGCTTTGCCAATGACCCTATATCATAAATCTTTTGATCCAATGGACGGTCATAGGCATTGGTGTTTGAAAGAAAGCTTCGTGAAGGCAGTTGGAAAAGGGATAGGATTCTCTCTACAGAGGCTGGACTTTCATGTCGCATCCGACTCAAATATAAGCATCGGGGAAGTAGACTCGGGGAGCAGTTTGTACATTGACAATGTACTTGCTAGAGGCTGGTTATTTGAAGAAACGATGGTTGATGAAGAACACTGTGTTGCTGTGGCTACAGAATGTCATAGGACTCCACAGCAAACAGTTAAGGATAACCGTCTGTTCCAGGAAATTCAATTCGAAAAAATAGAAACAAAATTTGAGGAAATAACTCCGGAAATGAACTTAACATTTTGGGATGAATTTGAAATAATGAAATATAAACCGACAAAGGTTTTATTGATGGAATAAAGCAATAATTGAATGCAAAGTGTTGCTTTTGTTTAGGGAAAATACTATAATACTAAACAGTTTGATAAGGTTGATATCGAAATAAGTGTTAAGACTGAATAGCCCTTAACATGATGTGCATTTGTGTGCTGTATTAAAAGTGAAGCCAATAAAGCAACATGCTTCATTGTAAAATATTGCAACATTAAAACAGCATCAATCTTCTACATGGAACTTTTAAGAAAACACAGAAAAATTTTAAGCTTGCAAATATAATAACGATTCGCTGATTAAAAGCGCAATATAAAACAATACTAAAAGCTTATTCTTGTGACTTCGAGGATACTGGAAAGTTCAAGCATGATTATTAGAAATTATAGTTCAGTTTGAAATCATAAAATTAAAATGTTTTTCATGATTTCTGATGTTTTTTACGATCACTACGTTCCTGAATGACCTGACCTGTCGCAGGGTCGTAGGTCCCGGTACAGTAATAAATGTTTTGTTCCTTGTTTCGCATTCTACGATTGTATTCCTTGAATGAAACCACTTCACATTTGTGTGATATCGTCTGCACATCATTTTCATCGATGTGGGAAGATTTGTACAGTGGATGCTTTTAATCAGAAGAGTTGTTTTCAGTATGGTTTCGATTTAGACATATGGAATTTACATAATGAATTCCAACATACGGAAGTTTTCTGTGAAAAAGCCCTTTCGGAAAAAGGCCTACATAAATATATCCCGGTGAGCTTTCTGTTCATTTGTTTTATTCCTTTAATCAGCAAGCATAAAAAAAAATGCGTGAATATGAATGCATCACAGCGAATTTACAATGAAACTTTCTCAAATGGAATCACTAAAACAGCCGTTTAAATTGTGCGCCGCTAAAATTAAGAAAATTAATTTTATCTACATTTTCTGTTCAAGCCAAAGCTCATGAGCGGTTATTTGTGAATAAAGTTCGCATTACTCGTACCCCATTATTCGAATTATCACCCAGGGCTTATTTACAGAAAACTCTGGTGTGCACACAAGGGTAATTGACAGGGTAGATGGTAATGTAAATGATAATTATTCACCTTTCCATGCGACTTCGAACGACCTCTCTTAGTTTCCTCAGGATGGTAAAACCATCTTACTTTGACGACCATGTTGTTGCCCCACGATTCCCACATAGACTCTATACGGCCAATGTAAGGTAGGTTGGGTCTGCCGGCTGAGAGAAATACGGCCGAATCTCCACACTACAATGGAAGGAAGCATTACAGTCCAATGTGTTATTTTGAATTTTATCTTCTTAACTTAATCCCTAGAAATTCAAAATGCAGTCATATCTACATACATGGCAATAAAGACTATTAGTTTCAATAACATAACATGATTGAATATATAATTAAAACTAAATTATAAATAACTAACAGATATAATTTCCTCTCCTCTGCGAATTGTCTTGTGGTGAATTTTCTTTGCTTTCCCTTTGACTGTTTTCTTTTGAATTCCTTTGTCAAACCAAGTCCACAGCTCGTTTGCTGAGAGCAACAGGATATATTATGCGCGAGTTTATTTCGATATGAATTTAAATCACAATCCTTACAATGGTATTGCTGATGGTCGCCAGATTTAGCTGGCAGTCGCTTTTTCTCCAAAGATTTATTTAATCGTCCGCCACCTTCACTGTCATCTCCTTCATAGGTCTCATCACCACTGGCAAAACAATACCATTGTTATATGGCAATGATACAAGTATATGATATGCTTATGGAGTAGCATAGAGAGGATAGGTCTATTGGTTTTAATTAGCCATACATATGACATACCTGTCTGAAAACACTGTATCACTGTCTTCAGATGATAAGGATGAAGAGGATGAAGAAGAGCTTGATAACGCTTTCTCAGTGTTTATAGATTTTGATCTGTCTGATTGAGATTTATATTTATTACTTTGCTTCTTTGCCGAGCTTGAAACAGATTGACTTTTTCCCTTGCTGCTGGTCGGACGTTTCCTTGCAGCACTTTTCTCTTTGTGTGGAGACAAAGTAAGCACTTGTTCTCTATCATCTATAGAAGGGTAATCGTATGCACTGAGATCTAGGGAACGTTTACGATTGTCTTTTTCATGCTTTTTACTTTCTTGTTTTCCTTCTTGTTTCTCATTCTGTCCACTTGAACTTGTTTTACTTTTGCCGGTGATGCTTTTGGAACTCACAGTAGAGAGATCTGAAAGAGAAAAGATGATTATTAAATTTTATAACATCTAACTGAAGCTGAAATTTATGTAATGCGTAAGATAGATCGATCACGCGGGTGAACAACAACCAGTACCTGAAGTATTTCGTCTTCTGTGAGTAAAATGCATCATAAAAGGAGCGTCTGGTCTCAATATAGGATAATTGCAAGGCAGTAGACGAATGTTCTCTATTGGTATGCTGCTTGAATCCCCGTCATCAAACTCCACTTGTACTATGTCATCAGGAGAGTCATAAGATTCTTCCCAATCTGAATCATCTATAGTGGAAGAAAAATTAGTATATATTATTACTGCTATTATAATTAATATTCGTTTTAACACAGCAGTACTCACCAAACGCAATCGTTCCAGTATAAAGACATTGCATTTTGTGACTCCAATATGCAGCAATCCTTGAGCCCTCGTGCAAATCATCCCGAGATCTGGGTTTCACTTCCGGAACTGCTTCAGACAAGATCTGTTCGAGGCACATCACAATGGGTCGGTGCCTGTGTCTCTCCCCTTCAACTGTCACTTCATATCTACCAATTGAATTAAATTTATATTATTATTGTAAAAGGAACAAGAATTGTGCTACAATTATTAAAACGATTTTCAAATTAACACCTGTTATGAATATTTTGAATTTAATGTAGCATTATGTAAGATTTTTTATTTAAGTAAAATCAGACCATCATTAACTTTTCAGAACTGGTCAAGTTGTCTAGTGTCAATCTTATTAGCAAGGATATTAATGAATCACATCAATAACCACATCCTAACCAGTGAATTATTACAACATTCAGTGTAACTTCAGCATTATAAGAGGTCCATAAAATGCTGTTGTGTTGAATCGTGGTTCTACGGTTTAACTATAAAAAGACAATTGACCCATCGAGTCATTCCCCAATTTGCATTACTGCGGGGTATGTTATAGCCAAGTTACACAAACTATTGATGGGAGATCGGCGAACTATAAGATGTAGAATACAGAAACCTCTTACATGTCTGGTGGCTGGATAGGATTTATTTGACAGAGATACAAAAGTTTGTCTTCAAGGGGCACAAGAACTTGTAAACCTTTCACCAAATCATCTTCTGTCAGTCTGCAAAGAAAACATTACAAAACTGCGAATGGTATCAGCACAATTATTTTAAAATCTGCTAGTTATGAGTTTGAGTTGCTTTACTTGAATTTGCGAGAATTAACCACACATTTCTCATCCTGAGCAGCGGCACCCTTGTCAGAATGGGATAATAAAGGCTTCTCTTTTTCTTCGATGGGCTTGTCGTTCGGAGATATCTCTTGCTCAGGGATCGTTTTTCCCAACTTCTTTTTATTATTATTGTTACTGTGATTTGCATTGTCCGACGACTTCTTCTACAATAGAGTAGGAAATCGGTTTATATATCGATATTCTACGATTAACCTATACTTGATTCTGGATTGGTGAAAGATTTATGCAACAAACAGTCAATTACTGATCCAAAATATATATTATATATTACTCACATGAGATTTATGGAGCTTTGATTTTTGTTTTTTAGATTTCCGCAAAGCAGAAAACTTCTTTTTCTTGAGTTTACTACCTTTACTTGAAGCCTTGAACCCCTAGAAATGATAAAACATTCAAAGTAGACAGAATACCCTTGCAAAAACTTATCACCATTAAGAAATGAAACAATACCCAAGAAATGAATGTAGCAGATGATCGGGCAGTAATAGTGGATCTGTCTTTATGCTTTTTTCTTTTTGGTTCTTTGATTTTATGTTTTCGTTTACTTGATTTCTTCTCGCATTCTGCCCCTGTCTCTGTGTCACAGAGTGTAACGATGTTGGCCGCCTTTCAACAATGCAAACAATGTTAAAATTATTATCAAATTTAGAATCTCAACAAGTGAAAAAATATTCTGAAATTGTTTGTTTATACATTATAACTAACCTTTTTCTTAGCTGGTTCAACCAGGGGCACCGTAGGTCGCTCGCTTGCTGGTAAACATATTCGCTTAGGTTTATCAGACTTTCGTTTTCTGCTTCCAGACGGCAAGTGGTGAGAGTCCGAACTTGTTTCGCAATCTGCGTCATGACCTTCTGACGAATTGACGAGAGGTTGCTGGTTTTGGGAAACTGTCGTTAGGTTCGGTTTAGCCAGGCTCAGCAGAGCGTCGACAGAATCTTGAAAGTCGGACTTATTGGCAGAATCTGTCATCGATTTAAATCCGACATAAATTTTACTTAAACGCTATGCAAATATAAATGACTTTTTATGATAAATGACCTTTTTGCAATATGTCTGAAACACTCATGGTTGATGAGGAGAGTTTTTTATCAGTGGTTGAGATTGGTTTTTCTTGGAGAACATTAGTTGTGGGCTCTGCTAATGTCTCAGATATGTTTTTATTTTTCTCTTCCGAGTTCCTTTTGATGATTTTTGATTTGGGCTTGAATGATTCCTAACAATAGAAAATATTTGATAGCACTCAAGTAATAGATTGAAGAAAACCAAAATATTACCGTAGAAAAAAATAATGATTTAGAAATACCTCATCCACCAAACAATACTTTCTCTTCTTTGGTAAGACGTGAGCTTGACTATTTTTTTTTTCGTGCAACTTTTTTGGTGACACGAGGTTGCTTGATGGCTCGCATGGAATTGACTGGTTAATTGTCGTATTCGTGTCAGATGCACAAATCATACTAGTATTGATGTCATTAGGAATAGATGAAGGGGCACAAATGGATAAGTGAGAAATATGTGACGACTTCTCAGGCGTACGAATACTGTTGGACATGGCAACGGTAGTGCTCGATGAAGAGCTGATAAAATGAAATCAAAAGGTTAAAAAAATAATTGTCTTGGTATATATTCTGTATATATGTTAATATTTTTCATGACCACATGGTAATAATTGTGAGGCTACTACTCTGTTATGTAAATGTGGGTTTATGTAATATTTGGAATTTGTAATCATCAGTAAGAATTCAGCAGCCACAAAGCATTACTATTATCTACCTAGTTGAAGATACAGAGCTTTTTTCCGTCTTGTTCTTTCGTTGAAGTTTAGCAAGCTCTTTTTGCTTCTCCTTATATCTTCTCTGAAGATCTGCAAGTCTCGTTTTCATTTCAACTTCCATCGCTTCCAGACTCTCCAGTTTTATACCTGTGGCTGAAAAATAAACATTCAAAAGATATGCATACCCAATATCAATCAGCTAGGAAAGAAAGAGGTATTACCAGTACTTTTTGTTTCAACAGCATTGCTTTTTGGCTTGAAATGGATGGTTTTGTTGAGCTTCCTCTTAAGACGTATCCTGTCACTGAGACCAGACTCTGGCTCCTTACCTTCAGTGCTTGACAAGCAATCTAGCACATACAGATAATACATGAGGGAATATCTTTAAAAATGTTTCATTACCCTATCTTCCATACTAGATAATTACTTCAATAATTTAAATATAGATATTCTTTAGATATCCATCACATAAATCGAGCAGAAATATTAAGACGAAACTATATCGAACAACTATCCACATACCCCCCGAAACAAGGACAGAATCCGAAACGGACGTAAGCGACGTCGTAGAACGTATGTCATCATTACAGGAGAAATCTTGATCAATTTCTCCCGATTCTGCTACATAATTTTTTTTGGCTGAGTAAGCTGAAGACGCTCCAGAACTTTTCTCACTCTGATGGAATGAGGACTGTAAATATATTCAGCAAATAGAAATCAGCTTTCATACATAAATTTCAATGGTGCATTTCGTAAAACTGGATACTTTATGAAGATGGAATGTAGTTATTATATATAAGCTCAGTTCCAACTTTTCTTATGTCATCTACTTACATGACTTAAAAGAGTGATTCCACGAACAGCTTCTAATACATCAGGATCTAAGGTTGATATGTCAAAATTTGTATTGCACATAGAAGGTTGTTTAATAAACTCAGTGGTGATGAGTGGCTCTTTCAGCACCAGGCTGTTTTTATCCTCCACAATGGTTTGTGGTTCACAATTAGATATTTTTAGGCTGGACTGTTGCCCACAAGGAATTGCCTCATACAATCTGGGTGGGTGAGATGAAGGTCGCTTTGGCAATGAGGAGGCAAATCCTTGATGAGACTGTGTTGTCATTAGGCTCAAATGAATGTCGGCTGCTTTAGTCAATAGTTCCACTCCGGTGACAAGAGATTGCACCCTGTCTTGCTCGGTATGATTAGGATACTTGTTGTCATTGCCAATTCCCTTTCTAGTTACTGCTTTTTGGTCTGTCAATTCGGCAGTCTGAATTACGGTAAAAGGTTTTAAGGTATCGACATGGCAGGACTCTGCCTGAAGAGGTGTATTTGGCACTGAAAATCTAGGAGAAATTCCACTGTTAGAGGACGAATAACGAGATCGAACTAGATCCTCATTCAGAACATGTTGAGACTCTGCATGACCATGGCTGACCATGGCATCTGAAGGAACAGCTGTGGTTTTGCCATGAGCTTTAAAATTTAACTTATAATCAATTGGTGATTTTGTATCTACTTTTGCACTTAGCGTCACAGCTTCGCAAGAATTTTCTGTCCTTTTCTCCACGCGATCAATTTGGTGACATATCGAGATGGCATTGTCAGTCAATGAACTACCGTGTGCCATTGCTCTTGCGGGGTCTATTTCATTCAGTTTTCTTCTTGGGATTTCATGACTGGACTTTGTTAGAGGAGTTTTCCTGTCTGCAGGAGGAGTGCGATGAGAAGACAAAAGAGCAGGGGATAGAGAGGATGTCTGGGACCTTGAAATAAGTTGTGGTGATTGCTTTGTATGCATCATATTCCTCGCTTGATTCTCCCTGTGTTGCTCTGGAGAGAGAACGAACCTGCGGAATACATCACAATTTTGATTTTTTGTATCAATTCAACCTAGCTAGGAGTTTGGCATTTTCATCATAACATTGGGTTGCAAGTTATAGGAATATTAAGGTGAAGGTGGGAGGCAAATAAATCAAGCAAAGAAAAGGCCACTCTGCTTGATATCCTGTTATGTATTATCTATGATTAAGAATTCAGATACTCAACTGATAAAAGTGTACACTGACCTTTGTTCTGGTGATAGTGGCCTCTGTTGCTTAGCGACATATTTTGAACTTGGAGTGGGTGATCTACCCGAATAATATCTAAAATTACGAATACAATATCTTAGAAGGCATAAAGAAGTTCATCTTTTTTAAAGTTTCAAATGTTATAGGTACCTGTACTGAGGTGATGGAGTCCTATTCACATCCTGTGTCTTATTCCTAGCAACGTAAGGACTTGGTGAAGATTTACGCAGCGTTCCGTCAATCAAAAACATATCGTTCTGAGAATTGATGTCAAGGTTTAGAATTCAAAACTACAAATAAAATTATATTGCATGGTAAATTAACTTAACTAATACTATGCACTTACTCTGTTGAATGGAGGAACAAGACCATGCTGTAACAAGGCTTGCTGCTGCAAAGCGGCTGCCAGTCGTATGTCATGTTGCTGCAACTTGTGTGTTGAAATTAGAATAGTAAAAAACAGAAATTGCATTATAGCTATGTTTTCTTGATTAAAGCTGATATTTACCTGTTGTGTTAATAAATTTTGGAATGTGGATGCCTCTGAATTCGTTGGCGATGCTTGTCCACCGTAAAGCGCCGCAGATGACCACAAACTGGCAGCAGCCGCATCTTCAAGAAGATCTGATGTCAAAAATATCTTAATACAGTCATATGCTTGAAAAGTCATTCCATAATTCAAATCCAAATGAAATATACAGAAATACAGAGCTGATTCTGCAATTCATCAGCCCCTCAAAACTTAAGCCCATGCTGGGAAAATCAAAAATTCAGTATCATTTTTTTACAATACACTTGAACACTTACGAGGCATAATAACATATCCACTAGGAATGTTGCTTCCTAACAGCGGATAGCCAGGATTGGCAGAAGGCACTGGTATAGTTGGTCCTGATTGACTGGAAGGTAAATGATAGGGAGTAGAACCTCCGAACCATAAAGGTCTTTGGTGTAAGTTGCTGTTGAGCAATGACTGGTGTGCCTGCCATTGCAAGAGTGATGATGCCATTAGTCGTTCTCTGTCCCACGCTGGAAGAAAAGTAATCTACTTTAAGACTATATTAGATTGTGTTTAATGCCACAACTGTAATTTATGGAAACATGTATTGGACATCATTTCGTATTCTTATTTGATAGATAACAGAAAATAAAATTTCTGTTATGACTTTTCATATTTTGATATTGGGTATTTGAGCTTATAGAATAGAATCCAACCTGGCAAAACCATGTTGGGCAATTTGAGCATGGGCATCGTTGCAGTGGATGTATTTCCAGTTTCCAGTCTTGAGGTATAATTAGACAAAGCCTTACTCTCTCTGAAAAGATTATTTTATACTGAATATTTATTTCTGCTCATCCAAATATTATAAGTCAGATAAAATATCTAGAAATACCTTAATATCATTTCTCTTTCTTGGTTGAGAGAATGTTCATGAAATCGCCTTTCATTATCTAAAATGAAGGAATCATTGCTGATTCTCAATATTCTCTAAAATTTCATTTTTTCAAACTAGTAGAAAACACAACAATTTCACCTGCACTATCACTTTGAGTTATCATATGACTATTCGATGTCCTTGCCTTTGATGCAGCTGTGTCAATTCGCTGTCTAGCCACGGCAATTCCTACTGGAGGGTTGTGGTTGCCTCTTGTTCCTGATAAAAATAGATATGAAATATAGTATAGTCAATATAGTCTGGAATTGCAAAAACATTGATCAATATCGACTGGTAGTTGATTGGTTGATCGCATAAACCTGTAAGCAAGGCCACCTTTTTAAAACTATCACATGGAATGATAATCTTTATTTCAAATATGATCAATTTGAAAATCTACTAAAATATATGCCATCACCCGCACTTACTTTCTGATTTGATGGATGATCTTCCAGACTGAATGTTGAAAGATCTTGAAAACCTAGAAGACTGCTTTGAATCTACTGAATCCGGTCTTCCAGCAGTAGCACTGGATGACTTGTCACCAACAGAACACCGTGATGATGAACGACTACTTGAACCAGTTTCGGCATTTTCTGAACTTACAACACCACTAGAAGAACTTAGAGTGCTCTTGCTAGTGTCTTCTACATTCTCCATTTTTCTTTTTTCCTGAAGTTTTATTCCATTACCACTGACTGTTTCTGGAGTCCATGTGCATGCACTTATGGACGTGACCCGTCTTGCTTCCTTCGGCAAGAACTTAGTGGCAGGCTGTTTGATGAAATTTTGAGACTTATCCACATATGATTGTGACAGTGGGTTACGGAATTTTGTAACAGAATACTCAGATGGTCTATTCTCCGTTGTTGCAAGATCTTTCAAATGTTCAGAAGCCCTACTAATGTCTTCTTTTATCATACCTTTCTGAGTTTTTCCGTAGGAATCGTAGTTCAAAAGCTTAGTTTTTGAGACTGTTTTTCCGGAAAGCTGTCCGCCATGAGTAATTGAATATTTAGTAGACTTGCAGTCTAATTTTACGTCTTGTGCATTTTCCTCTTTTACTTTCTCGTCACCAATCACCTCACTGTCTTTTGCTTTTGACGCTAGCTGGATCGGACCAGGCTTATCTTCAAAAACACCGATGCTGGGTATGAAAGTTTGGGCATAGATTTTATGTCGTTCCTTGCGCTCTGACGCTTCTTTCGCTGAGTGCACAGGACCCACAGTGAGTTGGCCATGAGCAGTGGTGATTGAGTGACAGTTGGAAGCATATTTTGAACTCCGCTCCTCTAATTTACCCAGAACGTTTGCATTTGCCCAGACAAGATCAGGCTTTCCTAAAAATATAGATAATATTATTTACAATTCATAATCTATCTTAACACATTGGCGGATCTTTCTCACCATCTTCTGGCAGTCTTGAAGATTTTTCTTCAGAAAAAACTTGGTTATCCTGTAGCATTGGGCTTTTACCAACAATGCGGTCTTCGGGGAGATCATTCTTCCCATTCGTTTTCTTGTTACTGAGATTGCAATCTTCTTGTTTATGTGTAGCTTCAACAAAAGCTGGTTTTTGCCCTTGGCAGGTTAACTCTCCAAAGTCTGATCTTTCACTCTCCGACTTGACGTTGTGTTTCAATGAATTTGTGAGATTTTTTGCCATTGTGCCGTTGGCAATGTCTGCTTCATATATCAATATAAAAATTTGATATTTAATTAACAGTGATGGCGATTACTGTATTTCTCGTCTTATAAGCGCTACAAGTGGTAAGACGCACCCTATAATTACCTAGGTATTTTTTTGGAACCTTACAGTTGTAACCTTAGTGGTAAGACGCACGGTAATTTTTAGGGTAATTTTTCCGGAAAAAAAGTGCGTCTAATGAGACAGGAAATACAGTATATTATCCACAAAACATTTATTATAAGTAATATTACCAGGTAATTCTGGCTTCAAGACAGAAGTATTATGCACAGGGGCTTGGTTGGTGTTCATTTCTGGTGAGGGAACATTTACATTGGTTCCAGTCGAAAAAACATCATGATACTGCTTTGACACTGTATTAAAGGACCAACTAATTATAACCAATCTGAATATCAGTTACCATTAATACTATACTGTAATGTGGTTGTAATTACGGTGAATGGTACATTCGGTTTTTCTGTTACTATTGTTTTACATTGCACACAATCTGTGACTGTTCAAATTAATTTGCTACCCTTGTCGTATCATATATTAGAAATTTGTTAAGCATATTACAATATTATATGAACTTTTAGCTCACCTATGCTTTCACTGTACGGTGAAAACCATACAGGATTTTTGTAGAGCAGGGAACCAGCATTTGATCCTTGTGTAAACAAATTACTGAGCGTGGTGTAAGGGCCGGATCCAGAGACTGTAACAGAAGGAAAAGAATTCGTTATCAATAAACGACTCGGTTTTATTTGCACAAAACAAGTAATAATTACTTAGAAACCATACTTAGAAAACATGGGTTAATGTTCCTAATCATTTAAGTATGAACTTTATCGTAATTTAGTCAGGATGTTTAATGAATATTAGTACATAATTAAAGCAATAGCACAATTTGCAGTATAAATCTCAAACCTGTACTAAGTGTTTCCTCATCGATGCTACCAGGAATAAAGGTGGGAGGAAAGTGTGATGCCTGGGTACTTGTCAGGCGGTCCAAAACTACTTCTCCAGGTTCTACCTGACTGGCTGAAGTTGGAACGAACCAGTTTTTTGAATCAGGTGTGTTTGTGTGCAGTTTATCCGCTATGTGTCGTATAGGAGAGTGATGCATAACATTTCTGCTCATTGAGATGAACTTGAAGCTTTAATCGATCGTCGAATAGAAAACCATTTTGATTTAATCTAAGCAGTGCACTGTAATTAAAAGTATCAAGATTAAAATCCCTACCTAACATAATTGTATGAAATACAGAAAGAGCATATGTTTAGGCACAATATCTCAACTGACTTTCCAGTTACTAACACTCATTGCTCTATTTATAACACATAAGCAGATCATAAAACTGAATGATAGGGTAGTGCACACAGCACAACAATTAACTGATCTGTATGGCTGTAAAAGGAAAATGAGGTCAACTGAGGGGAAATTACAAACCAAACAGAGCTATTTGACCAGCGAAATTCCTGGTAAACCAACTCACTACTCATTGAAATGTACATAGATGGGTAGCAAATTCAATAGCAAGCTAATTATTTGCAGAACTGAGAAAAACTATTGGCTCACACTGAACAAGAAATACATAATACACTGCAGTTATATTTAACACAATGAGAGCATTTTCTAAGTGCACAGCCTACAATACACAGTCTCTGCGTATTATACCATGAAAGAAGCATACTATTATGCAGTCTATTCTATTCTAATCTATGTTTATGTATCAGCTTATTTTATTCAAAATATTAACTACTTGGGGTTCCCCAACACTGTTAATTATCCCATCTGATAGTGTGGTAATAACGGCAAGTGAGGAACCCCGTAATGGTAATAATACAACATAATGCCGAGAATATCGGACAGGATTTTGCAAAAAAACGTTAGGCATGGTGACAATCTTTAATGTGAAATGCTTTCAATTCGTTATCGGTATATATATATACCGGTTATAGCCTAACGTGTTACAATCCTATAACGTTACGCACCAGGAGTTAACGCTGATCCACTAGTGCAGATAACTGTAAGATAAAGAGTAGATTATAAATTCCAATACTGGAGCATTTCTTCTTCTCGCCATGAGGCTTCTGGACGAAGTTCTATAATAAGAGCAATTTCCTGGTGCTAAACCACCACCCACTGAGTGGAACATTCCCTAATTGACAAGACTGATTTAATAGGGACGAATCATAAAGGAAATCTCTTTTATATTAGCGTACTGAGAAAACCTTGAAAAATTAATATAAGGAACAGTAATAATATTCCTCAATTTGACCTCCAACTTTAAATTAAATAACTACGTGAGCCTAATATGGAAGAGAAATGACTTGCTTGAAGCAAATCCAACAAAGCAAGTTAAATCAGTTTTAATATTTAATGACAGAGTGCTTATATTTTCGTTAAATATATATAGCACGTAATGCGTCAGGCGTAATTGGTTAGGATTTACCCTAACATGAAAGCGCAACCGAGCGCCTTGACGGTTGAATATTGTTAAGACCAGAAATGTGTAAAGGTATCTCCGATGAAACGAGGGAAATAGCTAAATTCCATAAAATCTACGGGTTCCTGATACAGCTCAATACGGAATAGTGATTTGCAGAATATATCTACATACAACGTTGTATCGACCGTAGGATGTTAACGTAATTTCAAAGCACTTGTCCAATACAGAAATATCATCTATCGTTGCTTTCCTTGAATATAATATTCAAAATGAAGAAATTTCAAGCATGCAGGGTTTATTAAAATTTCATGATAGATGTGATATTGCGCGCAAGGGAATTACGTCGGCGATTGTAGTAAAATGGCCGACGTTGAAATCTTAGAATTAGCTATGAAAACGACTTCTCGAATGGAATATGCAATAATGTAATTGAAGTTGGTGGAATGATCGATTAGGAATTGCGTAATTTTTGTAATAACGAATTCGATTTCTTTCGTTTGAGCAACGATCAAAAATAGATAACTATGTTTATCTCCATGGGAAGTGGGCGGACGTGGAACGCGATGAAAATTACAAATACAGATGAGTGAAACGGCGCAATATGCAATGAAGAATTTTATAAACAATATCAACACATTCAATGCGACTAATCTTAGGTTGTTGTCGAAATGCAAGACGTACAAACGATCTGCGAATGCGGTCACAAGTGACAGCGGATTGTTTCCAAGATTACCTCAGTTAAGAAGGAAGGAAACAGCTGTATGAACGATTACATTCGTCTGACTCCAAGAATATAGGACTGGCGCAAAAATAATCCGTTGAAAGAAGAAATTTTGTAAATGGTATGTAACACAACACAACAAATACATTATATCTCTCTAGGTCAGGAGATTTCGGGGTAATTTTAGCGGCTAATAAATGCGTCTATATGGGCTGTTCCTATCTGGAAGTACCGACGTTAGCGACGCGAACAATAAGCCACCGTGCGTGCGTATTTGCGTTTTCTCGCGCCGAACTGATATTAAAATATTTCGGATTATTCATGTACTGTGGGTAGCTAACGAAATACATATTAAGTTACAATATAAAGCTAGATCGTTAAAAAATTGTCCAGTAAGTTTTAGAAGAAATCGTCCTCAGAATTACTATTTTGTCCCGGTGTAACCAACTTATACCCATCTGAAATTCGAGGAATGAATATATGATAATATACACGAATGATCTTCGACACATAGGAGTAGAATTATTAAAACCTGAGCTTGGTTAGTAAGCTTCGACAAAAACCAATACTAAACATATGCTACTCCGACATTATTTCTGATGGTTTCCACAAATTCTCCAGTTGAGCAAGCAGAAGACTTGACAACGAATAACCGTTATAGCACAGAGTACATCAATTAGAATCTCAACTAAGCTGCTGTAATATGGTATAACTAAGCTAAGTCTGACGTGAAAAGTAACTTAGCATGAATTTCATGTCAAATACAACGGACGTGCTCCGGACACTAAAACCATTTCTTCGTCTTGCAGCTAACTACAAGCGATTCGCTTACGATTTTGTTCAAACCGGTAATAAATACAAGTAAGAGAAATGAACTGTATAAGCAATCGTTTTCAAAGCTTCCCGTTTCCTCTGCTAATACGAGCACGCGAGCGTTTACACATCAGCAAAGCAGAAATTGATCGACGTCGTAATACGATACAACTATTTTCGTTTCGACTAACCCATTTTCCACCGTCTGGCGGAGCGCCAGTGCACTCTCAACAAACAACAACAGCAAACGGCGACGTTATTACATACGGAGATTAATAATAAATATCGGAAGAGTAATAACGAAAACGGCACTGCGTTGTTGAACTACGATATTACTACTATGCCACTAGTAACTTTTATTTTACGATGACAAGTCAAGCAGTAGAAAATCCCGCGTCAATATTAGGTATAAACACAGTTAGTACGTTTTTCAATATTGTACGACTAAATACGAATTCTTTATCATCCTTGTCTAGTATAGAATACAAATATAGCAGCATACAAAACAGGCGAACACGGGAAATCCCGGAGCAAATAAACTTTGACCCCCGCGACTACCACTAGAGGTGAATTAATCCATTATCCGTTATTTTTAAACGAAGTTCAACTGTATATGCTGCTGTATTAGTTAACAGTTTGGCGGTTTCAAGACTGGAGGACGTAAATATAAGCGGTCATTTGTCATTCGAAAAAACTCCCACCGACCGGACAGGGTGGATTTCAGGGATACTATAAAAGAACATCAATACATCGTCATTACTAATTGACCGTATAAGGATAATATAATACGAATTGTTCATTTGTAGCCCGAACATTTATATAGTGGAAGGAGATGATACCAAGAAGAATAGCAGAGCCCGAATTGCATCAGGGAAATTCGAAGTTATGCGTGTTTATCATGTCAATAACAATAACGCTTATACGATGAGTGAATAGCAAGATTATTAGCTAAGATCATAAGTAGCACAACCAACAGAAACGGAAGACAGTGTTCTATACGTCAAATATTGTCAACCCTCATTTAAGGTCGCGGTTGGGTTCTTGACAACTACGACTTGTAAAACCAAAAACCGAATGGAAATTTAATTAATAATAAATACTTATTATCCGAGATTGCATACCTTAATTTCCCAATAACTAGTAGCATATTATTAAAACGAACTAAGGAAAGCCCATGAGCGAGGACAAAGGAACTTTGATCCAACGAATACCACTAGAGGTGAATTTTCTTTCTTGCGACGTAAAAACGAAATGACCTTAAGTGGAGCGATATTATACGATGTCAACTGACGGTAACATGCATTATTATTTCCCATACACTACAAGTTTGTAATCTCTACACTGTCTAGACTAGTCCACGTAAACTTAGCGTACGAATCTTCTGCTCACATTTTTAAGCAAATTACATAGCATGGTTTTCATATTATGTTTAGAAAAACTGATTTTATTACTGTAGTTGTATACTCCATAATCTCCTATCATTAAAATATTTTACTGTATTTATAAGGGACGGTTAATCTTCCGAATTCGGGCGTTCTGTGACGTCGGTTGGCGCAGGACTAATCGACATTTTTACGAGAGGCTACGTCATAAAACTGTCAATAATAGGTTTCGTGATATAACTGGTAATGCGGAAGATAAACGAGTCAGATAATACTGCTATCGAACACATTAAAAACAACAACAGGAAATTGAGTTTCTTAGTTGTTCATTCAAGAAACTTGAAATGTAGGAACAACGAATTGGAGATCTGACTAATCTCCACGCACTTTTTATACAATCCAGTAAACCCTCGATTTAATAATGGGCCTATATTCAACAAATTTCGGATTAACGGTCAGTATTGTATAAATAATATTAAAGTATTTTACACTAAATATCAATTAACTACAAAACTAAAATGAAGGAAAAGTTTTCAGAAATCTTAAACGACGAAACGTAAGCATGTCATACCGCACTTGCTTTGGATAACCTAGAATGGCCTTGTTTCGGTTAGGTTTTATGTTGTGTAACATGAATCAGAATACACGTTGTTCAAGTTCTGAGTTTAAATACTACTGTAAACACTGGTATTTATGTAGCATTTATTGAATTTATAACACTTTGATGATGTATTTTATACATACTATACACATTATAAACTATACTGCATATTTATTAGGTTATTGTGGTATGTTTCCAAATGGCAGCCTCAATCAACGGACTTTTGCCACTAACGGACGAGGCATTCCCTACCCTCTATTAGTCTATTATATCTAGGTTTCTATATACTGTACTGGGATCGAAAAAGTTTCCTAGTAACGAACTGGACAGCGATGACAAAAGCTCGGAATTCCCTGTACTGTAGTGGTTCGACAATTACGTCATTTACTAAATATTGGAGTGGTAACCAGGATATAACGCTGAGCGCTAAGGTGGTTAATTAGGAGTATGGATAGCGCTAACTGACAATATAGTCACACGACGAACAGATGTAATATATGTATGGAGAACAATCCTCAATAATTTCGCATACTGTAAACGACGTTTGATATTGCAGCAATAAAACATGGGTCTGCGGATAAAAAAAATCGATAACTGTGAATTCCGCGAAAATTTTCTCAGCCTTCACGGGAATAAAATACAAATACGTTAATTTAAACTGATTAAAAGTTATTGCACATCGGCCTGTATTTCATCGGCTTTGGATTAGGTTACGAGGTTATTGGCCTTCTCTTGGCTACCCACTAACTAACCTGTCTGTTGCTGTTGCTGTGTAGTGAATGAGATTTTCACGGGAAGGTTATAACATTTTACAAGCAGCTTCGTAAGACAATCTTCATGCTCCGCCGATGAGATATCAATTCGCCAACGCATCGAGTATAACATACTTAACAGGATCTTTTTATTTTACAAGTAGAGTTTTATCTCAAGAAACAGTTCAAATGTTGACGCTACAGCGACACTGAAGAGGGCTAGTGTCATTTCTAACGATAAATGGTTCGCTTTATTGACAATATTTAGGTGTACGAGCCTTACCTACGTGACTCAAACAATTGAGAAGTAGTATATGTCGGAAAAATATATCAGGGAATCGAAATTTTAGAATCCTGAAGATAATGCGCTGTGGTAGGATACGGAATACTTCAATACGTAAATATACTGCATACGAAAAAAGAATAACGGAGGTTTTTATCTTACTTGCAGTTTTTAGTAAACAGAATGTGTTGCAACAATACTCAAAGCATATAGCCTAAAGCGTTATAATTTTTATGCAATTTTTATTTGGGTGTTTCAGTCAGAATCCGCAGCTAAATTCCTTCATTTTAGGCGAAAAATATATCTTCAACGGTTGCAATATGGACCACTACATCAGCAAAACTCAAATTATATTTTAACTTCGCCGTTATTTAGACTGGCAAGGATTTTCAGCATGAATAATTGAAGCTCAAGAGAACTAAGCAGCAGAAAACCAATCCGGAATTGTTTTTCTACGGAAAGAAATTTTAAGACACGTTCGAATGAATTTCAATTATCGAAACTCATTTCCACTGTAGAGTTTAATTATCATGAGTAAAAATAACTATCGCAATATAATGAAAATACACTCCAGTAATTATTAAGTTAATATTAGCAATGAATTAGTACGTCCGGGTACGCGCGAGTAAAATGGCGGACCCGAACAGTATCTTCAAATTACCGATCAAGGCCAATAAAGCACAGGGTAGTAACACTGTACGCCCCATTGGTTTAATACATCATAACCGACACACTTCAAGATATACTACTGAAGAAATCATTACTGAAGAATGATAAGCGACTGAAAACGAGCCGGGAAATAGTACTAAAGAGTATGGCGTCATACAGATGGTTAGCTCGAGTCTCTATGTTATAATTGTATTGATACTTTCGTTCAGAAAATAAACTTAACTGTGAATTTGTTGCTCACAAGCTGAGACGTTTGTTCACCACTAAGCTGATGGTATCTACCTGACATAACAGTTACGATATGCTCGCTAAATGTAAATCTTCGCACTCGAGGGCATGCTACGTCTGTTATCCGATAAATAAACCGTCACAGCTCGGCATTAGCGGAACGGAAAGTGGCGACTAAGGTTAAGATAGACGACATCGATGAGGTGGGCTGCTATCATCAAAACACATACTGCGTGAATTCTAGTTTCCATATTACCGTTAGTATAGAAACGCTGCATAAAAATAAGTTGAAAACATCGCTAAACAAATACAAAATGACTTCTTAACTGCATATATGCCACAAGATTAAATCCAAAAGAAATTGGGACGTAGTATGTCGCCAAAAATAATTTAAGCTAGTTCTAGGTTAACAGTAACGTTCCGTTTCACTTTCACAAATCTCAAACACACACTTTCACAAATCTCAACACAAAATAATCTTCAGAACAAGCAATTAACTACATCTGTATAACAGAAACTGCTTTGCTGTAATAACAACCAGAGCTTGTCCACACAATTAGACAGTGAGGGACTGAGAAAATCGATTACAATGCGACATGTACTGAAGGGATTGCGGTTTCGAACCGACAGCAAAATCAAAAGTATTCGTACTTAGACACCGCACACAACGTATTATTTGGTTATTACCAGGACTTATCGTAGTAATACAAAACCTTCCGTTCAACAATAATTCAAAACGTAAAAACAGACAGAATTGAAGACCGAAAAGTTTTGAAATAGTTCCTAAACCCTTTGAAACGAGTGTCAATTTATTATTTACCCAATTGAAATCTAATCGGCAAAGTTTGGTCTTTCCTCTGACTCCCCATTCAAAACTAGCTTCACAACTTGATCTTTCTTTTTGCTAATGACTTTGGTGAAGACCCACAAAAGCTTACACATGAACGGAAGACACGAAACTTCTCGCTCAGTTACTCGGTTCACATTCGACCTAAACGTCGTCGTCAAGTCCCCAAGGTTTTCCTGCCGTATTCTTCCTGTTTATTATTACAGGCTAAAAAGAAATGAGTCAATCAACAATAGCAGGCGATGAAAAAGGAGAAAGATTACGGTCAAATGACATTAGCTATATAGTACTTATCACCAGCGTGCTTCCGTAGAATACAAATGCCGATATTTAACACTAACCAAGTGTTCTCTGATGTTAAAACGAAGGGAAAACACTGCACCCTTGTTTTATACCACTTTAGCTTTGTCATTCGAACCATCGGTAGAATTATTTTCACAATTATATATAACTTATCTAGCCTGATATGGAGACCTGGTCACATGGTTATGACACTATAACTCGTCTGTGTCATCTACATTATACAATAATAGCATTCACGTGCCCTGAGCACATACTAAACTATATTGAAATACGGTAAATAAATAATTATCTTCAAATAATAAAGAACTGTACTTTCCGTAATAGTGCCCAGTACAACGAGGAATACTCATTGAGTCAATATACACTGAAACACGAAATTTAAAATATGCTTCACTTCATAAATAATTTCCGAACACATGATTCTAAGAACAATAAAGCCCAAAAAACACTGAATTTACTTTAAAAACAGATTGATCAAAGTAACGTCGCGGCCGCTGTGTGTTGATGATCAACCTGCGCAATGAAGGACTTATGCCACGACCAGGGTTAACTATACTTTCTATTAGGCCTCACAATTAATCTTTGTAACTAACGCTATCGGACCGAATGACGAAACCTTCAACGCTCCTTCGCGAGTGAACTATCTCACTGAGTAAATAGGCAATTCTAAAAATTCAAAATGGTGATTTTGGAAGGCCTATCGCCATTTTGATGCACTAAAAAATATTTGATCAACGAACAGAAAAGTAAAATTATATTTCTTAGTGAGCATTCGTTTTATAATTTTATATAATATTGCGACCATAATATGTCCATAATACTTCCACTAATTAAATATATTGTTATTAAGGGAATATTTCTCTATTGAGCAAGTGCTACACATTTCTTGTCGAGTGAAATACCCCTGAATGGTAAAAAAGTACAGAAACAAATTATCAATTTATTACTGTAAACGATAAACATAAAAATAAATCACATAGATAACGACATCATAATGTTATATTAGACTTGTCTGAGCATATATATCCTGTTGTATTATTAAGCAGTGACCAAAATACAATATATGTGAAATAAACTGCCTCAAATAAGTCTCTTGCATCAAACTCCCCAGGTCTGAATTAATAATCTATAATACATAAGTATCTAACATGGAGTTTGATTGTGTACTTTTGCATCAGCAAAAGGCATACTACATCATGAATTTAAACTAAAATATTTTTAGACTTTGGCCCGGTATGATCACCTACAACAAAAGTGTAACATGTGATCACAAACTAATAAAAGCCGTTTCTAGGCGGTGTTGAAAACATTTCCTGACTTTTCCTCTGAAAATCCAGGTACATTTGATTAGGTAAGAGGTGAATTTGAGGTAGGTTGGGAGAGAATGAACAAGAGTCAATGGTAAGTTACCAAGGTAACACCTCACAAGAAATAACAGTAATAATAATACGCTTTTCTTTCGGCATGCAGTATACTGGACCTCATCAAATGAGATGAACGTAAATGTGTGTAAGAGAGTTGCATTGTATTAAATAATATAAATTTCTTTGCTGTTATACTAATGTTATTTTATTATGTAACATCTCAAATCCGTAGCTCACTATTGCTGAGTATGGGCAATCACCTGTTTTTCTATTCTGCACACTTTCCTTGAACTTTTCTTTTCTTTGTTCTGCAACTGCACAAAAAGGAAAGCTGAGAACGCGAGAATAAGAGTTTGCAAATTGAATCTTTAAATAAAATATACTGGCATATATGCTCACTTATATATAGGAATATTATTATCTAAATAGGAACCGTAATTCTTGAATAACTTGTTATATTTTACAGTCAGCATGATACCGTGAGTATGAATTATTTAAGTCTACTATGAATCACCGACATGCCATTTACACTAAAAATTGCTGACTGACTACTGCGACATGAAAAGTCCTAAACTACCATCATACGACCAGCTAAACTAACTGTAACAGCATATAAATATAGCAACACTGTGATACCACCATTGAAAAATAACTTTAACTTCGTAACTTACTCAAATAATAATTATAACAGAATCAAATTTGAACTTTCTGTACTACAAGGAAAGCGAACGAAATCAGCCTGATTGCCGCAGTTCACTCGGCTCGTCACGCTCTGGTTAGCACGAGTGGTTCAACTAGGCAACGATGCTTTGAAAATATTGGAACTAATTTGAACGATAGTCAAACATATTCCATTTTCTTCGTATAATCGAACCAGCTATCTTCACCGGAACAGTACTACATTATACACAGTTGTATTTATTCTATGCTCTATCTTAGCGGATGTGCTTTTTCATAGTTCTGTAATAATTCTATAAACCACTCCTGTTTTGAATCCAAAGAGAGAGAGAGAGAGAGAGAGAGAGAGATAACTCCATTGTAATTAATGACTCAACATTGCCATCTAGAGGGAATCTTATTTAGTAAAGTATAACTAAAAACGAAATACACTTTATACCTAAAAAAATACATTGCGGAATGAAAGTGAGCGTTGAATGACCACTAGCTTATCTCGACTCAAAAATTCGAAGTATCTCATCACTAAAATTTAAATACTGCTGTAAAAAATACCCCCATCCTCCAAAGTCCTCCTGTGTCAATACAAATAATACTCAATGGTTGAATTTATTGAAATATGATGAACATCAAAGTGAACGACCAAATACTGAAAAAAGAATCCACACAATATCAAACTGGTAGGTTAGATAATTACGGATAAATGATAAATCAAAACTGGGTGGTAATTATGATAATCATGTTTAGTTTAATTGGGGCACTGTTCGATGCGACATACACAATAATTCATGTAAGCAGGCAGCGTTAATGCAGCAATAAAAACACAGGAGTACTTTGGGAATGTTATGTTAAACTATCCCAGTGAAGGGACAAAACTACTCTTACACTTTTCATTAGAGCGACAGACATAAAACAAACAACACAACAGCTGCAGATAATACTTCATGATAAAAAACCGAAAATTGGAATTTTCAACATATTACAGGAAGAGCAAAGAGAAACAATATGGACAATATAGTAATATCAGAAGTCTGCATTTTATCAGTTTTAAACCTAAGTGAGTAAAATAGGGTTGGGTTACAAGGCTGCATAAATAAAGACAGAATGATACAAAATTACTTCTTGGTCAGTGATGATCAGGGCAGCAAAAGTACCATATGCCTCAGGAACTGCTCCATATGCTTGAGAGCTGTCTGGTGAAATCGGCATCTCACAATCTCCGCTTTTTGGGTAATTTGAGATTATATGAATCAGATTTATTAACTAAACAGCTTTTTTGGAGCATTATGCCAAATATCATGGATACCACTTCTTTTTTAGTAATAATTTCCACACTTGGTAATTTCTTGATCAATATTTTTAGTAATTGATCTAAATATGAATGTTGCATGTAAAGATTGATGATGATATTGTCTTCAAATGCAGATAATTGACAATATTATGACACAAGAAAATCATATGGTGAAGCTGTTGAAAATTATACTCATTGCTGCAAATGACGCCAAAGATTCTACATGGTATTCTGCTTAAATAGATAGAATATTACGGTGTCGCATATTTTTACAAGGCTTTTAAGGCTCATTGCCAGATGACAAAGGTATCGCTAACTTAGCTATAGCAACAGTATAGTAAAGTACAGCGAATGGTCAGTACAAGTCTAAACATGATTGCTAAAAAGTACACACATAAAAGCATTAGTAGATGGAAAACATATTCATAATATTGAAGTAAAACGCTTCTGTACTGTTGTTGTCATCTTTAAAAATCTGTAATATTCAAGTTTCTCATTTGGTAGCACAAACTGCAGATGTTATCATTTAAGCGTTAGTAACTTGACTGCAAGAAAGATCCTACTGCAATAAGGTTTACAGTTCAGATTCTTAAAATTAGTTCATTTTGAATATATGGACCCATGTCCGGATGTCACGATCGGCATCTAAAAATCTTGATCTGTGTTTGCAAACTCTTTGCATTGATATTATTAATCTTTACAGATTTTAAAAACAATTTGTGTTCAAGTGTTTGTTGTGTAGTGATCAAAAGACCCAAGATATTCAAGTGCAGCCCTGTAACAGAACTGGTACTGATCTTCTGTCTGGACCATCGCTGGTCTTTGGGTACGGAGCATCTTGACGGTCTGTTAGAAAAGATAATATATATTGTGATATTAGTGTCGTTGGAATCAATTTGAAGCTTAAATGCTAAAATAATTTTCAAAGGCTCATTTTGATTTATGCCAAAGTTTTCTGAGATAGGATGAAATTGAGAATTATGCAACACTGTGTGTAAGACCCCCTGTATATTCCAAATTTCAATCAGTGCACGAGTGAGAATAGAATTGAAATGTACCTGAAACATATCAACAACCCCTTCATATCGCATTCTTTCGAGTGCGATGCTGAGAGTGATAAAAACTCCACTACGACCGACACCGGCACTGCAGTGGATAGTAATCGGACCTTCTTGTCCGAATTGTTCTTTTGTTTTATGAACCTGTACAAGAAAACACATGAATATAACAAGCAGTAGTAGGCTTCATGGAATTGAATAATTAAACAAATACTAATAATGCTCCAAAGAACTACATAAATATTTTCACAGATCCTACTGTTGTTAATAACAAATTTTAATTCATGCTTCATATAGATATAAAATATCACACCTGTCCTATGAAATCAATGAAGCCTTCACCAGACTTAGGAACGCCCTGCTCCGGCCAGTCAGTGAACTGGAATTGGCGAACGGTACGTGATTGGCCGTCTCTCGCATCTGTCACCTGGTTAGATAACAACATTCAAGATCATAAAATTTCCTCAAAACAGTATTGAAATAAACTCATGGAGGGCATTCATCACCTCCTGTCAACTGAGCACATACAAAAATTACTGTGATAAAAAAACAGAATTAAGATTGCTACCATTCATACATGAATTCCTCATTCCTTATTAGATGTATTAACTCACAAACTACCCACCTTGAATTCTCTCAGTATATACTGATGCATGCTATATTCTGACATGGGATCGACCACAAAATACTGGTAACGTGCCGATCTTTCAGCTGGCCAATACTGGTGGCATTTGTCCTGGTAAAGAATGTCACAACATAAGTTAAATTTTCATTGTGCTATTAGTCCAGCTGATAGAATAGAAATCCTGAAGAAACTCTTACTCGTCCCATTTCCCGTAACTTCGTGAGCATTACAACAATGGTCGAATTGTGTTCCCACAGCATTCTCCAGAAGTCTTCTGTTGTTTCAGGAAGAGGACCCTGTGTAGCAATGTAAGCTTGCCGCTCTCTGAATATTCAGTAAGAATAGAAAGAAGTATATAACAGTCATTCATGTTACTATACTTGGATATGCTGTATATCAGTCAAAGCTAGAGTGAGAGTATTTCCAAGGAGTTTCTAATTCAAAACAATATTTTAATTTACCTGTATCCATCTACAAAGCTTCCATTAATGTAGTCTGAACCTTCGACCCCACGAATCGGCTGCAAGCACACTCTCGTGCCCTCGTATGGAAGGATGTTCACAAGTCGATTCTTGAACTTATTACAGGGAAGATTTGCACTGATGAATCGGGAAGATGGAGATTTATGACTTGCCAGACGCTGTAATTTAGAATACGGAATAATATTTCAAACTACTCACTGTCTACAAATTTTTAGTTTTGATGTCTAAAAAGTAACTTCCAAAATTTTGTTTAGATACCAACTATGCCTACTATAATATATGAATATTTCAAACATCTTGTTATAGAATTTTTATACCAACTTTGCACTATGCTTTACTTGTCGTTATATTTACTGAAAACCTTTAATACGATTGTTAGTGACGATCAATGTAACAAACCTTGAACTCAAGTTCCATTCCAGTCACATTGCCACTTGCCTCAGTGCTGGTAAGTTTGTGCAAGTGAGCATACAAATTTCGGGCAGGCAGTTCCGTGTTACCACAAGATATCGCCTCCATCAGAGCATCATGGATGAAAATGTATTGATCTTCAGTTTGGACCTGATGTATTATGAAAAAGTTGAAGTCACTGGTAGTTCAATTAAGGTGAAGGAACAATTTTATATGAAAAATTCTCACACAGAGTTATATTATATTTTAATTGCAACATTTACTGACCATATAATTTCTTTCTGCCCTCATGCATGTGACTTGACCATACACATCAACAACTTTTTCGTTCTTTATTCTCTCTAGCATAGCATCAATGCAGATGAAACAGCCAGCACGACCAACTCCAGCACTTAAATTAAAGTGAGTGAATTACATAACTAAATAGACGTCATACTCTTCATTTATTTGGCAAGAAAATACCTGCAATGAACAATTACAGGCCCAGCATCTTGAGGGTTTGAGCTCTTTACTCTTCTCATAAAGTTGAGAACAGGCGTGGCATGTTCTGGTACACCGTGATCCGGCCATGCAGTGAATTGGAAATGTCGGACTTCTCGTCGTTCGCTGAGACCATTCTGTTTTGTATATTGAAATAATAAGACTAAAGATACATATTTGATCATAGTAAAATCACATATACTGACCTTATGCAGAGCAAAGCAACGAATGCAGTAAGTAGCCAGCTCGATTTCATCGATCAGTGTGACCTGCACAAGGCCGTAAGTCTCACTGCCAACACTCGGCCAGTACTGATCACATTTCACCTATAAAATCAGCAAATTTTGGTTAGAGGCATACTACATCTTTAATTAGCAATCGTTCCTATTTTTCACCACCATTTCTATTACTAAATATTTTACAATAAAAATCACAATGACATCACATCATATCATGAAAATATATAGAAACCTTTCCACGTTCCTCGCATTTGGTCATCATGACAATGGTGGCGGTTCTCTGCTCCCAAATCATACGCCAGAAATCTGGGGCAGTGTCGAGAATGGGTCCTTGTGTAGCAATATAAGCATTCTGACGTCTGCGTGATTTAGGATGTACAAAGTATTACATTGAGTAAATATATATACTGAAATTTCAAGATTCAGTTTCAGTTTTAGATTTAGTTAGAACCTACCTATAACCACTGTGATAATTGGCATTGATGTAGTCCGAGCCTGGGACGCCATCTATTGGCGAAAGTATTACTCTTGAGTGGTCGTATGCCATTACATTAGCGTATCTGTTCTTTGGTTTGTTTACTTCCATATTTGAATGATCCCATGTGAAAGCCTGGCCTGGGTCGATCGACTGTAAATAGGCAGTAAAGAGATCAGGAGAAATGGGGCGAGGAGTGAAAAATTAGTATGATAGATATTTCATACAAAATAGCTTACCTCATATTCCTGGGAAAATTTGAGATTATCATTGGCTTTAAGTCTCTCGGTGTGATTTTCAAACTCGTTTACTGGAATGGGTGGATGACTGAGCATTCCTGAAAACCAATAATACATTTGATTATTATTAATTAATAGAAAAACAGACTATGATATTCCCACTTTTCAATACTTTCCAAACTCCTACAAAGTAAAATATCACAAATCGAGAGAAAAGATTAGTCAAGGATATTTTTCAAATGATTTTCCGTTCCAATGTTTCGCAATTCATAGAATAAACTTTACAGTATGTATTTACAATACACCTAAAAACGTACTGTACCCAGCAGAAAATCATGGCAGGATAAACGATGCCGGGCAATCAATGGTCAACCTGTACTCAACTCTTTAGATGTAAAATACCTGGATTCTGGCAGTTCATTCGTCTCATTTCAACAGGGTCAACGTGAGCAGTGACCTGGGTACCGATAGGAGCAGAATATTTAACCCTTGGTGGCTCTTTTGTTTTCTTTCTGTAGTTAAAATACATCATACTGATTTTAAAATTCCAGTTTAATTCACAGTAAATTAAATTCTACAACACAAAATAGGTCTTATTTAAGTAAAGAAACTATAAAGTTATATGTAATCAGGACTGAATTAGGCTAGTAGCTGCAGACAGATTAATAGGTAGTACAAGGCTGAAAAAATGTCTTGTGCATTCATATAGTAAAAAGCCTGAGCCTGAGGACCAAGGTAATAGAGATATAAATAAGCCTTACCCTGGCTTGCTGCATTTGCCATGTCAGCATGAATGTTAAAACATGAGCTTTAAGCATAGCTGGTGTATCACATCAAAGTAAATTATACTGACCTTCGCAAAAGAATAAATAAAACAACAATAAGGATGATGATCACGCCTCCTGCGATAGGTCCGATGATCCACAGTTGCTCATAGAAACCATCAACAGCTGGTTTGGCAGCCGTCGTAGTGGTCACTAATGTGGTAGTGGCAGGGGCACTGCTAAATTCATCAGAGTAAGGGCTTGATGTGAAAGAACTCATCTAAAATTTATAAGACAAACAAAAAAGATGAATGCATGGAAAGAAGATAAGTAGAGATGAATACACCAATAAAATAATTTATTGGGCATTACATCAAACCATACGATATTTACCCCATTTATTTATTTATTATTGCTTTCTTATTCAAAATTTTACATTTACCTTAGATTTCAATGTGACTCTGAGGAATGCTTTGTAGCTCTTGCTTTTGTCCAACACTCTGTTGATGTAGCCTCCAACATTTTTGCCATCACCGATCGTAAATGGCTTATCTGAAATCGAGGTAAACTCGGCAGCGATGTAGGGCTTGCTCAAAGAGGATGCCTAAATATAGATTCATAATCTTTTTAAAAGTAACTAACAAGGAAAACCGTCTTAAGTATCTACTGATTCGAAATTCATGCTTGAACGTCAAAATTTCCAGGTGATATTTGCAGAGAATATATCAAATACTATTATTTGGCTTTTTTCCTTGCCTTGATCAATACAATTAAAATTTTAATCTCGCAACCCAGAATTAGGAAGTATATCAACAGTAATGGTTCAAATCTTTACATGTTAGCAACATGGAATGGCACTATACCTCCCTCTTTCGTCTTCTCATTGTGATTGAATTTTGCGCAAGTGTCTCCATGCTGATCTCGTCAGGGCTTCCCGGGGCTATCAACTCTCCCTTGAAGTTCTCATATAATGGTACAATCACCAGATGATATCTGTAAGTCAAATACCATCATAAATACCTACATAGAACTAATAGAAGTGTGAATAAGCACCATACCTTTTGAGGTTAATAAAAGTAGAGGCACGGAACAGTCGCATTGAGACTGTGCCAGCTTTTACATTTTCAACCAGATGGGTGGGAGACCTGGTCAATATTTTAGGATTGGTAGTCACACTGATTGAGAGTCCTGGCTTGGAGTATCCTAAAATTCAATTGTACTTGACATTATAGAAATTCCACTAGATCATATCAGAGTTATTGCTCAATTCCAAATATTATTCAATACAAAATTAAAAAATAGTAACTCAGTTTTAAATCCTCAAAAATAATACCTTGAACATCTGGGTAAATTGTGAAGTTATATGGGGTTTTGGGATTTAGTCCTCCAATGAAAGTCTTCTTTCCCGAAGCGTCAGCAATTTTTTTACCACCGGAGGGGGCCAGCTGCCTTACACGGCTACTGTAAAAGTAATAGAACAGTGTTGAAACTAGTTTAATATTGGGAAAACTGCAGTGATTTGAATGAAATTCCATGGTGAACCTCAATTTGCTCAACTGTACTCAAGCGCCTTGTTGAGCTTAAACCTGAATTCAAATTTGTAGCCATTTCTACACACCTACCTGTATTTTATAATGTACTTGGTATCAGCGGAAAACTCTTCTGGTAGATCCCAAGTAAACCATACTGCAGTGGCTGAAACTTCAACAGCTTTAAAATTGATGACATTCTTGGCGGGAACGGGCAGTGGAACTTCATCCGTGACCGATACAAAGAGGGTGGGGCTCTTGATTCCTGTACCAGCAGAAGTAGTAGCCGAGATCTTAAAGGCGTATCTATACAAGAGAGAATTTATTTGCTACTAAGAAACACAACACCTGCACAAAAGAACAATCATTCATGAAACAGAACAACTTACTTTTCCCCTGCATTCAAATTATCAAACAGATACGTCGTCCTATTAGAAATTTTAATTTCTCCATATTCGGATTCTGCTAAGGTGGCTTGACCCCAATACAGTGTGTATCCAATCACTGGTCCGTTACTGACTTCTCGGGGCACGTCACCCCAGCTTAGAAGAAGCGCTAGTGGCCTACGTGAAGGGTCTGCCGGATCGGGCTCAATCTCGCTCACTGCCGGTATGGCAGTAAAGTTTCTGGGTGCGGCACTGGGAACTTTCACACTGAGTGTAAGGGTGGCATTACCCTCGGAACCAAAACCTGAGATTTAAGGATTCATAAGATAATATTCAAATAAAGAGAAAAAAAAGAAAACACGGTATAGTGTGAGTACATCATGGCAAATAATATTAAAAATAGTAAAATAATATGGAATATGGTACACATGAAACCTGGTGAATGTGGTAACAAACTCTTCCTGATGAAATTACAGTAAATAGTAATATGGAGGTTCTCACTTCGCAGAAAAGTTTTTAACCATTCACAATTTTGTACAGGCATCCAATATACCAAATTTTATATTAATACAATTGGAATTACCTTGAGAGTTCTCAGCTGCTATTTTGAACTCGTAAACCCAGCCTGCAAAAATATCCGGCGGAGCATATTGACGAACTAGGTCAGTTCCAGAAAATATCAAAGTTTTCCAGACACTGACTTTTGAACCGACAGCAGCTGACTTGAACCTAACGAATAAAAGAATACATGAAAAAACAATCAACTTGAGCATTTTACACACAGGAAATAGGTACGAACCCATATCGCAGACGATAATTCAAAATTTTTCCATTTGTAGAGGTTGGTGGTGTCCATGTCAGGATAGCAATGTCTTGGTTACCCTTTTTTGCTATGAGAGTGGGAGCAGATGGAGCTGTAAGACAAAGATGTTGAAAAGAATAATTTTCATACTTACTTTCTCAGTTTTTTTGTATCATTTGAAGATTATTTTTGGAATACTTTTAGTAAAAAATGTTTCTCAAAAAAGCATAACTAACCTGGTCCTCTCGTTTTCACTACAGTTGGATCACTGAGTTCACCAGGACCTTTCGATGTCTTGGCTGCGATACGTATCGAATAATACATGTCCATCTCTAGTCCAGTTATCATTTGACTCTGTGAAGCAGGTAAGTTGTAATGAAAGAATATTCATGTTAATTAGGATCATTTAGCGAGAGAAAATATTTATTGGATGAGCCATAAAAAGGAGACAATAACAAATACAACTTTCAATAACCCTATTTAAGAGATATCTTGATCCCATTTCATGAAATTGAGCTAAAAATATTATAATCTTTTCATCTTTTAGAAGACATAATGCAGTTCTCGTATGAAGATAAAATTAGGTTATTATTAGAATAAATTAGATTAAATATTCCCTTTATCATGGCTAGCTGCATATATATAATCAAATATTTTCCATATAGTAGTACACAAATATTAGTTGAAAATATTCATTAGAAGTCTTGAAAGATTTGGTATCGAAGATCATCCATACATGCAAGCTGTCATACAAATAAGAAAGTGCTTTGCTAGTTTAGATATAGATAAGCGTTATTGTATGCTATTCATGAATATAGTTAGTATAATTATGTAAGGCGATCAGTACAATCAGTGACATTATAAAGGTTGTAAGATGATGGCAGGGTATCAGACTCTGTCTGCTAAGATAGCAGTAAAATGAGTAGAGAAGAACAATTTTAACTCAATATGCGGACATGCCATGTCACTCTGATTCTTACCATCACAACATAACATTTCATTTTGTTCCCAAATTTGTGAATGCGATAACACTAATAAAAAAATGGGCACATGACAAGTTACAGTAGAAAGTACAACCTGAAACAAACATATTCAACCAAACTTCTTCAAACAAATATATAATAAAATAGTGAAAATTACCATGGTCCTAACATCGCCATCTGCAGTAGGTCGTAAGTCTTGCTGATTAACTTCCAGGGTCTTCATTGGACCGGCGTTCTGACCGTCCGGATTTGAAGGAGCGTAGTATAGTAAGTATCCAGTTATGATCCCGTTCCTGTTTCTAATTCCAGGTGGGCCCCATTTAACCAGAATTGCAGAGGAACTCACAGCATCTGTGGAGATGTGACGTGGTGGGCCAGAGGGAGCTTTAAAAATGATGAATTACATGAAACATGGGAAAATACTTAAGTTTAGTTTGAAATGCATGAATAAAAGCTCATAGGGTTCTACAGGAAACTGTACTGAACAATGTAGTGCTTACTTAACGGATCATTGGTTTTATTGACTAGTGAGATTCTGGAATTAGATAGGTACATCATAATTTACTGTATCTTTACTGGAAAGGTTATTGTCAATTCATGACATTATTGATCATGTTATAGCAATCAACTGCTTGCATAATCCCCTAATTTACAGGAGTCTGTACATTTGATGCACATGCGTAACATAGAACATGCTCCAACATAAAGCAATAATGTACAGAAGAGATGAAAAACTACATAAAATGAATGCATACTCGACTCGGCAGTTATAACAGTAATGCTTTGGCTCGTCGGGCCTTCTCCTATTTCGTTAGAAGCGGTCATGCGTACAGAATAATCTGTGTAAGGCAAGAGCTGGTCGATGACCGCAATGGCACTGTCAGCTTTCACTCGAATTGCCTTCTCTCCAGTCTCTTCCTGCAGGTTCCCGAAACTCAGCACAGACGACACACCACGTCCCGTTATGACTGGATGATAATAGATTGTGTATGCGCTCAAATCTCCGTTATGACCATCCTTTGAAGGGATGTCCCAGGTTACTGCTATCCGGTGTGGTCCAAGCGTGCGGCCTTTGATATTTTGAGGCGGGACTGATGGAACTGTGTGTTGAATGTCACAAATACATGATGACGAATGGTATATGATTCAAAACAACCTTAGCATGCAATGATAGTAGTGTGAATGGGACATTCACGATCAGCAACATCAATAGCAACAACAGTCAAAAAATTAAAAAGCAGCCAACATTTTTTATAATCAATCTACGGAAAAAAATTTGAAGAAATGAATATCAAAGTAAAGTAAAGAATACTTGCCGGCTTGTCTGGTTTTAATTGACAAAGTTTGGGTGGATGCACCAATGTCGATAATTGACCGAGCAGCAAGTTTGACATCATAAAATGTATTAGGCTTCAGGTTCTCTAGCACATATGCTGTTTTCAAAATAGTGATCTCTTTTTGATCCTTCTGTATATTCAAATACAAGAAGTTCGTTATAAAAAGACTGTACATAAGATAGAGCACTCTATGTTCTGGTTGACGAGTTGAAGATGTTGTGGCTCTCATGAAAGATTTACAGGAGCTTATTCCAACATACCGGGCAACCAGGAGCAGAGCAGTTAAAGTAGATGATATAGCTGACGTCACTGTCACCATTTGGTGGGTCCCACACAGGTTTATTCCAGGACAGAGTGATCTGGTTAGGGTGTGTTGATGAACCAGTAAAATCGCGTGGTTGTGGGGGTACTGCATAGATAAAAAATTACACTGTGTCACAAATTAACTATCGGTCAAATTCGCATGTTAAACAGCACGCTGTATCCTACTAATATGAAAGAAAAATCGTCACCTCCTTGAACTGTCTTGACCATAACTATTTCACTCATTGGTCCTTCGCCTTTATGGTTGACGGCCGAAACGCACAACGTGTATACAGTATGTTCTACAAGACTGTGAAGCAGTGTGCCTGACTGTTCACCTCCAACCTCTGCCACCATCCAGTCTGAAAAGCAATCCAAATTATATATATAATAAACTTTTGATATAACCTATATGATTATGTATAAACAAGGTGTTCTATCACCATTGTACATTACACACAATAGAATTTCACCTCTCTTAGGTAAATTAGCATCGCTAGTATAGTACACTTTATATGCAGTTATAATTCCATTCGGTTCAAGAGACTTTTTCCAAACGACCATGACGGAATTGACAGATTCCAAATAAGCGTTCACAGTTTGAGGAGGAGAGGAAGGTTCTGAAAATAAGATATTATTTCAAAACGTAAAAATCTATTTTTTAGCATCCAATATTACTGTAAAATGAATCTTACAACACACTAGTTCCCCGTATCCATGAAGTGTTTGCTTCGAGACCTACTGCAGATACCGAACAATGTGGATAGCAGTGTAGTGTGATTTTAAATAATATAGTACGGTAAAATTTGAAATGAAAAATCATTTATTTAAGAATATCTTTGCCCATTGTGAGTACTCATTATCTTATTTGGTCTTGCTTGCTGATCCATAATGATTATGATAATATGATGATACTGTACGATGTCTATGACGATGAAATGGAGTGTGCTTTGCATCCATTATCACAGTTAACAAAGACTTTGATTACACTACGATGATTATGCTGTAACGAATGAACTATTCTGAAACGGGCCATTGTTTTTTCATTTTTATAATTATTTTTTTTGCGCCTAAACCACTAACGACTGAAAGTGTGGATACATGGATACGATAAAGGGAGATTATTGTAATGGAATACCTGATATAAGGATACGGAAACTTACTTGATTCATCAGTTGTGACAAACAGCGGAATACTTTTTTCCCCTTCACCCAGATCATTTCTTCCTGTGATCCGCACATCGTAGACTGTGTTTGGTTTAAGGTTTGTGAGCATAAAGCTGAAAGGCATGTTTTATCAGATATAGTTTTATTGTACATTGAACACATAGCAATTTTCAAAGCTTTCTTTATTTAAATAGGATAAGTTATAGATAGATAAGACTAGTTGAAAGGATTCCTTGTTGGAAGAGTTTGTATAATAAACCAATAAATATTAAAATGTTCAGATTTTTGAAAAATGTGAGCAACTAACCTGGTTGAACCTATTCCTTCTATAATATAATCTGGTTTTTCGTCTAAGTCTCTTTCTTTGTAATAGATGGTGTAACTAGCCACAGGATCACTGCTTCCTGGTTTCCATGTTATAACAGAAGTGCTGGCAGTGGTCGGGGATGTCTCTTCTAAAGCGACAGGAGGCTAAAGGCAATGGTGAAGGTAAGTTTATAAATTCTTAATATGAGCGAAATGCAGGGCAGCTAGTTCCCTTCTAAATTTTGTTTGAATTCTACTATTAAACAATAAAAATAATACCTTTGGATATGTTTTCACTCGAACGAATGTATCAAAATGAATCTGTCCGATATCTGACTTGGCGAGGCACGTGTAGTTTCCAGATTCTCGGACATCCTTCAGTTGTAGCACTAACCTGCCTGTGGCCAGCTCCTCTCCACTTAAAGGAGCAACATCAACTGGACCACTAGGTGTCTCTGTTGGTACATAAATAGAACATATTTAGGCCCTTACCTTTCCCAGTGCCAAGTGGAAGCACGAAATTACTCATTTTTTTCACTTATAAATTGAGAATAGATATACAATCACTTACTTCTCTGCCATTTTACTTTCGGCATGGGAGCACCGACAGCAACACATGTCATATTAAGGCCGGAACCAATTGGCACATCATACTGTGGGTATGGTGCAATTGAAAACTTTGGAGGCATAATCCGAACTAAATGTGGAAAACAGTGAACAAACTTTTAAAAAAGGGAATTTATTATAATATGTCTCCCAAGATTATGTCTAGAACAAAAAATTTAAATGAAAAATCATTGAATGGAACTTGTGCTACAGTTATCAGTTGATAAAAATTGAAAATAATTATTTCTCAAAATAATTCAAAATAATTCAGGTAATAATATAATTATGTGCATGATATCAAATACCGACAATGCTGGCTATTCGCTCAATATAGCCATTAGCCAGTCTCAATACTATGAGAACAAAAGATGACAAAAAACAACTAAATACGGCTCAACACTGGCCACTTTATTTATGAAAAATAAAGACTTCAAAAGCACATATATCGGAGAACAATTTTAAGCTGTTAGCAGCAGAAAATTATTCCTAGAAGATTTTCACATCTTACGCATATCATGAAATTAATTATAGTTGATAAAAAAATACATATTTATCTTGAAGATACCACTGTTTCAACTCATTTCTAAGTTTACACTGATCAGAAATGATCTTTAAAGACTTCAAAAATGTACATCCTTGTGAGGTTTCGGAAGAAATATATCTTGCTAACAAACTGTGTCACATACTTTTGTGCAGAGGGCGAAATAGTGAAATAGTGCTTAAAACAAGACATGCATACAAGAATAAAACAAAAATGATGACTCATTTCGACTTACTGGGAGGCAGTCGCACTGTTTGCAAATTGAAACAATCGATTAGTGTCCAAAACAGAGTTCAAAACTATTAGTTATTAGCTATAACATTTATTAGGCACAGAGCTACATTTGATATTCATTCAGTATTAAAAAATAGATTTTTTTTTTATTCTGTACTCTAATTCATGATCAATATAATATATCAAGTCAAATTCAACTAACACTAGTCATTTTTCATTGTGATTATAGAAAGATTTTCATCCATCTTACATAGTTAGGATAAAAATAATTAAGTAGTATAGGTATACTTAGGTGATAGTTGAGGCACATACTTACTCGAACATAGTGATGGAGTCCAAATGACTTCTCAGGGAGTGGGTTTAACAAGGCATATTGAAAAATCAGGCACATATCTCTCGTTGTGTAAATAAGCATATCAAATAAATATCAATTAAGTTGACGATGTCATTATACTGAAACTTATTTACAGAATTCCCAAAGAGCTAGCGCAAATGAACAAAGAGAGGCTTGTATCTGTGTAATAGTACTCGCTCTCATTGAAAGATTGGTATTTGAAGAAGAATATTCCAAGTTCAATAGGTAACTTATTTTCGTTCTATCTAAGATGCTGTTTAAGAAACTAGCTGAAAATTGTACAACTATGTGTATTGGAATACGATACCTCTAATGTAAAGGTTTGCCGCTTTTGACATCGATGTTCCAACATTGTTCTCAGCGACGCAGTAATATTTTCCTTTATCTGTGTCATTGCTGGCTCGTATGGATATTGTTCCTGAAAACATTAACGCAAATATTAATGGTAAATTGATAATTCTAACGATTTGTAATGTAACCATATCTCTGCGATGAGACAGCAAATGAATTATGTCGAATGCTGACGACAACACATGTTTGCACGATAGGAAACCAGGACTAAATTAGTGTAAATGGATATGTGGATGAATACAAATGGATGGTTCAACCACATAAGTGAAAAAAGTCAATGCTGAAAAATTGTAAACCAATAATACAAAGGCTTGGTGAAAAGCCGAAATATTGTTGCATTCTTACTTAAATTCCTATCCATAGTATATACACAAGGACAATATAACTATTATATCGACTGAAATTTCATCACTGATATAACTAAGTTTGTAATAAAGATGAAGCTCACTCCAAAAATCACTAGAATTCCCAGCAACACAAAATAAATAATTTTACCACAGTCTAGACAGATTTTGACGAATAGGGACTCAAATTATACATAAACCTTTTTCGCTACATGAAAAATGTTCGCTACATAACCAAAAATAAAGAATGTTCCAGGTGGCCAAGCGCTGAAATTCGATATTCCCTCCCTGCTGGCCGAATATGATACATCTCCCCTGTGGGAAATTATGTGAACAAGACGAACACAAATAGTAACTAATATCGATTACAGTAGTCCTGATATAGAAGATTATGTTCATAGAAGATATTAATCCAAGATTTAGCACCCTACTGATTTGTAATAATATATATATCGACTAGGGAACTGAAATATAATATTATGTTTAAAGAAATGAATGAGAAACACTCAAATATATTTAAAATTAAGCGAATATAATTACCTCTAACTTTTTTTTAATTAAATAGAATGATATGCTCATCGAAACAGAGAAATATTATGTTGCTGGTGTGCTAAAATATTTCTTCCATAACAAGGATGTGAATGGGTTGATGAAAACCTGAATGTGAGTTAATGTATGTTGCAGATACAAAGAGTGAAGTTGTATTTGATCTGATATAGGACTTTATCACGTTGAGTGATGATAATTGAATGTTGCTGAAGTATGTAGTCTGATATGCTTCGAGCACCAATTTTCCAGCAACAGATGAAAGGAAAACATATAGCGACAGATTACTGGGAAATCGTTGCTGAATTGTATATATATGTGTATGAGAAATGACAGCAGTCACGTAAATGCTTTTTCTAAGCTTAATGACTGACCGTGTTTAATGCAAGGAAAAAAATTAGTCTCACCAGTTGCATTAATTACTAATAGCTGCTCAAAACCTGATGGATTGAAAAAGATACTGTTAGAGCTCCTTAAGAGCTTTTCCAGACCATCAATCAAATGAAGAAAATGCAGTTCAACTATGTGATTCCATTACAGCGGTTTAATGTAACTCTGAGTAACTGAGTTCTTTTTATACCAGCAGTGCAAAACAAAATAAACAGGCACCGCTAGTTAGATATTAAAGAACACCAACTCTGTAATAACAAATGACTTTTGAATGACAAAAGAAAGAACTAAGAGTTTATTATGTTGCTGTATGGTTGGGACGATGAATAGAATAATTTTGCTTTCTGTAGATACCAGTTTGAATATACGCATTTTAATAATTCCAATAACGGAAAATTTGAACCTAGCAATATCATGGAATGCAAGATCTTAATTCCGGGTACTATTGAAGCAGATAATGAAGACCCAGCAGAAAATAAGCATTAAGCATTATAATGCAATAAATTGAACACAGTAAAAGAATCTGATCCCAAAATATCATTTTTCTATCGTACAAGAGTTGAGAATGGATATGAACTGCATTAAGTAACACGTTTAATGTAAATGGAATGTATATATGGCAATGATGTGTCTTACCCAGACGTTTAACACCAACCACTGTTGAAAAATAACAATGTTAAAGAAACGCAATGTGTTTCAAAATGTGAATCCAAGTTAAGAGAATTTCAGTGTTCCTCATCTGACAGTTAACATTGAAATGAAGTAATGAATTAGAATGTTTGTACCACGAAATAAAACTAAGAAAACTAACTACCTGGAATATGTATGGATGTTCCATACACATATGGAGATTATAGATTAGAATTATTAATACACTACAAGGTTAATGGCATGAGCATGGTTAATATCCACAGTGCCTCGAATATGACTTCTTAACTAAAGTAAAAGTCTGGTTTTCATCATCCATATGTTCATGGATTATTCTTGAACTTTATCATCCACTGTACTAATTATGATACTTACAATTCCTTCCTTCTGCAAGACATACATGTCAGTACGAATTCTGTGCAATATTTGTAATCCAAACGAACACACAATTTGATTTGCCAACTACTAGCAAGTTAAATGAGATTCCAATAACTATTCTACAATGTAAAGTGGAACAATTCTAGTTGCCCAACCCTCCATTGCAAATTTATTAGAAGTAAAACAATTTATCATATTTCTTTACAATCTATATATAACTTTGAACGCTACATTTTTCAAAGTGTTCATACCTTTAGGGGTCATTGACACATGATCCTTGTCGATTTTAAGTCTCCTAAAATTCTTGTACCAGTATATAGTTGGCTCAGGCGTTCCACTGGCCGAACATATCAATGTGGCATCAGCTCCTTTTTCAACTGATTTGGGGGTTGGATGAATGTTGATAAATGGAAAACCATTCGGTCTGTTTTTATCTGTGAATGAAAAGAAAGGTGTCATATTCAAAAACATTCTGCAACAGCAGGCTGAGATGTTTGTATTTTGTTTTTTTGCTTAGTTTTTTAGGCTTAGGCTAGTGGGAAATCGAGTGAAGCAAAGTGTTAAAGTAGATAGAAAATTATAATGTGGTAGCGATGGTAGCCAGAAGGAAGTAAAAATCCTATGCTGCAATCTACTGGTTATGTATTTCGTTGCTATTTTGAAACATTCTCAAGAGCCCATAACGAACCAATTACATACTGAGTGAATATCGTGGGAAGCGAGATCGTTATGTAGAGCTGGCACCAGACAATCGTAAATAACAAAAACTATTATCGTTGTTTAGTGTCTATTCCGAACAGATCTCGACTATTAGCCCTGTTGCAGCAACATCAACGACAGAAAGACGGGAAATCGGAAAACGTAATCCCGCTGAGCGCGTACGATTCCCCGGAGAGCGAATAAATTAACGCGGGTATAAGCGCTGACAATCTGACAACAATGATGAAGTATATATAGGGTTAGTCCTAAGCGTGATGGCGAGTCGTATGAAGAGCTTGTCTAAGGGAGTTGCATAAACGATATAACTCACAGTAATATATGCCGAGCGAATGAGACATGACTAATTTGAATGCTACGCCACAGTTTCCCAGCAAGGCGCCTAAAGGGGTGAAACAACAATTAATCAACGAAACAAGGAGTGTAATATTTGTACCTTGCTCGTCGACTAGTCTTGTGTAAGGTAATTCAAGAAAGGTTAAGCGGGGTTGGTTTATATTATCACCATAATGCCCATGAATAGTTTTCATTTACAACCCTCATTTGAAATTTTTCTATGCTATGTTCCTTTTCGCAATAAATGAAACCCACTATCTCGGGGCAAACGAAAAGCGGGTATTCTTTCTTTACCGTAAAATGCTAAATATTGTGTTACAACCGAGGGGTTAAATAAGAAAAGCTTTAACGCTAAGTTTCCATAACATGGAGAATTCCTCGATGGAAGCTAATTTCTTTAAGAGTCGTCATCTAACACCACGAATGACGAAGGAAAACCTGTTCAAACCGGATAAGTTTGTTTGTGAGATAAGGACGCACAATGCCTCGTTAAGATTACTCCTTAACAAAGAATGCAAGAACGAAACAAAAGATCGATAACCAATGCTAAGTTATCTGCTAACGGAATTACTGTGACGGAATTTCGTTAATGATCAGTAAATCTCCAGCCGTTTCTTAATAATGTTGATGGGAAAGAAATGTAAATAATAGAAAATACATAACATAACCAAAATATCTCGTTTAAATCCTTTTCATTTGAACTCGCAATTTCAAAGAACCTATCCACAACTTTAAGTGAAGGCCTGCTGTACATAGGGGGTTTAAACGCTACATGCTTCCACCACGTATAGATCCTGGACCGAATGAAATGACCGTATCTCAGGGGTCAAGGCGTTATGAGCTATAACCCATTTATTGATATACACCGATAATACAATGACATGCCTGTTTCATCCCGTTGGCAAAATATCGTGATTTTACACAAGTCCAAAGCAGAACGTTTTGATTACGAGGACCAGGTGTTTATAATGATATAGGTGACAGCTGAATGCAAATCAATGAATGCCATGCTAACGGAATATATTGTTGTAGTTTATGTAACCCTTTTGATTATAACAAGACCGAGTTCAAATATCAAGGAGTCGATTGATGTACTGAACCTAAGTAAACATTCTACAGTTGATTTGCTAGCCCTAATGTTGAACGTGCTACTTCCTACTTTTTGATATAATTGAATAATGGGATGCGTATGTTCAATGGTAACGACATAGATTTCCGTAACTTCCAATGGACTATGAACCTGAATGAGTGACAACTGTAAAATTCATGTTTCAGGTACGATAGGTGTCATATTTGAAAGGTTTTCGGTGTGCTACTTTTGTGATATTGAGTTAATTATCAGTGACCATGGTTCCCGGTGAATACTGTTTCTATTTTTATCATTTTTAGTTCTTGACCTACTACTTATTAAAACAAAAGTTCCCTGTATTTTAAATTCCAAATGGTAATGTTCAACTAGTATAAATAATATTACGCATTTCATGTATTGTACCTCGTCAATTCGGTACTGTGATATCTACAACCCCCTCTAAGCCACTTATCATAGAACATCTACTAAATAAACATTTGCAATTTTTTAGCCTTGCATGTGTTAGTCAGTGCTTATGATACCAATGTACTTTTAATACGAGCTCTGAGTTATCATACAACAGTGCATGTTAAAAAATACCTCCTGCTTTGAAGGTTAGTTGATAACTATCATTTAATCTTTAAACAGGAATAGGCAAACCAAAGAACTACAGTAGTTTATTTTCTTAAGCGGAAAAATCTCACTGAAACTCATCGATTATGACAAAAACCTCCCAGATAATTGTTCAATTATGCACAGTTATGTTATGGGCTATTAACCTAAGTTCACTAACGTTTTCAAGAGTCAGCTACTTGTACAAAAGAAACTTCTTTATAACAAGGAAACCAGCTGTGCAAAATCGCCGACAATACGAAAATTGAGGCGAGCGTAAATAAATAAGCGACCAACTCATCGTTTAACGACCGGACGAGATTTGAATAATATAGAATGTGTCACCAACTACATTATATATTTATCAATATCGCCGATTTCTCAGCAATCTGTTGTTTAAAACCAGTCTAGACTACGGAATTCAAAATCATAGATGATTTAAAGCCGTCCAATAATTGTTAACGTTGTGAAGCACTGGTCATCCAACGGCTGCATATACTATATATTTTTCACATTCTACATAGTATGATAAAATGATAATAAATACTGGGTGGAATTGAAAACACTTTTCAGTCGTACGTATATAGAACATTAACAGAGAAAAACACAACACTGGTTAAGCGGTTACGGTTAACTAGTAAATTGAAATGACAAACTAATATTGTAGTCGAACGCGATGACAGGTTGAGATAGGATTGTTAGTATAAGAACGGTAGCAGATCAGCGTAGTGGAAAAACAAGGATATACAATGCACCACTCGACTAGCATGGGTAATTAACTATTGGTGATAGGCTATAAAGATCGAGGTTTCTTCATTGAAACCCTATCTCGTTACAAAGCCAGATAAAAACTGACAACTCGCAAATACGTTAAGAAATATCGTTACCATTTACGCTGGTAAAGAACGGGACTGATTGTGTAACACGATACTCAACCCACGACCTGATAAGCGCCAGAAAATCTGTTCGAATTGTGGACAGTAGGTTGGATATAAGGGACTGTTTGAACAAGACTCCTCTGTATCACAGTCTACACTTCCAAATAACGTATTGCTTGAAAGTGAATTAGTGATAGAGTGACGACCGATAAGTAGTAAAACCGGTAAGTACTCGAAATAATTCTCCTTATTTCCTGCTAAAGCCTACTAATGTTATTACAGCATGATGATAGTCTTGCTGGTTTAATAATACCAAATGTAGTATACCAGCAAGAGTTTTAAGAGTGTTGTTTTATCAATCGTGAAAAATAGGTCGCTAGCGCGGGAAAACCGGTCGAGATTTTTAAATATGGCACCGCATCTTCCCTTAAAAATTCCTCACGATTTATTTTTGAATTTAATCCCCAGAAAATAATATTGCTAGTTTTTTAACCTACAACACAAAATATATATAATATTGTAGTACCTTGTATTACCGCATATGAGAAGTTAATCATATACTTAGTACATTACTAGAATTATGAATCGTGAATCGTGAATATGGATAGTAACAACGCCCCGAACATGGATACCGTTAACAACACAGTTAATAATGTATACAAACAAGGTTATTACGATGAATCTTGCAACCAATAGCTCTTGAAATTACTCACTCTGTTACAAGAGACAATAATCAAATTTAGGGAGAATGCCCGTATACCACAAAAAAATTACTAAGAATAACTCCTTTTAGACGATTTTTGATAAGTTTACCTCTGCATAGATAAAATCTATTTGAATATAATACCAATTCGGTTTTAAGTTACACGTGATACAGTTGAAAAGTCACACGTTATACAGGTTTCCTTCGCCGCTATACAATTTCAAATACGTCGGCTTTTAAGGCAATGATGGATGTAGACAAACTGTAGGCAACAGTGGGTGGTCGTTTAGTACATGTACAGCGTTTAGCGAACCGCTTTAACAACAGTCAAGTTATATTTCTCGTGTCAAGTACATTCTCAGATCCCGATTCAAGATTACCATATCAAATATCAGAAATAAATGACATACAGTGGGCAACAGAACTTGCCCAATAAAATTTAATGGCCCTCGAAAACTACTGTCACGCAATCAAACCCCATGACAATCTTACTCGTCAGTTCAAAAGAAACTGTATGCAATATAAGACAACCATATCTGAAGTTTAAAACAGTGTCGTGGAATTTGAGAACTCGATTTTCGAACCGAAAACTTAACCTGAAAGCAGTACAGCACGTACACTTGCCCAAAATGAAAACAACAGTGTCTCGTTGCGAATTTATTGATTTTCCGACCCGAATTTTAATTGAATATTCCGTTAAATAAACGACTTTTCGAATTTAAGTTTTATATTGCGTCGGACCAGTACTAAAATCGATCCCTCTATTCAAGGAAAACAACAGCAACGGAGCCCGAATAAGTCGATTATTCTTTTGTTTGGGAGGAGTCCGATAAATAGCGCGGGTGGTCCGTTAATTCAAAGACACGAAAAAACGACGATTTGATATAATATAAGGAACGGCGAAATCGTTCAGCTAAACAAATATACAGATGTTGATAAAGCGTTAACTATTCCAAGAACGATGCGCGTTTGAAGATCGTATGGCGTGGATAGAAAAGTGAATCCCTTGCGTGACAAAAGGGATGAAGCTCGAAGAAACAAATGTTGAATGGAATTTGCATTAAAGCTGATACGACTTCGATATCTCGACACACTCACGTACTGCTGGTTTAGAAAGAGGTGAAAATATTCATTCTGGTGGTAGTGTTTGAATTTCCTGTTTGCGTGGCGGAAGGATACCCCACTTCACCCATCACTTGTATTTCGCTGTCCTTCTACCCCACAATACTCGTGTTACCCAATCCTTTGATCCAGCTGAGATGAATTAGGGGCTGATAGTTTACAAAGGAAAAGATCATGAAGATCAAGACATTTGATGAAGAGTTCAGCAGCAGTTACTTCGTAACGCAACGTGTGACATACAGTTGTCAGTACCCGACATTGACAGCACGAATATGTGCACTAACTGTGACAGCGATGGCACGCAAGAGTTTCATGGAGTTTAAACGAGGGCTGCGGTAAATTTCAACGATTTTGAAAGTGTTCTACATCGACTGGAAATTTGTAGGTATCGGTGAACGATTCAGGTCACGCATTACCAGCACATTAAAAACTGAAAACATATCCGAGAAACCGACGAAGAGTTTGTACCATGATACAGCGTAGTTGAAATAAACAGAGCGACAAAGTAAACGAGTGTCGATTCTAACGAAGGAAATTTAAGGGTGTATTATTGAATTCAGACTTGCTTCGATGCCATGCGATGCCGAGCAGGCATATATATTACTGTATATTTAAATAAGCTATTCTAATACAAAATGTTCAGAAAACCACGATCGATATCTTCACGCTATATCATGGTAACATGTGATATTCTGGATTTGCTACTACAGTAGGATTTATAGTATTACTATTTTTATGATCAGGGCTGTATGCCCTTCTTATGATTTTTAGACTAGCTCTAGGGAGATCTTGAATATTGATGAATATTTTATCATAACCCAACAACATGGCTTCTAACTGCTACAGGGGTGTAGCATCCCCACTATATATATATATCATATCCGTACAATAAATAAGCAGAAAGATAAACCGCAGGAATATATAAACAGCTACAACCAGCATCAAGATCATACATGTATTTGCTAAAATTCGAACACGAAGTCTCTGGGCTCTAGGTCTAGGCCCTAGCGATAGTTTATTATATTTTATCATCTATATTTAAATCTCGTATGAAGGCATATCGTGACTGCCCAAACAAAACGATCCAAACTTCAAGGAATTAATTTCTGAGGTCGTTTAACCGCCTGACACTTGCTGTCACTTGAGAAAGAATAAATCGCTGCACTTCAGATACCTAAGCTGATATTTCCAAGTTGAATATCAGCGAAGCACAGCGACATAGCACAACCCCGAAACCGTTTAGAACAAACAATAAATAAAACAACGCACGCACGAACGGCTAATTAGGATCTGGACTATGGATACGTTGGCATCAGAGTAGACAAAAAATCGAAGGAAACGCAATTACGCACGAAAGAATTCGTATCTTCACCGACTAAAGACGAAAAATATAGATACAGCAGCGTTGGCGTAATGCTATATTTGAAAGATTTAATAGCAGTGCGAAGTTCACCTTAATCAAACGTTTCACAACAAATTCTAACAATTAAGGGACGTTTTTATGTGTGTGGAACGAAAACTGAACCTTTAATTAGCAACTGGTTCAAACAAATCTTCTTGAAATAAAACGTTACAGCAATGTAGATTGTTGGAAAGGGAGTCGGAATAAGGACTCGTTATACAAATACTAACAGTAAAGGTGTCAACGTGTACTACTGTATTTAGCAAAATGAGAAATCAACAACACATGTTAGTTTCTCACGGCCAGCGAGACGCAAAAAAGACGCCTCAATTTGCCGCCGGGGTTTCAGCCATTCAGTAAACACTTCAATAGAGTATATGTTATAACGTATAAACGAAGCATATCCTCCCAACTAACAGTTTTAAACACATAAATTAATACTTTAATTAGTTAATTAAATATTTTCTGAATATTCCATTGTCAAAAATTACCAGACACCAGAAATATATATATCTCTTGAAACATGTTACTGTCAATGAGAATAAAAAAATGAAATCGATTGGAAGAACTGACCGAAAAACTTGAAGATTGTGTATCGTAAGACTTACGGTAATACGACAATTACTATTAAGCTTATCCGCATTCCATAATACCATATTATTTAGCGCAAGAGAGCAAAATGCTCACGAGCGCTCAATAAAACTGGTAATGATAGGGCAACACTATTTCCATCCGGTCTCACGGTCCTTCGCATTGCGAGTAGACAAAATTATTTTCAAACTCCTTCTACTCGTAATTACCCATACATATATATATTAACAGGGAGATAGGCGGTTAGATCATAAGGCACAATATTGAGAAGAACAAGTTGCTTAATTGAGATAAGTAATTTCATGGTTTATTAAAGGAATGACGTATTGCTAACATAAAAAGGCCTACCAGAGGTGTTACTTCAAAACGCTATTAATTATCTTTAATTTTACTGAAGGCTTATCATAGTGGAAATTAGTCATATTTACATGGGATGATGACCTTCTTCATAAACCGTAACCAATCGGATTCTCAGTGGTAATCCGAAATTCTCAAATTTCACATAAAAACAAACTGGGCGGCAGTGACGCAATTTTACAGGCGTTGCGTCATCAGTGTACATTAGATATATTAGCAAGCTGTGTTATTGTTCGTCACGCAAAATTGTTTCCTACCTCGGAAAACGCGAAAGACAAACCAATAGTTTTGTTATTGGTCCCACGATTTTATCGGATAATGGTTTAGTCATAGTGAATTGGAATCTTATGAGTCACCAAATAATTTATTTCAATATCTAAATGGCAGGAGGTGAGGGATTACATCAAAGCAAACTATAATATTACTATCAAATATCATACCTTGATAGTAGACTATTTAAAATAGTAGGCATTACGTGTAATGTTAAGAAATTTAAATCGAACTGGTTGAATGGGACCAGAATGAGCAACAATAGGTCTTCTGTTAGCATGTTAGTTATTTCTATAATTCTTATTAACTAATTTGTATTTAATTAATAGGCGGCCGTTGACCATGGTATACTATGCACCACGTACAGCACTGTATTATGTCATTGAGCTCACTGCGTTAAGTGAATAATGACAAGTCTGTAATGTATTATTAAATTTCATGAGCTTGTAGCACTCGATATGAAAAATTAAAAGATAGAAACCCTTTACCTAGTCTGAAACATATATTCGATTTAAATATTAAAAAGCATACATATGCAAGGTCATGGAAACAACTCATATTTTGTGGAGTTTGGAACACGATTAAGCCTATTATTGCCATTGTCTCGACATTAGGATTGTGTTATATAAAACACCATACCAAATACACCATCAATATTAAGCGCTCCCATCAATAATTTATGTGATTTAATAATTTATTGTGCACAGTTCAATCTATAACGGCAACAAAATTAATTGTTTCTGTCCGGGACAAATCGTTAACGAATACAACACGCAATTTCTCCTGCTAAATAAAAATAAAAAATCTCGCTATGGTGAATAAGCTTACTCAATCCTTTCGTGTAGTGCGATAGTGATTTTACTCAAAATAAAACTCTTCAACAATTTGATGTATGTTCTCTTACTACTACGCCATTACAAAGGGCTTTTCAATAGAATTTTAGTTTGTTTCAAGTAGGTTTAATATCGGTCTCGAGGTCTAGAAAAACAGAAGTCGAGTGCGAGAGTTCTGCTACAGAAATATTTCGAGTACCTGGTCTTGAAACGAATATTTTTGTCATACAGGAAATCGATATTATACCTAATAAGGACATATATATAAATTCTACGTCATCAACACGACGCAACTTGTGGTATTAGAGTGTTTATTGAGGAATCTCACAATGCGTTGATCTATCTATCTTGAAAATATCGTGAGTTTTTGTTCATTTTTGATATCAAACTTGATTGTTTGTACAAAATATATCGTTAAAAGAGCCCAGTAGCTATTACGGAAGAAAAATTCGAGAATATTTTGAAAACTGGAATTCAAAAACTATTTTATTTCCACCAGGATTCATTTACCCACAGTGAAAACCGGCTAATATCTAGAAAGACGGCTAATATCCAGTAAGCCGAAGCAACACAAAAATACAGACTGGGCCATGTTTAATTGGATATGTAAGGCATAATTTGTCTTCTACAACGACAATTTCGGAATTCAAAGAATTTTGACAAAGTGGATGGCAACATGGCTTCTAAATCCTCCAAGTAAACAGATGCTCATTATATTGTTTGCTCGCCACGAAAGCAGGTACTTGAAGATAAGCTATAATTTATCAACAGCAAAAGGACGACATAGGCACAGGGAAGGAGATTACAATCGGCGGCCAGGTACGAAAAAAGGGCAGTGGGTAGCGAGCATTATACACGACTACGCAATTTTCCATCAGTGATACCACAAAGAAAGTTTGTCTTGACACAAGATTAAAGAATTCCGAAGGCTGGGAATTGGGATAATGTTCACTGTTAAAACTGACTACTGACAGCATTCAACAGGCCCTGAAAAGGGTGACGCTTCATTAACAGCGGAAATAATGCGACGGGCAAAAAGGATTTGATTCGAGACAACTGAACTACAAGGCATAGCTACGCGATGAGTCACGAAACCGATTCCATTCAATAAAACTAACTGTACAACATACCGAAACATTCCGAGACATAACTTAGTAAAGCGTTAAACGATTACGTTTGGAATTCCGTTGTTATCTTGCATTAAATTACATTTATCAAGAGACGAAGGAGACAATGGTAACTCTTGAACGGGCAGTGGACGCTTCGGCTATGGGGAGAACGCGAAGGTCAAAGGAAAGCAACTGCTTGTTTGGATTGCCAAATTGCACGTTGGCACGACAACTTTATAACACAGGCGATGTTTAAAACAATTACGTATATTGTTTTCATAGGAATCATGTTGTTGTCCATTTAAAAAAAATACCACGCAACTACTTACTACAACTACTATTTTTTCCAAGGCGAACAAGACCTGAATAATTTTCCTCCTCAAATAAGGAGAGACGAAATAAACAAAGGTTTTATTGCTAAGAATACCAATGTGCTATTGTAAGCGATTTCTTTTGACATCTTAATTATTCAAAAATAAATAAATAAACACTGCCCATCACAAAGATGACGACCAACAAAGGAAACGCGATACCACCGATCGCTAAGACAAAAAACAAATACTCAAACTACTCATCGGACACTCATCAGCCAAGAATCCAACAGACCAACGAGATTACAGTCATTTGCTAGTCATTACAACCTCAATCAAGCAATAAAAGTTTTTTACATAGGATAGGACTCACCAATAACTTTTAAACTTGCCGAAGCTTCGACTTTTCCAAGTTGATTCCTTGCTTCGCAAGTGTACTGCAACTCGTCACCAAATTTTCTTGTCTGTCTGGCTTCATCAATCCACAACACAGAACCAGCACCGTCGCGTATACTATAGTGGTTTATTTCGTTCCGGTTACGGGAAACCTAAGAAAATATACTTATATACTTAGGGGTATTGTGAATTTTAGAGATAAAATTTAGAGAAATTAGTGATCATTACCTCTCGCCCATTCTTTTTCCATATAATTCTTGGTTTCGGACTACCCGTTGCTTCGCATACAAACGCAGCTGGACTTTGCTCCATTACGACTTGATTATTCGGCGGATTGACAATTTCTGGAGCTTCTAAAAAAATAAAAAACAAGATACGTTGGTGCTGTGCCTTCATGTGGGAAGCTGGTACGAACGAAAGTACTGGATTTTCCATGCATACATGAAAGCATGCATTTGTATGCATTATAAATATATAATAACTATATTATTACTGTGTGTATATTGCTTTCGTATAATACGAGGCCTTACAGTGTTGGAGGAGTAGTTTAGGGAGAAGAATGTAGTAAATAACTCGAACATTCAATACAATGGGTTCCAATAAGGAGGAAGTCGTTCTGTCGTTGCCATGCCCATGCAGACACACATTGATTCAGTATACGGCTATTAACTAAAATTCACCCTCTTGAAATTCACTGATCTGAAATCCGTATGAAGTAGGTTGAGACAGGTGATTGACAGTGACAGTATTATAATGTGCTGGTGAAAAATTCCCAAAATAAGTGAGTAAGTAGCGTCGAAAGATTCGTACTGGTACAATGGATCCTCGACATAGGGCAAGAAGGGGGTTTTAAAAATTTGACCACGTTTGGTGTCGTTATAGTGAGGTGGAATTTATTGAAGCCATATATGACAAGATAGAATAAAGATCAAGATTCTTCGGTTGCTGTTTTTCGAGGTTCCAGTATATAAGTACGGGTCAGGCTATTATTGTACTGAAAAATTAGGGACATAACCATTATGGACGTAGAAAAAAAACGAAATCGTAGAACCTACCTTCTCTGTTTTGCCTCTTATGCTGCTTTGGCTGGCTACTGCTAATCGACAATGTCAACAACAGTAACAAAAATAGCAGCCTGCGTTTGCAATCAGGAGCCATTGCGCTTCGAAAAAGTCGTTATCGCTGTCAGCTTCTTATCGACTAATACTCTTCAAAAATCCGAATTGAATTCCAACCAGAATTTGTGCAAATTGCCTCGGAAGACAATTACTACTCCTTTTTTCTTACCAAACGGCTTGTACCAATTTGTTTTTCACAGTTCCACAGTACCACAGTACCACGCAATAATTTAAATTGAAACGACCTAAACAGTGGGTCGAGGCTAAACCTGGTGACATAAAAATAAAAAGGTGAAAGAATTGAAAAACGTTTCCCATTCAGAAATCTTCTCAATAGGTGACACAGTGCACCTTAACCTTAGTTTGCAAACATTTTTCCTGGCAAAGAGAAACTCTTACATCGTGACACCGTGGGAACGCGGCGCTGCCGTAGAACAAGCGGCCTCATCAAAGACCTTGACATTACAAGATCAATACCAACAAATGCGATAACATGGGAAGTGGTTTCTGCTTGGCTAAGGCTGAGCGACCTGACATTTTTGAAGTCTGGAAATATATTACGTTACCGATTCAAACCGATCCCCCTCTTTTCTAAGCGGTGACATTTTACGGACCTCAATGATCCGCGGCTATAACGAAGTTACACTGTATTAAATAAACTTGAAAGTCATTCCCTTTCCATATACTGGCGCCATTCGACTAGGTTCACTTACGAGAAACCACCTCTAAACGGAGCACAATCATTACTTAATGTCGTCTCAGAAAGCTTGAACCACGAAAGTGCTGCATGTAAGTCAGCCAAGATATTTTTCAAGCTTTAATCATAAATATGAGCGTTACTGACTTTGCATTTATTTACATACACTTTGGAATAAGTGTACTTTTTTTCAAGAACTTGGAGAGGTTTTCATCCTCCATCCATCATATACTCCAACCTTCAATTATAGCTCTGTCATATGAAGTGCCTGCGTGAACTTAAAAAGGCAGCTCTAATTGGCAAAGGAGGCTACATCTGGACGACTGGACTCATAGCAACAAGGTTCAACAATTTGAACCCAGATATAGTCCCATGTTGCTAAACTCTCTCAAAATACATACTTTAAAGTATCGTAACTGATAAGTAGTCGACATCTTAGTGATTAACCTGGTAACTAACTAACTTCTGTTTACATTAGGTATTAATATAACGGGACCATGGTTTAACTAGAGAAAATAACGAAAGGACGAATATCGCACCAGCTGAAGAATATATGCGGGAATTCAAGGTTCTCCTTTTAATACATAAAAAAATTAATTCCTTTTACTTTAACGCAACCAAGCGAAAATCGAACTTTGTTTCATAACATGTTACGCTATCGAATGCTTTAGCAAACAGAGTAACTTAATTAGAGGAAAATCAGAACAATACCAGTCTAACCCTCCGACTGAAAGTTGAAACGGCTATTTAGCGCTTTCACGCGCCACCCTTGCGCCGTGGTAAAGGGGTCTCGATCAATATATCGAGCGATGCCTGGCAAATTCACCGTCTTTAAATTATTCATACGGCCGCGACATTTCAGAAAAGAATCGGAGTCCCGTCTTGAGACTGGTACACGAACGCACTGCTTTCAATTTGTCATCCACTGATGGGAGCGGGAACACTTCAAACCTCAATGAGATTACGGATATCCATTAGTTTTAATATTATAGGACGGTGAATGACTATAAAACTGACTGCGGCCTGACACTATAACCCCTTCTCTAATGGAATTCTGTCTCGTGAACTAATATTGTAAGGTAACTGAATATAAACCCCGCATCGTATACAGTCCTGAGGAACAGAGAACGGAGAGTACTGATTGAAAAGTACACCAAGAAAAGCCAAACGAAAATAATTTTACATTCAATAATGGTTAAAATATACCATTAAACTAAACTATCACTGCATTTTATATTTTCAGAATAGGTATAAAATTTCTACATATATTATAATTTTATTTAAATATACCTTCATGATATCATGTGAATTCACTTGTCTGCAACAATACCGTAGATATACACGTAACATACGAGAGCATACACAGCAAAACAATACTTGAGGATCGTCAAATGAACTAGGACGACAATACGAGATACGTTCGAATGACTAGCACTCTTTTTCTTTTTTTACCTCCTACTATTATGAGCTATTAAAACATTGTGGCAATCGAAGTCTTAGTAAAGAATTTCAATATACCGTATATTTAAATGTAGTCTCGAAGCAGAGCCGAAAATAAGGCCGTGACACTACCCGCAGGCCTACAGTAGTGTTCTGAATTGAATCATTCAAGTCTTGTACCGCAACTTGTATGGAAGATTGATGTTTTATATATTACTTACATGCAAAGCTACTGTCTTTCCTACGATGGTCACGAATCTAAGAACCAATTTCAGCGCAATAACCTCATACTAGACTTGGTTGGAACTTGTCTGGTGCGTGTAAACTTTGACTGATTTGGTTTTAATCATATCATTTATCTGCTGATCCACAGATGTGAATTCTTGACAGCTAGTTGGAAGTGGAACTGCCTTATTCTGGGGGGCCGGCTTATCTGGCGAATATATGCCTAAACATGGAATACACCCTGGAAAATTGAAGTGTCGAGTTATACTCGAAGCAGCTTATACACCAGCATATATAGTACTTCAGATATGCAAGCTTGATATTCAAATTTAGTTATCGCAAACAGAATTTTTCTAGGGTGAATTTGAAACAGGTCGACCGCAAATTTCCTGCGTTAACAAAACACTGATGCCGGGAAACCAACAACAGCGAGATAGAGTGTTGCGCTTCGAAGACAATGACATTGTCGGTCGTTTCCCCTAGAGGACGGTTAATTAATTGACCGGAGTTGCGCACGATTTAGTTCAGTATAACAAGCTGAAGGAACTGCTGTTGTTGCTGTCATAATATAGTGGTGGATGGCGGACAGCTGGTGTTAATGAACGAAAACGTAACTCACGATAAGTCAATTGCATAATGGAATTCAGTAATCAAGTTTAGTTGTTGACTAGAAGTTTGTTAAAGTTGAAGTTCAATAATAAGGTTAGGGTGTTAATATCGATATGATACTGAACTGTCATGACATTGCACTGAGTATTAATTTATTTACTGTAATGGGAGTCTAGCTTTGTCGGCAATAAAAACGTCTCTGTATTAGGCTGGGCTGTCACACTTTTACACTACACTTACACTGTAAAGAGAACAAATATCATATCCAATTTTCACGTTATAAACAGATATACAAATATATATATATTGTATGAAAAATCGAACATAATCTAATAAAAATTAGAAAAACGACAATAACAGGACATTCGTTCCACAAGAAATCCCTGACGCCAATTGAGGAAAAACTACCAGTCTGTTAACTTAAGCTCTCTCCCTGTACAACTTTGCTAAAACAATGATCGCCTTATCTTAAATACTGAGGAAGCATAGCATATGTGCTAAAGGAAGTAGTTGGAGATAAACGCGGCGCCAGGTGCATTTATTAACGCTATCATAAAATACTGTAGAGCATAATAATCTAGCAATACAGTATTTCGAAGAATCTGCTATTTGTTTAGTAAGGTAGACTACTTATAGTAAAAAAAAATAGAAAAATTGATATCCCCGGAAGATTAGAACACTCACTTCCGCTAGACGGCGCGCTACCTCCCGGACTATCAACGCGAACCTGGCTCATGTGCTATATATACCATTCTGTACGGTGCATTTTATCAGAAAAACTAGTATAACTAAGTGTATTCCCCCATTATCATAACTGCTGGAGTATGTAAGCATGTATAATTCCATTACGCTACTTAGATATAACTAAAATAGATGAACATTTCACCGATGGACTTATGTAGAACCAGAACAATGCCAAATCCGAAATATTAAAGTTGAAAAGGGTGACACGTTCTACAAAGCAAACAACGCAATAAAATAAATCGACCGCAATATTCTAAATTACTTGAAGAGGTCTGGATAATTCAACTAACTGTTCCAAGTTAGAAAGAACCAGAACAAAAACCAACACGCGCCCGGCTATTTATAAATTGCTATTATGGATTTTACGAGAACATAGAGACTTCATATGAAAGTTTAACAACCTAATTAATGATCCCATACAGATTACACGCGCCAAAACGTTAATTTCTCATCTTATAAGTACTGTATCGACTGTAAAAGTTGCAGGGTTGTAATTTCATTTTTGCCCAAACTCTCCAAAATATTATCAAACGAGGTTTTATATATGTCTTTTAGTTATCATTCACATTCCCTACGTCACAAAATGCTAGTAAATTTATGGGTTACGTAAAACATGCACTTGGCTAGCAGCATGTGTGTCAATAAAACGCCTGTCACTATGTTTTCGTTATTAATCACTGACAACTACACTATTCGAAGAATGGTGGATTCAAGAGACAATAACAGCACTTACACTATATAAATATCAGCAATACTGCTGCATCTGCATCGACGGATCGACCCATAAAAACGTCAGTTCAGCAATTTGGAGTAAGTGGTCCGTATTGCAATAAAAATTTACAAGCTATATCGTACATTCATACTTCAGATCAATTGTTTTCAAACTTTTCTAGGCCACTGCACTTTTTGCAGAATAAATTTTTTGACGCGGCACAGCTGCTTTTGTAAGACATTAAGATATAATCTTGGTGACTTTAGATAATTTCAAAGTCCATCACTTTTTAGTTGAAAACGTCATTCCAGACTTCATATTGGCGCATCTAAACTAGTTGCACGCGATTAGGACTAAGCTAATTCTCTTAAGATATCAGTAGAATTAGAATCTCCAATCTTCCACGACTACTCTTTCAAGATGAACTCTTCCTCACTCGCGGGCGTTAGCAATAACTCAATTACCTTAATGAATAGCAGAATCGTTACGGACGGTCAATCTCCGAGAAAAAAAAAACGAATTACACTGCTGCAATACCAAGAAATGTTTCTTGGGAGAAACAAACAAAAATTTAGTAAACAATGCTGACAGCTGTCACTATACCCGACGCAATTCAGTCTAAATAGTGCGCGAAGTGAAGCTGCATGTGTAAATGTAACTTTTCACAAGCGCAAGCCGGGTTAACTGAAAGGTTCACGCAGTGATCGTGCAAACTTAAATATAGTCGAATTTAAGCAAATACAAATTTCAATGTGCTGTTGCTAATTCGTCTGCTGAGGCTATGTTGGCTGAAATTAATTACAAAGTGCCATTATATTGGAAACAATAGAGATCCAGTACGCTTATTTGACCAAGGAGGAATGGATTACAGATATGACCTAATTCAAAGCTTGTAGATCTTATCACAAAGAGATGCGAATGCAACCGAAAATGAATGGATTGCTATAGGAAAACTTTTCCTGTTGTGCAAATAAAGCGTTAGCAACAAGAGCAGTTGTTCTCAAACTGGGGTCCGCGGTCCTCAAGGAGTCCGCTAGTCGAAGGCTAGAAATGGAGAATTACATATGGATAATAAATAACAGACTTTATAATAAAATACTTGACTAACTTTCTGTATTTCAGATACCGATTACATATTAAATAAACTCCGTAAATCTTCAATAGTATACCTGAAACGTATCTCGAACTGCTCCCATACAAAACTTTCTGATCTGATCTGATCTTCTTGAGCTTAAACAGATATTCAGAGCAATGCGTTATTTACAATTTGTCTCGTCTGTAGAGGTCTGCGAATGGTCGATTTGCCTTCCTACAGTAATATAGACAAACAATGTAGATAAACTAAGTAGGAAACCGCGGTAAACAAACTATGCTATACATATCGTCGGAGCCATTTAACTACCTCGCAAATAAATCGTAATTCTACTGAAAGTTGTGCGTGCTGGCTTGACTTAATTTCGCGGTCTTTGTGGTTTATTTCAATCTTCTTTTTTTGTGAAAGGTTTGCGTAGAAGAGCAACATAAAATGGTAAATGCAACTAACTTCCAGGTCACCCTTATGTCTCAAGGATAAAAGTGGTTGTGGTACCGCAATATCGTACGATCCGAAGTGAAACTACTCTGCAGAACCGAAACACTGCATAGCCTTGTTAAGCAAGGATAAAATTCACAAAACACAGGGATATAATAGGAAAAGAAGATTGTTCCAATCCATCGTTCGTTCGATAAACGGTTTATGCATATAATACTGTATTATCTTCTTAATCCTAATAATAAACATACTTAGCGAGATATTTCATTTCTCAAGCACTGGAAAATTCAGTAAACAATCGATGAAGGATAAATTTATCCCATGCACGAGCTAATCAAAATAGAAGCTTATTATTATATGGAATAGGAAACAATCTAGACCTATTACCGTCGACGGATATGCGGCCTATTCATCATATTGCCCTATAAGCCAATCGCAAATCCATATTTTTACATCAATACCTTGAAAACACATCTACACTGCCAATCCAAATCGTAATCATGTCTACAATCTTAAAACTTTCGCAACGATACTAACATTTCAGGTTACAGGCGAACTATCCATCAAACCGAAAAGCAACCAGTACGCGTTTCCTATACGAGGAATCACGAGCAGCTAGCGACCACTTAGCAAAATGAATTGAGTGTTACAGTATACCCTTGGGCATTGAGATTTCTGGTGATTAGCCGTTTTATCCTCGAAGTACCCGTTGTTGAGGAGAGCGCACGTGCGACACGGTCGAAGCCCATAATCGACGACCGCTGTAGATCGATTTTATTATGAGGCTAATTGAAAGCGAACATGATTTCTCAAGAGAAATATAACGGAAACAGATCCCTTCACATTGAACGAGAATTTGTGCCCAGAATATCCGAGATAAATGCCCATCGCTTGACACAATAGGGAAAAATGATGATGAAGCAAATAATAAGGCGTTGGTATTGAAAATTTACACTGCCACTAGCGCTTCCAAACTTATGGCCATAATCATACATACACAATATAAAGGGAATGGGCCTGAACAAAAAAACTTTGTACTCCACTGATGAAAACTCCTCTCGGGGGAACACTACTCCATCACATAAACCAATTTGTATGAATTTTCTGCTTCCCTAACATGTGATCGGATAAAAATAGCAACAGAATCTGTGCATTCGCAGTAAAACTACGAGAAAATCCAGAAACAAATTTAAACACAATCCAGGCATAAAAAAATATTTAATGGATATTCAACTCAATGTCTGTAATTGACAGGAACGAGACCAAGATTATTTCCACTAGAATATCCCCCAGCACCCCTAACCAGTGACAATTTAAGGTATTGGTTCAGGGGTCACCTGACAGCAGACAAGCATTTTCATTTGTGAATCTTGAATAAAAGTATTGAATTATCTTTTTGAATAAAGTGTTAAATTAATTTATACATAGGTTAACAACTACTACAGTTAAATGATACATTGTACTATACGTATATAGGTTCCGGAAGTCATACAGACTTGATATTATAAGTTACAGTTTCTGAAAATATTATACGGGGCTCATAGTACCTGTAGCCGAGGGGATTTGAAAATCTCAATCTACCTTTGCCCCTAACCCTTAACCTATAATTCTAGTAGCTTATATATCATAAACACTGAGAACAACAAACAACGACGAAACTTACTGAAACCTCTTATTATTTTGAAACAACACCATAGCTACTTTTTAATTACCACATTATGTATTATGTTTGTATAGAAGAATGATAAAGAGGTTGCCTGCTCCTGAACTACGTCTTAAAGAACGGTCTGATTCAAGTGTACATTAGAGAATAAAACTGCCGTAAAGTATATGTACACTATGGTTTTCATTATCGCACAATGTAAACACTGAACCACACAAAATCTGTCATTGATAAGTACAGACTCGTGTGTTTGACCCTTGTAAAGTCGGCGCAAAAGCCAACAGACTATAAAGAGGATGAAAAAATGGTCATAAGCAAATTGAAGCTAACTCAAGTGATTTAATAATAAAGTATTAGGAAATATTGTGATCCGAGCCTACAATTTCACCTCTTCATGTTCAATGGTTCTACTTCAAAATAAAATGAAAGTAGTTATAGTAATTATTCAGAGCAAGGGTGCAGGCTGGGTAACATTAGGATCCTTATTACACATCTAGATAAAGTACACCACAGAAAAATCACGTTAGACTTATAACTGCCAACAGCTACTAATTGGCCTGCCCTTTAGTTTCATTCCCATATAAAACCATATAACTTATAGCTATGATAGCTTTTGACAAAACTTTGACTTGCAATGCATAGTGCATATCTAAAACACATACCAGTTACCTTGATCACTATCATCCATTGCTTGAAGCTTCTTCTCGAGTAATTTGATAATTTTTCGCGCCCATTATGAATGCCAGTCGCCTGTTCACTTCTAAAATATATTTTCTTATAATTTTACATATAACTGCCCCTGGAACTAAAAATACATACTATCCTTGTTCCCAATATAAAACTATCTCTACCTGGGGTACGTGTGAGCCGTCGGAGTTTTGTAACTGCAGGTTCATTGAAGTTAAACTGGATCGGTCCCGGGTTACTGATCTATAAACGCTTATAAATAAACTTCTAATGATCCAATCACGCTAAAATTAGCAGATATGAGACATAAACATACATACATAAAGACGTACATACACCAACCAAGTTCATTAATAAGCGTTGATTGTACTTTGCCATCTAGCGGTTGTAAGTTTTTACTTCACTCAACGGTTATAAATGATCTAACAGTGACATCTAGCGGTTGAAAATTTTGACTTCACCTATCGCTTATAAATGAACTTCTAATGATCCAATCACGCTAAAATTAGCACATATGACACACCAATGAATGTAGAATTTCATGACGAATCTACGCATATGAGCCTCATATTCATAGCAAACTAACGGGAGCCGTTAACCTCTTTTTGAGTAACCAACCACCTAGTTACTTAACCTTAACTTAGTAAGAGCATAACGCTTCCTGCTAGTTTGCTGTGTATATGAGAATTATATGTATGGATTCGCTATGAAATTCCACTTTCATTGGTGTGTAATATATAGTGGGACGGCAATTGGTCCGTGAGTTATTAAGGGTGACTCAACGCGGGGTCACTCGTTACGCCGACCCGAAATAGGTAGTCGAGTTTCAAATAAATTTTTTCGGGGTTAACCTAAATCAATCGACCCAATTTTGTCAGGGAATGTTAGTTTATGTATTACATCTCATATGTACTAATTTTAGTGTGATTGAATCATTAAAGGTTTATTTATAGACGTTAGGTGAAGTAAAAATTTCAACCGCTAGATGTCACTGTTAGATCATTTATAAGCGTTGAGTGAAGTAAAAATTTACAGCCGCTAGATGGCAAAGTACAATCAACAATTATAAAAGACTTTCTAATGATCCAATGACGCTAAAAATAGCACATATTAGACGTAATACATAAACTAACAATCCTTGAAAATATTGGGTCGATTGATTCAGGTTAACCCCGAAAAACTCGATTTTTTACTTACGCAAGATGTCTCTGAAGTTCACATATGTCACCCCTAAAACAAAATGATTTCATGTATTTGAAACGTGTGAATAGAGTGCTTATAATCTAAACACTGTGAAAGAGGTGCATTAACTTGCAGTTGAGCAAATATAAAGTGCCGTAACGAATCGTAGCATGGACATACAGGATATAAAATTGCGCGATCAATCTTTTTTCCCTCTGTGTTTGCGCCATCGAGTATAGTTCAAACAATACGCGAATGTAAAATCAACATATTTCTTGCGACGGGTAAATATCACGTTGTCGTGAAGAGCTCGATTTTGGCGATCGCTTTAAATTTAGTGTATATTACTTCCACTGTGAAATGGAGTCAGCTAGACTACGACAGGTGATTGCTCAGAAATATAGATTTAGAATAAAAGTTGTACATTCCAGTTTGAGAAAACATTAGATTCTAATCATTTCAACAGCCCTATAGAATCACCTTTTTAGGAACTTTGGTAAAACCTTCCTGTCAACGCCTTGTTGGACTGGAGAGATTATAAAGTATATTTATAGATAAGGAAAAGATTGATATTACCCATGCGAAGAAAGTTTTGTACCTTCCTCTTCATATTTATGGTTAATAATACAGATGATACAATAATATTTTTGAACCGATATGATCTTGTGAAATTTGCATCCAATCGCCTGATTTTTCATAAGGAAGTATTACCCAGGAAATAAGTTACAGATGTTTAACCAGTTCTCGCCCAGAAAGATTAAAATAAATAAGATATCTTTGAAGACAATGAATGCATTACTGCGAGGTGTTGATAATATTCTAAAACAATGCTAGTTAGCGTTATCTAGTTCCTTGATCATACGCAAGGTGTCATATCTCATGTATAGATATGGAGGAAACTAATTAATCGCTAAATAAAATCCTTTATTGCCCCTCACACCTCTGACCAGCCGTAGGACATTGCAGGTGAAACCAATTAGAGTTTCGACTACGGGAAACGAAGTGAAGAAATCTAGGAGAGAAAGAAATCCCCTTTAACAGGCGTCTCTTCGTCTCGCTCTGTTTAAGTTAGTTGACAGTTGACACTGTTGATAATATAAATGATTGCAGGTTTCATAACTGCTCGGACGTGTATTACTATATTTAACTGCACTTACAGCTTCAGAAAACGGGGTGACAGTTCTGTGAAAGATTTTGTAAATAGCAGGTGCTGTGAGTCATTTATGTGTTCTAAAATAAGTGAATGCAAACAGTCGAACAATGGTTAGTGAGAAACGTAGTTTTGGCTGTGGGATTAGACTCTTCAGGCTACAGTATATAGTAGTGTATTATTGTTTTCAGTAGACTCGTTTAAACTAGTTAGGGAATAAGTATTTTTTCAATAAAAGTCAGTCATATCAGGGCATCAAAGTCAGACGAAAGCTACCAGTATAACAAATACGTAATATATTTTAGTCATTCACCGAAGCTTCGTTATAATATTCTACACATAATAAGGTATTTATATGTCTTATTTCTATTCTCCACAGATAGCACGACTTGGATAAGGATGTTCATGTTTTATGTTTTGTGATATGAACATGATTGGTACCGAAGACCTGTCCTCTTGCGATATTCAACTCTGTTCTGAGTTTTTAGCAGTGGTTTTAAGTGAATGTTGTCGAAACTCAGCTACCCAAGATCGATCCAGGGGTAACACTGGAAGTCGCAGTGGAAAGACCTTATTCCGTAACTTCGTGAAACATAATAGCGCAAGCGTTTGGAAGCCCACTTTGACAGACAGTATTTCAACGGTTAGGTAAGTTTCTGCGTTGGAAAATACAATGAAACTCAGTCTGATCAAAAGTAATCCTTAGTTTAAAAAGGTTTGAAGCTATTCGAGCAATTTCCAGCAGATTTAATCCCAATAGAAAGTCTGAAGCACTCGTAAGCACTGCTTATGGTTCGCTGGAACCTTACAAATCTTTTGAGACGAACAGGCTCATAAACTAAACCAATGAGGAGTAACTGATAGCGTTCGATATGTTGCCATTGATCAGTCACGCTATATACTAATCTATGTAGAAGAAAACAACGAAATGTTTTGGGTCACATACACGAAAGAATGGTGAATTAGGTTTTTACAGGCTGTAGCACTCAGAGTATTGTGTTTAGCAGCTTGTTTCGACATAAATACAGACTGAATAGTTTAATTAACAAACCCATTGCTACAAATTTCTATTACAATAAGATCAGAATTCCGCGATTAAGGTTTGCCTTATAGAATTAAAGCTAACAACAAAAGCAATAGAGCTTACCCTAGAACTACCCTGCCTTTAATTATAGCAAGTTGTTCATCCATTTAAACTGGTGACTAGAAAATTCTTTGTCCTAACTAATTAGGGAATGTTATAATGAGCTGAGCGGTACGTTTATTCTGTAATGTACCGAAGCGGTACGTCAGCACGCAGGGATCTGAATTTTCATGTGAAGTGGTCGTCATTCGCTTCAAACTTTCCTTCTTATATCTATTAATTGCTATGGAGAATTCTTAACCCAGAAAGGAAACAAAAAGTTTCAAAAGCTCAATTGTGAGAATACACAGTATACAATGATTCAGACGACATGATTTAAAGGATAGAGTCCAGATAGAAATTAACATTTCTTTACTTTTATTCGTTAGATTCGGGGGCTTTTTACATGATCCTCCGACCATATTCCTTCAAGGCAGCGCGAAACATATGCAGAGTATTCGCGAAGCTTGGTCAAGTCGAATGTTACGTCCCCCAACAGGATATCACATCGATTTTGTCGGTAAGTGCGCGTTTGTTATTTCAGCGTTGTTAGCCTAATACAAAGACGCGTTATACAGAACCGTGATTCATTGATTCTAACCCCCCCCTCCCAACCGTTTCACGATGATGGTAATGAATATTAGCGTTCTACACCGAACGTAGAATTTTACAGGGTCACACCTGTTTGTATAAGCACAAATTTCGCACTTCGCCGAATTACCTTTCAGAATATCATGTTAAGTATATGACCATGGCGAAAAATTGACCTGCCGGCTGTATAAATACACACGCCTACATCCTAGTATTCTCAAGTAGCCACAAGTGTTCTTCGTTATTCAACTCACTGCTATCGTAACCTATGCACATATAAAAGGGTTTGTAATTTAGGCAATAGTCAATATTTCTTTATTAAATAGGCTTATACATTCCGTAATACAAGTGACTTCAGCCTATATACGAAAATCCAGATTTGAATAAATATGTATTGGGTATACTGTCGTGTATAGTTCTCAAAAGTAGTCCTGAGTTATTCCAACACAGTTTTCTAATCACCATTAGCTCAGAGGAATTATCACCTATCAACATCACATGGATGTTATTTGGTTATATCAAAAGTACAGGTTGGCTATAGAGCAGTAATTTTTAAAGAGTTGTCGTTACTTAGTTAAACATTACCAAATGTTCGTTTACTTATGGTGTTTACCATAGCTTTGCCGTTCACAGTAACTAGACTCCTGCTAACTATAGCCTTCTATCCCAGCGTAACGGGATACATGATAATTCAAATAATGCATTAATAATGAAAATAATTCCATACTGCCAATCACGGAATTTATTTCAAAACTAAATGTAACAAGATATGGTCGATCGGCAACATCATTCTACAGTCGGCCCAATAAAGAGATTTGTTCTACAGAGGCGATAGCGTAGGCGTGAAAAATGTCATCACAATACGTTAGTCACACTCAATTATTACAATAAATCATGAAGGAATGTAGGCGTGGCTAGCAAGAAGTGTTCTGCCTAAGGCTACACATCGAGGAATATATATCAGTACGGCTGTATATTCACGAAACGAAAAAACTATTTAAAAAAAAAATTCTAATGTTTGCCCATTTTCAAACCCTATTGTACGATTTTGCTTGCTGGAACCAAAGCTTTGTTAAAATCACAATACTATAACAATATGTCTCAAATCGATCGTCAAATCGTTGAACACGCAAAGAAAAAGTGATCAGACCTTTCTTCCGGTTAAACTCCACGCAGCTATGAACTCCTTTGAAAGGTTAACCAAGCATGTGGAGCGGGGAGCTATTTCATAGCCGTCGTTATTAATAATTAATTGAAACTCTTCCACGCGAGATTTTATGATTGTTCTGTAAGTGGATTCGAGCAATTTTAGCATATGGCTGTTAAAACCGATTCGCTTGAGAGTTTGTTAAGAAGCTCATCGCAATACCGAGCTATATTTCTATAGTCTTTTCCACTTGGATGTCACTGTTTTTTCTCAAGTACCTTCTGTCACCAAAGCAGAAATATCTGCGACACAATCTTTCGTAACCCCTTACACATAGCAATTAAACACGTACATTACAAAATATTGTACGAGTATTATCGCGATCATAACTTGGCAATGATTTCTAGATCCTTTCCCGGTTCAAAAGTAATCTGAATACAGTATATGTATCATATATTTTAGCATAATGGTAGAGCTATGGCGCATTGTATTATTTCCTACGCGCTGAAAGTACTTGTGTTTCAATTCAGGATGAGTAATCTATAGATAAAACTACAACAATAATTAGCAGTCAAGTTTGAAACATATAACATAACACCTACACACCAAAACCAAACCCAAAATAAAAGGACATTGAGATCTCGAGTAAGGTTTGCGTTCATTAGCCTCACGTCTGTCCATTTTATTATCGTGGGAAACTCAAACCCAATGAACTAGAATGCTGTTCAAATATGCCTGTCAAGTTGTCGAAATTTATGAGAGTAATTGACAGATTAATATATAGCCAGTATCTCATAACAATTCTATGGCTAAGCTGTTTTAAAGATCACTCGCTGTGGAATTGCATAAGCTCGAGCTATCACAGCTATTTGCAATTATAGTCTAATTGCTTAACAACATCAAGAGGTATCTTGGTAAAACATTGAAAACGAAAAGAATCTATAACAGTAAACATAGTAACGTAACAAAGGAATGGAGAACTCTGATCGCGTAACTTTAAGTATGCAGAAAGATCCTTAAACTTTTATCTAACTTTTCAAACTAATCAATCAGGCGATGTTACAAGGATCGGGGCTAGACCACTATCTCGAGACAGGTTTATTCCGCTCAGCGATGCAGTATGTGCTACTATCGGAAATCTGACGACGCAAAAAGAACTAGCTACACAAGAGGCAATATTGGAGGGAATACCACTGACGTTTCCGGGCGTACAAGCGCCGAATCGCGACACTGTTCACGACATTCTTGGAAAACTCATACGAGAACGAAAGATTTATTGTACCGGTAAATGTGAGTTTTTTGAAAACGACACGAACCCACAGAAATATTTGAGTTGTCCAGAAAATGCTATACATATACGAAATACTAAGCACGAATCTAAGTTCAGTTTTGTATTCAGGTCCTGGATACTACTTAGTGAGACAAAAGACACGTATTCAGAAAAAGCAACGGGGGAGTGGGGATGAGGAGAACAAAATGAAGACAGTGTCTGGAAAAGATGAGAAGAATGAGTATGGGTGCAGAAAATGCAGAGAAACGAGGGTGAGTTCTTCTATATATACAGACGAAAACCACAGGACTATACCAACTTATATATATTCGCGTTGATATAGACTTCGTTCGAAACAGAAGTGGATATGCGGAGAAGCTACCGCGTCAAGAAAAGACATAATATCAGGTACCAGGAAGAAAGAACCTCGCTATGCTCACCTACTAGTTCCGTGGAATCGGAAGGCTTGCATGGGAGAGTAATACCAGATAACGCAGGAGACCGTCAGTTACGGAAAAATGACAACAGGAGGTACATTGCAAATTTACTGAATATGGCATGGAATCGGTTCAGCACTGAAGCTAAGTTCATTAATAATGAGAATTTGGTCCTGCAATGACTATCCATTTATTCTTTAGAAGTTCACCAACAAAATCGCCATACCTTCAACGGGATGATATTGTCAGAAGTCAAGGAGGTTTCGTAGAAAAAATGGCGAACAAATTATTCGGGAGAAAGAAGAGCTGGTAAAATAATCACAGAAACTTTTCTATGAATTCATTATACACCGTGAAGATTCGACTAAAAGTAATGTTTTACGTTGTTGATTACCAGCTCGGAGAGACGGCCTTCCGACGTGTCAATCACGGGTACTCCTAAACATATTGCAGATCATATGTCGCAGGCTGAGAAAAAGACTGGAAAGGTATTGCCTCAAAATATAAGGAGCTAAATTTTGAATAGTGATATTGGATGAAGGGAAAGAGGAAGATTGGAGCAGAGCAAAAATTTGGCAATTTGTAGCAAATAACAGTAACAGTATCCGCAATTTAGATTCGACAACTCAGCCCATACGAGGCAAGACGGAGAGGATACTTGAACCAAACAGAGAAGGAAATGAAGAAGCACTCCCGGAAAGAAAGAAGAGAATCTGAAGTATGTGCTGTAGCAGTAAAGGCTTATAGGCTTAATTCCAGCGGAGTGCCCTTTGAATCTAATTAGTATTTAAAGTATTTACTATCTTAAATTTAGTCTCCAGTAAAAGAGGTACGATCAGACACTGGACAACAGAACAAAAGTCAAAGGGGACGGAAATCGAAAAACGACAAAGGGAAAGAAGAGACGCAAGCAAAACAGAACTCAAACGAACGAGAGAAGTTGAAAAATACTGAAGAAAACGAGCACGGAAAACGACGAATAAGACGTTCGAAATCGAATAGCAATGAACATCCTATGAAGCGGGATGTAGCAATTACTTGTAAGCTTGAAAACATTGCAAATGAAACACGAGAACGCGTAACGATAACTCCCTCAGCTCCATACAGCGGTTTCGCAGATTATCCCCGTTTCATGCATAACAACAAAAGAACCCTGCGTAGATCGAAGTCCTTAGGTTTGCCAAGAGATTCTCAAAAGAACTTCAGCGAAACAAAGAAAATGGAACGTCATATTTCGATAACAAGACCAAGCCAGTTACCGCCTGATTATCACAGGTATGTATTATAGTCGTGGCAGTAGTGTTAGTTCCTCATTAAACGAACTAAAGAAAATATCTTTCCAGTTTAAAGTTTACTGAACTGACTGAAAAGGACTTCGATTTTCAAACTGCAGCTTCTCAGCGAACCAGACAGAGTATATCAAGCACTTCTACAAGTCGGGAATATAGGTGTGAAGGATCACGCGTCTGAAATACTATTTGTGACATGTGTCATAACCTATGCTTTTGTTTTATTCGCAGTTTTTTACATGCGTGCCCGTTAGCTCCTTCATTCCGAATAGGCTCGGCTATCGCCGAACATTTGCAAGAACTAAATCAAAGAAAGTGTCAGGATATCGACGGTCGGAAATCTCCGGACAATCTGACTTTATCAACTACATCTATAGAGTCCCGATCGCCGTCTGATGTCGATTCAGACAACGCTGACGACTCGCAACTACCATCTACCGGTAGCAACAAAATAGAGGTATCACTATCGAATTATTCATGAACTCGGAAAATATTTGTGGATAATAGTAGCTCTTCAATTGTCTAGAATGAAAACGAAAAGAAGTTAGATGCCGAGACGAAAGCAGCTTTGCATATCGCGAAACGCTTAGCTATGCTGGGTGTCAAAATGACACGCGAGGAATGGACGGACTACTTCGCAACCAAAACCTTGCCTCCTCACGCTGAAAAACTATTATTAGAAAATAAAGAAACGAAAGCTAGCGATAGGTAAGTAGCGAAAAGAACTGCGCGCGTTAAAGCATCATAAAAAAGTTAAACAAGACACTCTTTCACTTGCCGTACACACAAAACGAGTACTGTACTAATTTTACCATTAAGTGCTACTGAAATGTTGCAATATAGAAAAATACCTGAAATATGATATGTTAGTCTTACTATCGAACTTAGTTTTTCTCACTGATAATTAATCTGTAATGATCAACCTGTCGAGCTAAGTCTAATGAAGTCAACAAATGCAATTGTTCCATGTCACAGAATAATTTAACAAATTTTTATTCCTGTATTCAAGACTTGAAACTAGTCTCTTCAATCATCCAACCTTCCCAACAATACGATGAAACGCGGAACAAAATTCTGTTTGAACGTTGTAGATATATCATTAAAACTATCAATTTTTTCCAAGACGAGAATCTCCAACATCTTGCTTCGAGGATACAAGTGGATCGGTGGAAACAGTTATAGATTTGACAAGTGATAAATACCTTCCTAAGGACTCAGAAAGTGAAACGAATCATGACACCAAAACATCAGAGAAAGCACTAACTGACCTACCAAATCAAAAACATGGAGAAGATGAAAACTCCGATATCTGCACGAAATGCCAGACAAATTTTTGTGATATTTTCACTTCGAAAAAAACTGAAGATTATTGTACACACTGTATAAGGGAAACTTACAGAGACAAAAAGTACCCATGTCTTTGCAGAAACTGCCATAGAATCAACGATGTCAAAGGAAGTTACCTTGATTACTCAATATTAAGTCATGCCCATTTACCCTACTGTTGCATACACAACCAGGTAAGTGGTCTGATCTTTCAGAAATATAATATACATACTGCATTTCTTTTCTTAACCATACATTATGTATCGTTCTAGTATGTATCAATCGACAATGCAAGCCTTACAGAAGACAGCGGAATATATTCAGCCAGGTAAATCAAATTTGAAAAAAAGCTTCACAACCTTCCAGAAATTAAATACCTTACTAGGAATATGATGTTTACAGAGAAAGAAGCAGCCTTTCATCATGGGATGCGGAGAAAAAAGCGCATGAAACATTTGTTTGAACCAACCATGTCATCCTTCTTAATTTAATAAGTTTAATACACATTTATATGAAATAAACAAGTCTTTCATACAAAGTTGTATTATTTTGGTGTCACAACTAAATTCTTGTCTGTATTGTACAACTGGAGTGTGTTGAAAATCTAACAACAAACCTTGTAATGGTACAATTTTATTTATAGCAAATGAGCTGTACAAATCCCGAACTAAAATCCATCCAAGTGACCCTGGATGATGAGATATCCTTATACAAAGATAAGTAAAATGTGCAGATGCACAAGAAACAAATTACAAGAGAGGAGCATTCCTTCAAAAAGGTTTAATTACAAAGAATAGATCTACCAAGGGAGCCATGCTTAGCAGCTATGGATGAAACAAAAACGAAATGAAGCATGGAAACGTATTCCGTAGTCAGTGTTCACTGCTATCATAAACAGTTAAAAAACAATTATACCTTCGCTGTTACTTCATGTAGTCTTCAACAGTTGCATGATCAGATAAGTTCAGCAACTAAAAATAATAAGCAGAAGGTATATTAATTGATATAACTGAAGATAGATATATTGATGACCAGATAAATAATTCGAGTGAGCTCAACCTCTTCTACTTGATTGTCAATAGTTTTTGGGTTACCGGATGTGTAAAATAGAATACATACCATTCATAGGCATTTCATCGATCTGCGTACTGTAGTACTGTTCAATGTCTCTCAGGATCCGGATGTCATCATTCTTGACAAAGTTGATGGCGACACCCTTTCTCCCGTACCTTCCTGAACGTCCGATACGATGAATGTACAATTCACGGTTGTTGGGGAGGTCGTAGTTGATAATCAACGACACTTGGGGAACATCCAATCCTCTAGCCCATACGTCAGTGCAGATTAATACTCGACTGAAGACATATAACAACAGATATGACTGGCGAAACAATATGCCATACCATATATATCGCAACTAAATTAGAGCTAAAAATATAAAGTTATTCGAAAATTATACTATCCAAAATGGTGTTATGGAAATAGGCAGAATTCATAAAGAACAATATCGAGTTAAAACCCACCTAGAACCAGATCTAAATTCCTTCATAATTTCTGTTCTTTCTTTTTGCGGCATTTCACCGTGCATTGAAGAAACTGTGAAGTTCGCCTCGCGCATTTTTTCCGTGAGCCAATCCACCTTACGTTTGGTATTGCAGAAAATGACGGCCTGTGTGATGGTTAGAGTGTCATAAAGATCGCAGAGTGTGTCGAATTTCCATTCTTCTTTCTCCACAGCAACAAAGAACTGCTTGATTCCCTCGAGTGTCAGTTCATCACTGTTAGATATAGAAATAATTATCTCACATAGACAAATTCAAGTTATATAATATGCCTTTTTTGTTTACCGTTTAACAAGAATACGAATGGGATCCGTCATGAACTTATTTGTCATTTCCAAGATTTCGTGAGGGAGAGTAGCACTGATAAGGACAACCTGAAAATTTAGAATGAATTTTATATATTGGTAATACGGCACGAATGATGTTATATGCTGCGGTTGAGTGTTTATTGCAGAGGTGAACAAACTAAGGCCCACAAACATTCTTGCAAATTTGTGATAAATATCGAGATTTTTCAGAGAATAACATGCTTAACGAGACTAGGATTCATTAAACAGTCATTTGCAATGAAGATGGAAAGTAATTACGGACTTGTATGGCAGGAGGAAGATATCTGTAAACATCATAGATCTGTTCCTTGAATCCTTTATTAAGCATTTCATCCGACTCATCAAGCACCAAGAGTTTTATAGACCTTGTGCGTAGACTGCGACGTCTAATCATATCTGTACAAAGAAATCAAAAAATGTTTTTGAATATGGGGGAGGATACATTTATCCGACAAGCGGATGCGTCTCGCGTTTCTGGATTTTCTGCTTTTTTAGACACAGCATAATATACATATTTAAAATACAAAATAAACATGGGAAAGTAAAGAATGAAACTGTATTTAACATATACGAATTAATACACTTCGGAAGTGGAATACTCGCTGTCCTTGAATTTGAAGCAACAATATTAAATAATATAATTTACCAAAGACTCTGCCTGGCGTTCCGGAAACTATGTGCTGACCATAGTCGAGCTTTCTGATATCCTCGCCTACGTTAGTTCCACCGATGCAGGAATGACATTGGACAGACATGTAATCTCCCAATGCTAGGATAACCTAAATAAAACATATTTATATATATATATAATATGGATTACTAACATGACCCTAAAAAGCAAGTTTACCTTCTGGATTTGTTGGGCAAGTTCTCTAGTTGGAGCAAGAATCAATGCCTGTGTTTCTCTCACAGTTGTGTCAATCATTTGCAAGCAAGATATTGCGAATGTTGCTGTTTTTCCAGTTCCTGATTGTGACCTAACCAAAGATATAATATTTTCTAATATCATATAAAACATGGTCCAAATAACAGTACACCCACCAATATCTGCAAAGAATACGTTACTATAATACTAAAAGAAAGAATACTAAAACCTACAGATAGCAGCGAACCACATATATAACATGAACAGCACGTGGATATGGTAAAGTATGAAAGGAGAAATCTTTTATCGAAGAATATCCCTCCTATTGTGGGTACTCATTAGCTTTGTTCTTACTGCGATGATCCATGATTATAATATTACTGTACAATGTCTATGAGGATGATATGAACTCTGGGATCATTATCACAGATAACAAAGGCTTTGATAACACAACTACACGATCACTCTACAACTGATACGGAGGACTATTGTATATGAACACTTAAACAACATAAAATGTAATAATAAAATGAAATTAAACAAAAATCAAATTACTGTGCAATGACATCACGGCCTTTTGTGATAGGCTTGATAGCTCTCTGTTGGATTGCCGAAGGTTTCTCGAAACCTACAGAGAAGAATACATGTAATTTAATGTGAAATGAAAAATACTATAGATTTATTTACCGTAAGCATAAATTCCACGGACAAGATCATCACGTAGATTCATCATATCGAATGTAGGCGTTACTGCAACTTCTTCCGAAGTTTCGAATTCAACTTTGCTCAGATCATTTTCTGGATTGCCCCTTCTCTGCTGCTGCTGCTGAGGATTTCGGTTCGTACTACGGGCAGCCATGATAATTTAGCAATAGAACAATTAAGAACACTGTAAGGGAAGGTGAAATAATTAAACCGAAGCTCCGCCAAATTACACTGGAAAGACACATATATAAGTACTTCTCCAATGTTAAATTAAACGATGGGAGAACATCTATTAGGCTATACCATACAATGGTACTTAGTCTCAAAACGTTTGAAATTTACCAAATGACGAGAAAATAGAATAAGAAAAATTTCAAAACTTCGTATCAAGCAACCATTTTCGCATTAGAAGCCACGATCGCTTACTTGCGACAATCGCTGTAACGAAATCGAAATCTTCCACGCGGTGGCAGTGACGATCGTTCGCGGGTCGTTATCCCATATAGACGAAGAAGATAACATAAACACATCACACTATTATGTTCTATGGTTACCTCACTGTGTGTTTCACAACCTTATAACATTACTTAGATAGTGATGCACCTAAGAAGAAACTGTAAAATTTTTATTTCGCGAGACCTTGCTCAGTTACTTTTCCTAGGACATCAGTAGATCTCAAAAGCGCTCTTCCCACCAAGCAACCGCATCCTTTCAGACAGCATCCCCCGAGCACACCGACAACTACTAACACAATGAATCCCCACACAAAGGGCGTCCATGCTATTTGACCGTCATAAGCCGATTTGTATTTTGGTGTCTTCTGAGTATAAACCGTGCTCGCTGGTCGTCTACACTTGTGGTTTTCATTCATCTCATCCTGCATTAAAACAATCCTTTCCACGAATACGGTCGTACTCTATATTATCGTCTATTTTGGAAATTGATAAATGAAATGTAGTACAGGTGAGAATATTGGCTACATTATTTCGAATATCACATACCTGAGAAAAATAGAGATTCTTTTCCGTTTCCTCATCACGCTCCGTCGAATGACATATTCCAATACATGAGTGAGTACTCCGTTGCTCCGTAGGCGTTTCGTAGTCAGACAGTCTCAAACGGAAGTTGCTCATTGGGACGGAATACATTCGCTTCCAGTAGGGAGCTATATCTGTGATGGAGAGGGGAGGTTCTAGCATTCTTTCTTCGATAACCTTCTTGCTTGGTAACTGGTATAAATACAATATTACGTTTTTTGTAATCGTTTAGCATGGTTTCGACTTGGACATTCAATTCTTCTTTATCCGCAATACTTCCACTGTTCAAGGAAACTGTTTTTCCGCCATCCGATTCCTTGGTAACAGAGCTCAAAGCGTACCACATTTCATTGGAAATAGCAGACATGAAACGTACCTGTATTGTGGAAGGTGATATTGACATGATCAAGAATTGATCCTATACACCTGCAATGACTTAATTCGGCTACATATAAGGTGTGAAGTTGTATTCTGAGAAATTCCTTATAGAAATTGATCGTTAATGGTGAAGTTTTCAGTGGTGGCTGTATATTACGCACCCCATGTTATAAGTTTTACCTCGGCGTATTCCAGCATGTTCAGTTTCTGGAGAGTTTGCAAAACCCATAGAAGCTCGTTGCCTTCCACCACCCACCAACCAGGCAGTTTTCTTGGATCGCACAGTTTTCGGTTCTCGTTAAATCTGCGTCCGTCCTTTCGTTTTACGACGACTATCTTTCGCGAGATGCTACGAATCGTGTTTCGTCTCCAGATAACATCTTTGAGTTCGTCGAATATTGTCGTTTCAGAACCGTCCCAAGTTTTTGTAGCTATCTTTGAAATATGATCCGAGTTGAAGCGAATTTCTGACGGTCTGAGTATACGATGCAATAAAAAACGACATGCCTATTCTATATATCAAGTTGCAATGTAAATCAGAGTACCCTGTGTAATCAGTGTACTAGCGTACCTCAGATACACATACTTTGTGGTGTACTCGCGATATATATCGGATGAGGCTCTCAACACCCCTCCGATTAACTTCTTAGTATAATAATTAAACAAAGTAAAATATTTTATTACAAAGAAAGTCACCAGAAACAGAAAGTATCTATAGTCCATAAATATTTTTTATACCCCCTACACAATCTAGCAAACTTTGATTCTTCCAAGTTTTTAGTCTAATATGCTTACAAGAAAATATGTATATTATTACATCATAAAACAAACTCCTACCCCCAAAGATCCTACGAAGTACAGACAGGCCACTGTGTCGAGAGGACTAGCATTACAAGGAATCGCAAGACCAGAAAGGTGTACTGAAAATAATTCTACATTATAAAACAGCATACGTCATCAATTACATGTTGTTCTAAACCAAAATCTACCTCATATACATGCCAAAATACTGCACTTTCATTCAGCCCATTTCTCCATAACCTTAACCTACATATACCCTCCTGATAAATTTGGAGACTAACATTGGAATAGTTTTAATATATTTCAATAATTCTTGACCATGGTCTAAATGAAATAAATATTTTGTATGACAATCATTCAAGCTTTGAATAAAACATGTAGTTTATCCTTGATTTCCGAGAACGAAGGTTCTGGCTACAAGACTGTTAAAGGTCTGCTTCAAAAACGGATCTAAAGAATTAACAGAAGTTTACTGCATTTCTGGAAAATTGCTACATATTAATAGGCGAATTCCAAGAGGCAAAGAAAATCGGGGATGTTGCAGGAAGCAAAGATTGGATTTCATTCCGGTCCGGGAAGAATATTTGAGACAAAGTAAAAACTCTTTAATATGGAAAACAGTGACTATGGTTGAAAGAGCTAACTCTTCTTTGTTTCGACTGAAGTTCGCATCCGCAAGGCTGAAATTATAACTCATCTTTTTCTGGCTTGCTGTCCTCTTCAGATTCTTCCTCTTCATCAGGCAATTCGATATCCTCTTCATCCTCCTAGAATAACGAGTTTATTTTTATTAAACCATGTGAATCTCATTAAGTCTATAGCGACAAGGCAATTAATTTACCTCCGGTTCTTCATCATCCTCGGAATCTGCATCAGCCGCAGCTGCTGCCTCCTCAGCTTTTTTCTTCTCCTCTTCATCATGAGCTTCCTTCATTTTCTTTTCACCTACAACAGTTTCTGCCATGATTTTATCAGCTGCTGCTTTGGCCTCTTCGATGTCATCCGAAATGAGGAAGTTGTCAAAGATGGTGCCAGATTTAACCTGCAGGTTCAGTTCATTTATGTTTATGTTACATTGAAACCTCAATCTTGTGCTTAGATAGATACATTATGTTGTTCAAGACCAATTGTTGCTTTACTGACCTGCCACAAATCAAGACCAATGGCACCGAAATCATCGTATTTGTATAGTTGATCATCTTGTTCATACTCGGGATTGTCGATCATTGGGTGAACCCATTTTCCTTTGTAATCTGGGTTCTTGATCTGTTTTGGGGCCCATTCACCTTTGTAATCAGGATTGTCGACCATAGGAGCCTCCCAGTCACCGTCCATCTCATCATCCCAATCCTCTGGCTTTTTAGCATCAGCATCAACAATATGTTCGGGCTGCTCCCAATCCTGTGCAAAAGATTCCATAGGTTTAGTATAGAAGATATTATTTGCAACAATGATCTTGGGGAACAGGGAAGAGTAAAGTAAACTATGAACTGCTTGTTCTATTCTTTCACCAAATACAATAAAAGTAGCAAGTGTATGCAGTTGTGCAAATTTGTTACCGACATGCACTTTTATCAATATTGAATGATTAAAAGGACAGTTTGTAATTGGTAGTTAGTTAACAACATCCAACCTCGGGTTTGGTGTCTTCTGGATCGGGAATCATTTCTCTTTCGTCCCATTCCTCCTGAGATGGTTTTTTTGCCTCGGGATCCTGGATCTGTTTCGGCTTCAAGAAATCCCAATCTTCCTCTAAACTTCCCGACTGAGCTTTTGAATTGTCAATCAAAACTTCATAAGTGTTGTCGGATTTTACAATGAGAGTATAAATGTGGGTGGTATCATCATCCTTGCATCGAATGTCCTTCTTGATGAGGAGATTCTTTCCTTTGTATTGGAATATGACATGGACTTTCTTGGTTCCTGGGCCACAAATATCAGGTCCTGCACCAAGAAAAAATCAAGCATTAAAAATCGACATGGAAATTCAACAACCAAATCCAACAAGGCATCCCAAATTAGCAACGAATAATATGAATATTTTCAAAGGCGATAAAATTTTCTTACCAAACATAATGTTGTATTTTGACTCTCCGTGCATATCTTTAGGTTTTAGATCTGATGGGAAAAGTTTGATGTAACCCCCTCCGCAATCGATATTCTGCTCATGCTTTATTGTGAATTGCACAACAAGATTTTTTCCTTCATTCGAGAACTTGTCAAAGGTAGTGGCAATTGCATAAAATCTAAAATAAGTAAAGTAAAGGTTCTCACAAGTTGTCATTGCATATGTTGTATGTTATAACACTTTGTTTGGGGCATTCGTTACTATTATATGTTGAACCAATGTTACCTAGCATCTTGGGTTGTCTGGAGACCTTTATCTTCCTCTTCGTCATTATAAAACTTTCCTGGTGTCAATTTCCACTGACCAAAATCCTTCTTGTGTTCTGAGGACAGCCATCTTGTTTTCCAATTATCTGGAATGCGACAAAGTTTATAGCACTCTCACAATATGAGCGAAAAAACAATAGTGAACATGGAAATTACCATCACTAATACAATACTAAAGAACACAAATAACAGCTAGCATACCTCCATCTGTGAAATAATCTTTGAAAAACACTGTGGCGTTGGCAACAGCGAGTCCGAGGAAGAAAATTACAAGGGTTTTCATTTTATTTATTCAAGGAACTACCAGTACACTACACCAGATTGAATCTATTTTCAAAAATAATATAGATATTAGGAAATTACTACAGATCCGTACATTCTCGAGAAGGATTTTGAACAGTTTTATCTGTAGTTCTCCACATATTTACGATCCATATCTAAGAGCAAACTTGTAATCCAACGAAACGCAATTGAAACGGTCTTCTTGTAACCCTGGCCAATTCCTTACTGCATATATACCGTATGGCGCTCAATGAATTTACGCACTCGTGTGCTCGGGCTACGTCATCATAATACAAACCTGGCTTGCTGCGATTGGTTACACTACCGGCCTGAAAACCAATCATAATTCGCCACCGTCAAACCTTACCACAGCGCTCCCGTTTCCCCACTTAATCTCTGATGCAGTACCTATCACACGTGGTAGGTGTTCCCGTTCTCTTTCGTATGATAATGATAACTATTGTAATATCGGTCTCATCCGGATTGCGTATTGTGTTATACTTCGCTTTGTCGGATATTCTATGGCTGCATAAGTCGTCACTACTTCCGCTATTAACGCAACGAGACGTATCTTCGCGTGTCTTTTTAAAATCGTGACGTTAACCAGGCGTACAATATTTACCTACAGCCTGAATATATCATCACAACATTCCTAACAGTTTTAAAAGTAGCATTACATAAGACATTGTTACAATTCCCCACTTATTTACTGAACAACTATACTTTGAACTTCACACAGCCGAAGATTTATTTTTTGCCCTGTCATTCAAGAATATTTCTTTTCCGGAGAAGATTTACCAGAAGTTGCTTTTGTAGCAAAAATGAGGAAATTCACGAAAATTCATATCATCGATTCTATTTCAAATCTTCAGCTGCAAGATGTCACTAACCCTGTGCTATTCCGTGACACGAGTTCCTAAAACTTGGTGTTACACTTAATAATCTAGCACAGAAAGTGAACAAATCATTCCTAGTTACAGCATATTAGTGAGATAGCTGCGGTAAGCAACACAAATCATCAATTTCCCATTAAATCTTTATCCGCAAGATGTCGTAGCAGAGTGTCATTACCACCAGTGCCATACCATGACACTGGAGTTATATTATACCATGAGTTATTAAAACTTGTTACATTTAATAGTATTGTACAAACAGTGAACAAACCAATCATAGTTACGACAGTTTAGCAAAATACCTGCGGTGAGCATTGGGGGAATAATGAGCGGTCCTCTTATACAAACGAAATTTTAAATGGACTTGACAATGCAAGTTTGAAGTGAAAAGAGTGGAATTGCAAAATGCTTTAACTATATTGTACTGAAGAACTATACAATGAATGCCATCATTCAATTAGTGTGTATAACTGAATTTTCAATGCTTCGTCAACAGACTGAGACTAATTCAGTTAGAGGGAATCGAATCAATTCCACTTATCGTGCATTTGACCATATTGCTGTTGCCTTTTCGACTGCGTTTACGGAGTTGCTCCGTTGTGGTGTACACGTAAACACGTGATATTGACGTCTTTCCTCATTAATATATCATGAAACCACTTCCCGCGGTCTAGAAAATTTAAGGTTACTCTCTACCGTATGAGAAGTAATGATGGTGTAAAGTTTTCAGAACTTATTATTTCAGTCCTCTATCGACCCTCTTTTAAATTATCGATATTTTCTGCCAGCAAAATGATTTTTGTGCGCTTTGCTTGTCCCGATTGTCCCTCGTACTTCACGGCAGAGTCACTGGGCGAGGTTCGTAAGATATGGTCGCGCTTAGACGATTCCGAAAACTCGACGACATTTGATAGCTGGGGCATGGAGATCGATTTCTCATGAACTCCACTGCAAAAGAAAATGAATATGTTTAGTCAAGGTTTGGGATTCGTTTGAAGCTTTAAGTCGATGCACGTGTATTTGTTGTATTATCCATAAAGCGCTCTATTGTGTTAATAGCACTGTAAATGACGTTAAAAGGTTGATTCAACGTTACCGCACGTCTTATTTTGCCCAAGTTAATTCATTTGGGAATTCCTGTTCCTTTTTAGGTCATATTCTAATTTAGTTATAAATGAGAAGCAGACGTTAAATCAATGCCACGTACATTGAAATCATACGACATGTCCTTAAATGTCACAAACATACATTCGTAAGGAAAAAAATCGATGAATCGTTTTCTTCCCTTGAAATAAAATACTACCGACGCAATCTGTCATGCAATATTCTATCATAAATCCCCTCCATAATATTCAGAGCACATAGACATGTTTAAATAAATCAGTGTAGGTTTGTTTTAAGTTATATTCCACAGTTCAAATATTTACCCTTAAAATAGACATACCCGTTTTCCGCAGAGTCTTGATTCAAACCGTAATTTGTAATAAGACGTGGTCTGCTGAACTGCGGTCTCTTCACAAAGTTGACATAGTATTGAGAGTAACGAAGAAGTTCATTTTCTTTCTGTTAAAAAGTTTAAAAATTATCATATGGAAAATAAAATTCGAATAGTTTTTTCGTTATCTTCTTACTTGTACAGATTTCAAAATGAGTAGAGCAATTCCGCCCATGTACATCATCAGAACGATAACAATATAATGTACAGGTGTAAGTACGCCTTCCGAATGATGCTCATCTCTTAAAATATTAGTCCCAGCATCACCACGTAGAGTAGGATGAGGAATCTGGTCATCTACGATGGAACTTGACGTCAAATTTTCGATTTTCGACTGCAAATCCATCACCCGTCTATCGTCTACTATTCTTGCTAGCTAGCTCCTAAACATCGACATACAAATAAGCAAAAAGAAAAAGGAAATTACTTCCAATGCTCATACGATGAAATACATTGAACAATAATTCCGTGATAGATATATCCTTTAAAAACGCGTTGATGTATTATATGTGTATATTCTTAAATGCCAAAAACACTACCTGATCAAAGTCTGATACTCTTTTGGAGAAGGCACTCGAGTCATGGTACAAATCGCCTATTCGAAGAACCTTTTTTCCGTCAAAGAACCCAATTGTGCATCAAAAGATTTCAAGCAATTACCTTATTATATTTTATCAAACAACAATCACCCGCAAAATTACTTTCGCATTTTTAGTTGGAATAACATCAAAGCAGCCAAATTAGCAAATTATTTTCTATGGTAGTGCAAACAACCAGGATGCCCTGAAGGCAACGAATTATGACTAAACCAAACCGTTGTATTTCCAAGATATTAATAAGAGCTTGGCGTGCTGGTTATAATCCAGAGTACAAAGTATTATTCGCGCATCCCCATAGACATAGGCAACAAACACATTAATTATTTATGATGTCATTATATTGGTCTTGTATCACAGAGAGGAAGAATAATGGAATAACTGT
>QRAM01000023.1:305671-418607 GCA_013436055.1 Halocynthia roretzi | reverse complement strand
GGCAACAAACACATTAATTATTTATGATGTCATTATATTGGTCTTGTATCACAGAGAGGAAGAATAATGGAATAACTGTAGTATATTACAAACGTATCACAAAGATTAACGGGAGTTTAGGACGACTATCTTCCTTTTCTAGATAAATCTACAACATACCTATACTTTGCATTGAACAACAGACAACAATCTGCAACATGCATATACTTTGCATGGAACAACAAATAGCAATCTGCAACATGCATTTACTTAACATTGCACAACAGACAACAATCTGCAACATGTATATATCTTCCAGTGGTCTGAGGGTATGCCACTGATCGCAGTTAAACAAAAAACAGTACAGTACAGTAATTGCTTGCTTTCTATTTTAAATAATTTATAAAAAAATAATCGTTTGTGGTAAGTGTTATATAGTATCAAGTCATGTCTTACTTTTAAATGCACATGCCGATACCTAAGAGATTCTAAAATCTACATCGCATATAACTGTTAAAAACAGGTTCAGCGCTCCAATTTATTACGTTGTTTGTTAAAAATGGATGAGGTATAACACCTACTTGGAGTGGACATATGTCACATGGATTTATTCACAAAAACAATCAAAATTCATTTGCAAGGAAATCAAGTAGCACTCGTTGAAAGTGGCACGGAATTATTATTTTATAGGGCTTTATACTGCTTTCGAGCCTTTTTCACGGGTGATTACAATATAAATAGGTGTGATGAGAAGCGTTCTTGTAATGGAGATATTATTTGCTAATCTGGCAAAATATTCGACGTAGGATCAGAGTTCTTAACCACCTTGACCACAACATAAAACACACATTTACAGCCTTAGGTGTAAGCTCACGGGCAGAAATTGGAAACAAGCAATTGGAAATAACATTTCTAAAATAAAGCATCTTAAATCTATTATACATATATTATACGAGATTTAAGGATTACAATAAGTAATAATAATAAGCAAAAAAAGGATTTATGATACGATCTAATCTGTCAACCAATACGGCCTATTCTATCTTGATACACAACTGGAATAATCCTATTTGAATCAGGTCTAGATTTGAATGCATTATAAACTGGTTTGAAAAGAGCAAAGCTAAAATTAGGGAAAGATCAAATCAATTAAACATTCGCTGCTGACAAATGAGGCGTATATACATTAGTGGCAATGAAGACACAGTTTGGTCGTAAACGTCATCTTCAGCCATAAACAAATTTGCATACATCGTCAATTAGTTTGCCGTATTGATCTACCTCCTACTCAAGCTGTAATATAATCTGACCTCAACAATTTATTAAAAAACTATTCGTCCTCATAGAGCCTCTCTCATTTACTGGAGGAAATAAATTGATTTAACTTTCGCTAGTTGGTGATTGTTATCCTTCCTCGCGTGGGATACTCACTGGTCGTAGTCAAATACAGTTTTAACCGATTCCCCTTTCTTTTTAATTTGAGCAATCGATAATATTTCTTGCAAACTCGTAAACGTTATCGCATTCGAAAGGAAATCACATGCACGAGCTATATAAACTTGAGACTTCAGCCGTTCCCCAACAATGGACAACATTAAAACCTGCAGTACCAGCAGTACGAGTTTTGGTACTGTCTCTCACAATCTCGAATTTGATACTTATTTCCAAAAAAAAATTAGCTGAGGTAGTTTACATAAGGTATTACCAGCTCGACGAAATAAGCAACGACCCTTCTCACCTATGTTGATTGATCCTTAACGAGCCTGAATGTTGATTACAAGTTGCAATAACAGATTTTTTCAGTTGCATCCAAACCGGTTCCATTTATCTAAGGAGTCTAGTTGGAGAAACAATTCCTTGAAAGCACAGACTAAAATAGCTTCGGTTTTATGACGTACTTCTGGTCTTGATCACTTGAACGAAGCAGTACTATCAAGTTTGCACATGTCGTGCACCTCTGCATAATCACAAACAACTCTATCATACATCCACTATAACAGAACAAGTTATCTATTCCACTTCACATATTCAGACAAGAAGTCTATCTCGTCCTCGTCTGTACTGTCAACTCTTTTTGACTGAACGCCGATATTTGGTATTGTAAAATAGCGTGCATCATCTGCAAAACAATCAAAAATTTAAACTAATTGCATTAAAATGAATAACATCATTAATTCACTGCTTAGAAATGTGATAACCATAGTATAACTCGTGTTGTGGGTACATTATTCCAAGCATGGCTACAATTTTGATGCAGAGCTCTAGCGCCGAAAGTGGTCGACCTGGGTTAGAGGTCAATATTCCAGGTAAATAGTAAATCGTGATGTTAACTGAATAAGAAATACTATCTTGTTCTTGTATTATTGCGAAAGGTGCGCCCTACTTTCCAACCACCAATTACCTAGAATGAAATCAAACAATAAAAAAGTTCTTGATCACCTGTATTCCACGTTCAAATCGCTAAATAAATGCAGAAAGGACGGATTGCTGTGCGATGTTCAGATCGTCGTAGGCGAGAATACTTTCGACGCACACAGATACGTCCTTGCTGTTTACTCTGATCATTTCAAAAAGATCTTCTCTGAGCAACCGAACCAGCACGTCATTAAAATCGACGACATCGTACCACAGGCCATGGAGCACTGCATTGAATTCATGTATACCGGCGAAAGCAAGGTTTGTGAGAAAAATGTTAAGACTGTATGGCAGGCAGCATATGACCTTCAGCTGCCTGGACTTTGCGACACCTGTGTTGATTATTTCATGTCAGAAATGAATGAGGCTCTCTGCCTTCAAGCTAGAGAACTCTCTGTTCGATTCGGCTGCAACAAACTCAAGAAAGCAGCAGACAAATTTGCAGCGGAAAATTTTAATCTTGTTTGCAAACAGGAAGAATTTCTGCACCTTAGCATCTCGGACGTGCTGTATTTTCTCAGTGCAAAAAGCGTAAGACACTGCTCATCAGAGATCATCTATAATGCGATATTGGAATGGGTGAAATTCAATTCTGTGAGCAGAACAGATTACTTTCTAGAGATGCTCAAGTTTGTTAGGTTTAATGAGCTGTCTACAAATTTTTTGATGCAAGTGGTACGCAATGAACCGATGTTGCAGCGATACAAACAGGCTATGGACAAGTTGGAGATGGAGGTTTTGTCACGACTTTGTAAAAATGAGACAAACTTGTCTCTTTTACTATTTGATAAGGTGTCTGATTCAATTGAAGCCTACAACACAGTCACTAAAAAGTTATCAGATAGACAAACCCAAATCTTTATCTCTTTCAGAGTGCACTCCATTGATAGTCGGTGAATATCTTTATGTATTGTCATGCTCCACTTCATATAGGTTGAACTGTTTGAATAAAACGGCTGCATGGAATAAAATCGCACAAACATCCATCGAGAGGTGCACATCTCCTAAAGCTTCCTCTATTAGTCAATATATCTATATAACGGGTGGAAAGACTAAAACTGGGAATGTAGTTACCCCAGTTGGGGAGTTCTACAACCCTTACGATGACACCTGGTCACGGATAGCAAATTTGCCGAACTCAAGAGACGGTCATGTGTCCGTCAGTTGCGAAAGTTATTTGTTTTGTATCGGTGGCACGGATGGCACAGATGACGTCCTTGATACCACAGTTGTATTTGATCCTGACCATGGAAAGTGGTATTCACTGTTATCGCAGCTATTGGAAGCCCGTACAGATGGCACTGGCATTTGGCATAATGGTAAAATTTACATCTTTGGTGGAAGGACAAAAAATGGTTGTCTGATTTCATCTCTTGAAGTACTCGACCCAATGAGCGATGACGGTTGGGCAAGATTAGTTTTTGGAATTACTCCTAGTCATTCATTGTTTAGTGTAGGAATTGTAGATGGAGTTTTCTACGCGGTCGGTTACACTGAAGACAGCACATCTACCATAGAAGTAATAAACATGAAAACCGTCACATGGAACCTATTTGATGAGTTTAAAAATAGAAAATATATTGCATCTGTTGTTGCCAAAATATAATTCCTTCCGTGATAAATTCCTTTTTGATGTTTTTTCACTTTGGAATGTGTTGGTGTGAACTAATTCTTACTACTTCCAACGCAACTTTGTTAAAATGCTCTTGTGGTATGGTTTGTTAGATATACATATGCTTGACACGATGCTTGTTTTTCTAGGTCTCCCTTGTAGAATTAGTAGCTTTATAACAAACAAGTACAGAGATGTCAGTCTTAGCACGTCTTAGTAACTGCAAGAGACTTCTGGTGTCATCGCCACGTCTTGCTTTCATCACTAATGCCCCAAAGTCGACCGGTACAGCTCAATCCCAGATAGATGAATTTTGGGAGAAGAACAAGAAGTTGAACCGGCCGATGTCACCACATCTCACTGCCTATAATCTCGTGACCATGACAGCCGGCATGTCCGTCACTCATCGTGCTACCGGTATCTATCTGACTGCGGTCACATGCGTTTTTGCTCAGTTGTCACCGTTTCTTCCAGAAAATCTTGATCAGGCCATGCTTGTGTTGCAAAGTGACAGCATATTGTACAATGCCCTGCTCTTTGACTGTAAACTGGCATTGCTCTGGCCTATCGTTTATCATACTTTGAACGGAGTACGGCATTTGGCCTGGGATACCGGTAAAGGATTCAAAATGAACGAACTATACTTGTCAGGATATGCTGTTATAGGTCTCAGCTTTTTAATCACCGTGGCAATGATTCTCCTGTACGCAAAAAAATAATGATTTCACATCGATTCTCAAATTGCTATGACATTTTATAAATGGGTCTCTTTGTTCCTCAGGAATAAGCAATTGGATGTTTCAGAGTTAAACAGTTTTATTGGCACTAGTGTTTAATGTGAACAACTATTTTCACATATTTGATTGCATTTCATTTCATTACCGTACATTTATCAAAAGATAATGTTACCTTATGTGATTTTTGAGGTAGTTCCTTCTGCATAATTTCTTTTTTGTTCCGATTAAACATAAAATAGGAACAGTAAGCACTGTGTGAAAAATGGACCAAAGTAAACGCACGAGGACATCTACTTTGGACCGGCCTATCAGCAAAGGGAAACAGGAAGTGTGTCTGAGCACGTTTGCTCTTCTCTTCAGTGAAATGATCCAATACTCCCAGAATCGAGTACGCTCTGTAGCCGAACTGCAAGTATTCAGTAAAATTATTATTTGAAAACCAGTTGGATTCCCAATTCATTTCTGATAATATTGAACAGAACAAGCTCTCCGACTTTGGTTACTTCGTCGGATCAAAAATGGTCGATCTATTATTCTTGAGAGACAAAGCCAGTAAAAGAGAAACCAAAGTGTTGAATATATTGCTGTTCATCAAGGTAAAGATGGTCATTTTCAACTCTACTTTTAAACAAATTTAAACTGGTGTTGTACTTGAAATATACTCATGAAATCATCTACTCCAAAAATACTTGCTTCGAAGATGGTGTAGTTTCCAGTCATGTATTCCCTGTGATATATCATGCATTAAATAGGCCTTACCAGTTAAATTTATGTCTAAGGGAACCCTCTGGAAAGCACTTTTTGGCAAAGAAGCAGATAAGTTAGAACAAGCAAGTGACGATGATAAAACCTATTACATCATAGAAAAGGAGCCGATCATAACGAGATATATATCTGTTCCCAAGGACAAGGTAGGGTACATTTTGGTCTGTGTTGTTCCTTTCAGTTACCCCATCTTATGATTCTTGAATTACACTATCTAGAGTTCTTTGAACTGTGCAGCCTTTGCAGCAGGCATAGTGGAAGCTGTGTTAATTTCTTCAAATTTCCCAGCAAAGGTAATCTGTGCATTAGATCACTGTATGTATGTACCAACCTTATTTCTCTCTATACAAAGGTGACCACTCACTGGCATAAGGGGACAACTCTGATGATCAAGTTCGAAGAATCCGTTATAATTCGTGACAAATCGACATGATGCAGTGAAGTGGTAGTCCTGGACATCTTATGTGATATCTACAAAAGGCCGCTTCGGTTGTTGAGACCTCTTGTTAATGTGGAGATTAAGCACCTAGAAATCACCAGCAGTTACTTGTAATATGATTATGGGTTGTTAGTATTATGCAGCAGTAAATACTACCAAATGGAATATAATAAATGAACTAAACAGTAAAAATTTCCTGTTGACCCTGGTCCAAAATGATGTAGTAGTAGGAAGCTCAGAAAACTTCAAAAAATACCACAGATAACACTGGATTTATCAAGTGTAAAACATACACGGATATGTATTCCTTTGCAAGTACAGTAGGTTATCATGACGGTGGGCAATTACACATTACATCGAGAGAAACTGTTAATTTGTAGTGTACAGCAATCAAGCACAGAAACAACGACAGGTATAGAAGAGTAAAAAAGTGTAAATTAAAGACTGCTTTCAAAGCTCATTATAAGTTATGTTTCAGACATAAAAAGAAAGCATAAAGAAATATAATTGAAATTTGCTAAACAAGCTGTTTAGTTTTAGCTATATCTTCTAACTTAACCTTATACAGATCAAAGGATGGATCATGATTCATCTAGGCAAGTGGAAAGACTAATCATAAATATACTTTTAGAAATACTAGTCATGTCTCAACTCTTCGATTGCACAAAGGTCTATTTACATTTACTGGAAAATCAAAAAAATTATGGCAAGGTTTTAACGAGATTTGTACTTAGGCGATTGGAAAAAATTGAAAACAGCATTGTTTAATTTTAGTAGGTTTATAATAAGTTATGGCATGCCTCATTTCACGGATGCTGGAGACGGAGAAAAACAGTGAATGAAACCACAAAGTGTAATATTTTCCAATAGTTTGACATTCGGAGTAATTATGTTACGGACAAACGCAAGTTCCATGGCATTATATTGCGGCTGTAAATCAATGACTATTCTTTATGGTGCATACAGTTCTCGGGTATCTTAGAATGCAGTAAATAATAGTAACTGAATCATACTTAATCGGATATCGATAGGTAAATTTGAATACGACTAAATAACTGTTGAGTGAAGATTTCAGCTTCTAATGATAGCATGCTCATTTAGATTTATTACAGAAAGCTTTATTCAGCTTTGGTAGCTACTTGTTGATCAGCATGTCCGTTGCATTTCTGTTGTACTTTCATGCTTCGAAGGGTTTTGACCAGGCCTTTCATCAGTTTGTAAAACCAAAAAAAGTTTGTGATATCCAGTAAAATGCAAGAGGAAATCCAGGCTAATTGAACCCAAAATCCTAATCTGAAATGCAATTGTGATAAATTGTGCTTAATATTGTATGTTTTATCATATATACTTGAGAATAGGACGAGGTCAAATTAGAGACAAATATCCAAGTAAATAAGTCTTTTTTTTATAATTGACTTTACTATTATACGTCAACTATATCTGGTAAATAAATTTTTAAAGCAATCCCACGGTCTTTCGTGGTAAACATTTCGACATAGTTAGTGACGCAAAGATTAACAAACATAACCTTTGATCTCCGCAAACATGCTCACCCTTTAAATTTTATTAAAAAGAAAAGCAAAGATAAATGGGCCATTTATTTAACTAACTCAGCAAAACTCTTACTTATCAAAGTCCTCCGTCCCAAAAGTTTCAATAACACTGTAATAATAGTATGGCATCGCAGCCATCCGGAACATGAAGAAACTGCAAACAACAATGATGCCGTTGACAGTGTATAAATTTGTTTTCTTATTCCCTGTCACGTCGAGATACCATCTAGACGAATAAAGTTTTCGGGAGTTTATTGTTATATTATGGAGACTTGCTCCATACGGAATATAATATTTTTAAAACAATTTTACATGCGGATGTGAGGCAAATAAACTTTCTAACCTTGCATTTACAAATGGAGTAGATATCTCAGCAAGCAAACGGAAATTAGCAAAGTATGCTAGTACTCCGTATGCCTGAAAAATTGCAAAATAGTTATCAAATCTGTCAAAAGCCAGTCAAGAAATTCATATACAATCAAAACCCAACATCATACTAATGATACTAACTTTACTACTATTTACTATTCACTGTAAGGGTAAAGTAAATGTGTGACTTGCAAATTGATAATGATTGCTGAGCCATTGGTGTGTCTCGGACGCAGACATTAAAATGTAATTATGTATCAGTATCTCTCAAAAGGGATTGAATTAACCTCTGGTTTGCTGTTAAAATTGAATTGCTATGTAGTGAAATTATGTGTGTTTAAAAAGTGTGTCACCAACTGGAAAATTTTGGAAAGCTCTGATCTAATTAGATTGAAATACAACGGACAATCAATATTCCTTTCAAGTATTGTAGTTAGTGTTTAAAGTGACAAAGGGATGTGTGCGCTGGATGCAATATGTAAAATTATTACTCATAACATTATTTTTGATAATTAATATTCTGTGTTTACATTTTTTTTTCACTGGTTGCAAAAACTCTGCCCACAAGTTAGGTTAGGTGTTAGAAAAAATTTTTTTTTCACTCAGCACTTACTAAAACGTAATAGTAAGCATATATCGCACTGAGGTGATGAAAAACATAGCTCAACGTTCCGCCCACTTCATTAAACTTCAAAAACATGAGCAGGCAATCTGTAAAAGAAGAGCATTGCTTGACATTCCAAAAATTTCGTTATATTCGTTTATGAACCAAAACCTGAAGCAAATATAGGTAATGCATAAAATATTGCAGAGCTAAAGTAATTTCAATACCTGACAATAAATAGCCCATCACGAAAGCGATATTCGATTTAGCAATCCAAGATTCGCTCCTAAATTCAACGAAATAAGAAGTTTCAAAGAAGATAACAGACGTAAACTATTGTCTTTTCTACTAACCACATGGTATTTTTTTTTGTTTCCTCATCGAAAGCTACAACGTACACACAGGTGAAGCTGACCAGAACAGCGTGAATGTTTGATGTCATTCTGGAATATATTTAAACATTTACTGGCATAACCTTCAAATCTTATACACTCGACACGAAATGAAATTTATTTATTGCTAACACCAAGAAAAGTCTGCAACCATGTTACCTCGCATACCATTCGATTTTCTTCTCGTTATTCAAGTTGTTGTACGCCGGAAGGTAGTAGCAAATGTGTGGTGTCAGGTAACTGTTTATCCACTGGAAGAAGACAAAACTTCCTAACACTTGCAGTAAATGTCTGCTGGCTTCGGAGCTCCACATTATTCCATACATACCATAAAAAATACAGTCTGTAAAAAAGCAGTTCAAACCTTCAAATGTAATAAGCATATAATCACAAGCAAGCAGCATACAAATAAATATACTACACTGCAATAAAGCAAAGAGGAAAAGCCGACTAGTGTCTGAAATACAGAAAAGGCAACCTAGCGGAAAAGGTACATATTAAACTAGAATTGTACACAATTATGCAGAACTCCCGTTGTTCTCAATTGTAAAGTTGTCACATTATCACCACTAGCATCAACGTGCTTAGTACATCTCAATGCAGTGTATCAACTGCATCANTAATAAGCATATAATCACAAGCAAGCAGCATAATATTGTAACAATTTTTGTCATCAGAGGATATTACTGGATTACTGCAATTTGACATTCTCCTTTACAAATAAAACGCAATGCTATACATTACATTAGAAAATTTCGCAGAAATACACTACACTGCAATAAAGCAAAGAGGAAAAGCCGACTAGTGTCTGAAATACAGAAAAGGCAACCTAGCGGAAAAGGTACATATTAAATTAGAATTGTACACAATTATGCAGAGCTCCCGTTGTTCTCAATTGTAAAGTTGTCACATTATCACCACTGCTTAGTACATCTCAATGCAGTGTATCAACTGCATTCTAAATTGCGTGTGATTGGCAGCGAACTATTCTGACATTCCTATACCACATCCCGCAACAGAAAACACGCAACAGACCTTCCTGTGCTGATGAAACTTAAGTCAGTGCTGACATGTATCTGTGTGTAGCACATATATAGTTTGCTGCCAATCACACGCAAGTTAGAATGTAGATGATACACTGCATTGGTGTGAACTATGCACCGTGATGCTAGTGATCGCGTGTTATTAAGGGTTGTTCAACGCGGGGTCCCTCGTTACGCCGACCCGAAATAGGTATTCTAATTTAGAAATAGATTTTTTCAGGGTTAACCAGAATTTATCGACTCAAGTTTTCCAGGGAATGTTTTATTATGTTTTACGTCTGATATATGCCAATTTTAGTGTGATTGGATCACTAGAAGTTTATTCATAAACGAGCATTGTACTTTGCCATCTAACGGTTTGGAGTTTTTACTTCACTTCACAGTTATAAATGATCCAACGGGCATGTACTCATGCTTCTTTTCGGTAGCAATTTTCACAAATCCACTACAATAGAATCGGAATTTTGAGATTTCGTGCATCCTTTGAGGCCTGCTCATATATTGTAAAGCCCTGACACCACAAACCAAAGATTTTAATGCGGTTTCCGGGGTAGTGGCATTCGGGTACCAAGAGTATCGTGATTCTTACTTCAATGAACCACATCCTTTCAAACAATGCTCTGCTAGTATATTCTTATTTATATTTGAAAAAGTGTGTGTTTGTCAGTCTTCTCTTCCCAGACTACTAGAACGATTTCAACCGAATTTGGCGTGGTTAGGGTAACCCAAGACATGTCATGGCGGCATAAGTGTCCCAAAATTGTGGGAAAAGTCAATTGAAAAAAAAGGTGTGGAGGACATATCTTTCAAATAACTGCATTATTAAAAAACCAAGATTAGACTAAGTAAATTTATTTTTTTGATTATCGATTTGAATATAGAAAGAGCGTGAAAACGTAAACAAAGCAGAGCCATTGGTTTCCTCCCAATGTTTACTCCCAGAAACAGCAATTTGGAAATAAATAAAACTAAAAATGCACATGAAAATACATATAGAAATAAATGTTGTATGATTTAACAAATTTTCGTTTAAATCAAGATAATTACTTATTTGATTGGTTGCAGAAAATAGAAAAGGGGAATAGGCCCTGTTCATTTTACAACTGAATCATGCGAGGAATGCTGATATATAAAGGCTTATATTGCTATGCAATTAATAACAAACATAATGCTGTTCAAATCGCGTAGAAGGCAATCGCATATTATATACACTTATACAGTATATAAATGCACATACCAGTACGTATAGACAGTCGGCAGCAGATACGATTACAAAATTAAAGTTTTAAGCGAAAATGCAAATAACGACAATATCTTGTATTACATATTAAATTTAAAAATATAAAACTGCGAATAACGCTTTTTGCTTTGTGCTTTGTGCCGATTGCAGTCGTAACAGCGAAGCTACAGTGGAATCTCTTGTTATAATGGAAAATAACCAAGTACCGTTATAACAAGAGTTCACTGATAGATATTGTTTTGGTAAGCGCGTAATAGTCAGGACAGTGTTAGTAAAAGACTTCAGAGAGACGCACCAGCGTTTGATCAAAAATGACAAGCAGGAAGATAAAATCGTTCTGGTAGTCATTATTATATATATTACTGCATATACATATGTCTTCTGCTCTGAATCTTATTGCGATTCCTAAGATCAACACAATGGTCATTAATTATCCACGATGTCAGCTGTTGAACCGCCATTGTTTGGACCTGGGAAATCAGCAGCGTCATCCATATCATCCTGCGCATCTTTTTTCATGTCTGCGTATTTACTCTTGAAGAACCCAACCTAAGAAATAATATATTATTCATAGAGTTCCAGAAACGTGGTTTAGATTCCCTTTTTCTATTTCTATATCTTGTGTCAACGGTAATCATATAATATAGGGAGTTCGTGAAGTGATTTTGCAACTCCTAATGCAAGCGATGAGATAAATATATGAAATTTCTTACGAAATTAGGCTTGCTTTAAGCACACTTAAAACACATTTAATTCACTTCTTTGAAAAAATATATAGTTATTTTAAACTTTCTGGTACCTTCCACAATATTGCTGCAATAGCGATGAGCAACAGAAGACCACCAACAGCAGCAAGAATGTAGATCCATATGTTATTTACTGGTACTACAATAATAGGTTCTGTGTATTTCCTGGCAACTCTGGAAGCCTGGATGCGAAATAAATCAGTTTCAGTAAATATTTTTTTGAGATTACAATGTTGTGTAGAAATATATTACGTACGGTACTGTTTCTTATTTGGATCTTTTACGTTCAAGTTAGATAACATTTCAGAGTCTATTGCAGGACATTGTGCATTAATTAAAACAAACATTTGTGATTCCTTACAGGGTTTGCGAAGCTGTTATTCTTGCCCGCCTTGTTCAAAATGATCGGAGATGTTTCAAATGCTTCGAAACGAGATATCAAATTTGTGTCGGAATTCTAGAAACGAAATTTATTAAATATAAATTAACTACATTTGCAGAAATAAAATCCGATTTCTTTACTATTGTACTCACGGAAGTGTTTGTCAAATTGAACGTTGACGTTACGAGTCTGAACAAAGCGATGAAATTCACTTCTGTTGAAGATCCCAGGTTATTTATATTGCATGTCATGGTCTCACAGGTGTGATTACCTTCTTGACTGAAGCAGTTCTTTGAAAAGAAAAACGAAAAATTAAACTAAGAAATAGAGACATTATCTAATGGGTTTATTATATTAAATTTACCATATATTTGAAAAGTTAAATTATCGAATAAAATAATGCTAAATACCCAATATTTTTTCAAAGAGTTTATCTTACAATTATCTCCCAAGAGTCTCCCCTGTAGCATATTACAACAAAATTTTAACCACTAGCATCCATAAAAACATTCTCACGTATTCTTTCTGATCAAGGTACACAGTCGCCGGCTCCGTTATAAACCTTGCTCCTCCGGTATTGTTTTCGTTTGGTGCATCTGTGCTTAGGTTATAGATATTCACTTTATCCATTTCGCAATTGCAAGAGAGCAGGTTATTATCGCCTTTTTCCTATAAATAAAAGATATGCTGTATCACATATATCACATAAATTATTTTCTATTTTCAGTTAACTTGGCCTAGTAACGATTGCAAACTTACTGGATTTGCGGTCGTATACTTTGTATTGCAAGCAACAGAGTGGAGATAGAGCAGAGAATAATTGGCAGCGGTTTTGGATGGCCAAATCAATCTGATTGTCACAGTAGGAATGTTGCTGTAACCGGTTCCTCTGATCTGTAGATAGAAAATGTTATATATTAATAGTTTGAGGTTGTTTTTATTATAATTTTCATGTGGAGGAGTTATCGTTACACATTATATGACCGATTTTTCTCTGACATTCATTGAACATCTCAGTAAAATGTTGTACCCTCCCTTAGCAGGTAAGCATAAGAGTTGATTACTTTTTGACAGGATGAATAGCAACAGCTTTCTTTACCTTGTAATTAATCACGACGTCGGATGTATTTTGACCTATTTGCTTCACAGACGTTATATTTCTTTCTGTATTAGTGAAATTGTACTGAATATCCGGGTCAGTAGATTGTCTGGAATTGAAGGAAAAAAATTTACTAATTGTCCACTGTCATATTGAGATGAGGCCACTTACTCTTCCACTGTGAAGTCGGAGCGATATTTAATTAGTCTCGTTTGTCTCCATGAATTGTCAGACGGGTTAACTTCGATTGATGAATTAGTAGTATCGCTGAATAAATAAAATATATGTAAGTAAATAAATAATTGTATTGTATTATAAATTAGCATTTACTATCGGGGACCAAACCTACGTATTGGTGTGATTGTTTGACGATTTGAATTAAAATATTTGTAAATCATACGAGCAGTAAAAAAAAATTGACCAGCTACCTTGAAAACGCATTGACATCAATGTTCAGTGAATCCAGTTTACCGTTGTTACGAAGGTTTCTTGTTAAGAAGGAGATTTCAAAGTAACACTGAAGAATGCAGGACACTTGATTAGCAGGGAAAAATAACAATTGTCTATTTACTGCAGTTACTTGATGGTACTCACCCACGAGTTCTGTTGCATGATACTTGTACGATAATTGTATTGTAGTATTTGCCGCAGCAGTCCATTTCCCATATCGACTGGTTGGCCGAGAGCCTCAATGCATGAGTTAGTGGCTGGAACACCTTGCCGCTTTTCAATCTGCGAAAAAAATAATGTCTAATTTTGTGCCCTCATTTCTTATACTGTATATTAAATATGGTGTAATATATAGGAGGATTAGAAGATATAAATTGCTTAGCGAATAACTTTTAGCCTTTCAGTGACGGTGCGCCACGAAGCTGAAAAGTTTAAGAATCACTCACTGATTTATAACAAGTTAGTTTTACATTTTTTTTCCATCAATTGCAAAGCGTTTAGCGTTCTCAAGTTTTTTATACCCGCAATCCTTCGTTTACGTTATCCGGAGCGAAATTTATAAATTCCATAATAAGGATATGTTTACTGCCTGTTTAAATACTTGGAACTGTCGCCCAGAATGTTTACGTGTTTCATCGAGCGCATTAGTTTGTACTCTCTAGTGGTAATAGAAGATATTATGCTTACCCTGCTCCAGCTCAGCTCAGATGTGTAGTCAACTTTTACTTGTGTTCCGAAAGCATTCTGTCCCTTGTTGGTGAGGTTAAGTTTCACAATAACCCGGTTAATGTCGGTTTGATCACTAACTATCAGAATCTTTCCGCCATTGGTCAAATCTTCTCCGCCTCTGTTTTAATTTAATTAACTTTTTAATAATAACAATAATTCCATGACCACTTACAAAATAATGCATGAATGAGTGTATAAGATAAATAAATATAATACCAGTGAATTTGATTTTCTGACTTACGTGAGAGTTGCAGGTGGTAGTAAAAGGGACCCTGATAATTTTAAATCGTATTGGCATTGCCCTTCTACACCGCAATTTTTATCAAACACCAAGCTATCGGTAGCAGTGTTTGGTGCGGTTCTGTGGAAAAAGGAAAAAGGTTTAGCTAACGAAACGACGAACAAAAGGCGCAGAAGGCATCATTATCGGTAAACAGGAGTACTGGATTGACTTTAAGAAAACTTACGGATCGCGGATAGACGACAAAGCTTGGTCGGTGTGACTAGCTTGTAAATCATACGTAACAGTGACATTTACGGTGGTGTCATAGTCTTTGATGTTTGCCTGGAGAAAAATAGATCAATTTAATGATGAGCATTGACATATTTTGAAGACAGTACGAGTAGGAACAGCAAGGAAATTTTGAAGTACTGAGAGTGCAATTACTTTAACGTATACGACCTAATATTTAGAACAAATTTTCACTTTACCTTCACATTAACTCCTCTAGTGACGCAAGTTCGAGTTTTACTCTTTAGGGGTAGATCTTGCCTAATAGTAGTGACGCCAGTGGGCGAGAGGGCGTCTCTGAACTCAAGCCTTTTTTCGCCAAGCGATTGCTTCCCGGAATCAAGTGTCAGATTGTACGTCAGACCTAAATGATAAGCGAAAATATAATGTGACGGTAGTAAATAGTTTTATCGATAGAAGATAATGAGTGATATAGAAACTGATTGATATATCATTAGTGAACATTAGAGTAGTTTCTTTGCTGTATGTACTTTAATAATGATTGCGATAAAATGTATAACACGCATATCAGCGCTGGCTTAGACTATATAATTGGATAACAGTAAACTTACCTATAACTGACTCAATCGATCGTCCTTGTGCAGTAAAACAGACTTGCACTGAAGTACAGTTGACGTAGTTATTATCAATGCAATTGAAGATGTCAATCTTAGATTGTAGAAAAGTAACGGTGGCAATTATCTCAACGACCGCTCGAGACCTGTTAAAAAATATTTGCGATATAATTTCGTACAATTATACCTACAGAAGTTTATTAAGGATGATATGATTTGGGCTCATCAGAATTTCTGCCTTTCCACTTATCCGTCGACCACAATTCATATATGTCAAAATATAAATCTGATTTCAATGTGCCATTCGATTTCAATCGAACAAAATTTAGGTGAAGACTATATATGTTATTAGTATTAGAGTTAGTAATTAGCATGATCGTGTAGTTTACCTAAATATGACAACAGTGTCGCTCTTCGGTGCTCCTACCGCTACATCGGGATAAAGATTTCCGTCCAGATCGACGCCTCCCTGGATAGATTGCCCGAAGTATTTCAAGTTGACGCCCGTCAGTTCCGAAGCCAAGATCATCTTTAAAATGAAATACAGTATTATAGTTTCTAGACAGGGAGGATAATGATTAAATCCGTAACTCGTTCATTTGTTTTATTTCAATTTGCGAGATATTACGTCACGTAATTGCCGAAAAGGAGGAGTTACTGCAGATTCTACTCAGCGATTAAAAATATTACTGCGTCAGAATAAAAACCATGAAGAGCAAAGGTAAATCCATATTGGGTCAGAAAGCAATCCAAATGGAAATATACAAGTAACAATATCGTTTACTTCGTACCATTATGTAAACTGTAAATCTAAATGTATTACAGATGAAAAATATATATCACCTGCTTTAGACTTGTATCAAAACCGTTTTTTTTCCCATGGTAAATGAATATAGCTCCCCTGTCGCCCTCTGTCATCGGAGCTCCTATTATGACGTCGTTCATCTTGTCGTTGTTGAGATCTCCCGCAGAAGCTATAGCTGTTCCAAATCTACCACCTATTAGTCTCATACCGTCTAGGACCAATGGTTCGTAACTGCTATCGGTCTGAAAATTACAATTACCGAGTTAGTTAGTGCGTTACCCTAAAAAATATCAAAGTCTCTAGAATCTAGATTACGGGGAAATTTTCTATTATTCAAAGAGAATTATTTCAAATTTAATCAGCTATTGTAAGTTTACGATACCAACCCATGAGCTCAAAGTTCTGCCACCAGGTTTGCTGACATAAACGTAGACACGGCCCTCGTCGTGAGTGACTCCGCTGTACAATGGGGCGCCAATGAACAGGTCATCTATATCATCACCATTGATATCAACCGACAGCAAACTTCCGCCGAAATAGGAACCTAGCTGACTGTTGGCTTCATTAGCCATTATTCTGTGGGGTTGATTGAATTTAGCGCTGTCTTTTTCAGGTTTGAACACGACAACCTGTGTGTGAAGAACAGCGGGTGTAAACTCGTTATACAGCATTTCTTATTGATGTTGTGTGCCCAGTTCTAGAATTCCATAGTTTTTAAACGGGATCGCAATCATTTACTTTCGAATGTTCAGTCGATTAAGTGCGACAACTTGTCAAGTTATTCAAAAAAGGGTTAATGCATTCATTTCCTGGTATTCTGCATTCAAATGACGCATTCTGATCTGTCTGCACAGCACACTCGTGACCATATGACTCGTGCTTTGGAAAATAATTCGTGTTTGCATGACGTGTTCACGTTTCATTATGTCATTTTTCAAAGGGTCCAACCGAACACAATTTGTGGATGTAGAGTTCTTGATTTAGGTTAAAGAATCATTACGCAACAAATGCACGTATGAATCGATCATTTGACATTTCATGCAGGACTTTCCCAATAATCGAAAAACTATTTCGGTTTACCAGGAAATTTCAATAATACCGTATATGGATATCTTAAAATACAACTTACCGCTCCTTTCAGCATGTAACGGGGCGCGCCCGTAGCTGCAAATTCACCTGCGCGAGGACCTTCGAAAAAACCAGTGGTCAGCGTATAACCTGTGATAAAAAATAGCTTGATTTCGAATACGTGAATTTAAATTCCACTTTGTAATTCATAAGACAATCACAAAAAGATTAAAAAAATAACTTCATCAAAGAGATATATTAAATAGAATATTACAGCCGTCCCTCGTTATATCACGTTCACTTTTCGCGGTTTCACTACATCGCGGATTTTATATAATATTTTATTGTATGCATTTTAATGTAATATTGTATGTATTTTATTTCATGATAAATGCCGTGCCGTACAGTACTAGTATGTTTAAGCGCTAAAGGTTGAAAAAAATTAAATAACCGGTCAAATGATTGTGGGAAAGGTTAATAAGGTAAATAAGAGTGTGTAAATGATTTACAATGGTTCAAAATACGTTTAAATATTTTCAAACAATTAATTAAATATGTGGTTTCTACTTCGCGGAGTTTCACCTATCGCGGGAGGCTCTGGAACGCACTAACCGCAATAGGTGTGTGATTACTGTATACGTAACGTACCCATATAGGATTCTTTTGTTCTGTTCGGCAATACACCCTGAACATCCTCGTACGTAGGAATATCTGCAGTAGTATCCGAGATTGAGTCATACTTCGTAACGGCTCCACTCCAATCGTATGCTCCTGGTGCACCAAGCAAGAGAAATTCATTCTGTGTGGAAAAATTATAAAATACTCATAAGTTTATGTAACATGCATATTCCTAATTAAGTCTAATTACCAAATAACATATAAAAAACATATCACTCATATAACCAAGCATACTCATTCGCAACAATCACACTAACAACCCGATTTGCCGTCGCGCGCCGTATCGCGTCCGTAATAAATACAACTCCAATGAAAAAGTTTATTTCGAAATTTTCAGCAAAAAAGAAAACACTAAGCTATGAATATAAAAAAATACTTACTTTAAGAGTTGAAGATATTACTGTATACTAAATTTGAAATCCCACAAACCTATGACGCGTTCGCTTCGATTTCAGACGTGGTCTTCGGCCTTAAAATGTATCTGATGTCTTCACTTTACATCTATGTACAAACCTAGGTTACGATAGTAGCTGTGCAACTCGCAATCTATGGGTGCTGACAGCATTACAAACAGATATAAGACTTTCATAACCAATGCGCGCAATCCTACCATAAGCTGTGAAAAAATGGCCAACTACGAAACTTTTAATACAGCTTACAAAGAACGCTAACCCATTTACGCCAAACCGCCTATTTTACAAAGAAAGATTTAGGTCTATCCTACAGTTGGTTAAGACACGAACAGATCGCACACTCACGCGATCAGACAGCGCTGGCTCTGCATAATATTCAGGAAGTGACGTATATTTCCTGTACGTATTGCATGTATCGAACACTGAATGAGTGCGCAACCAAATATAACAAGAAAAAAAGCAACGGGTTAAGTGAACGAAAGATGTAATGGCGGCGGATACCAAGTATAGAAATTCAGTGAGATTCTCGCTAAATTGTCACAATCGATTCAGTTATGCAAGTGAGTATCATGTAGAATTACACAGTCGCATCACCCAAGTGTTCTTACATAAAGTTTCTAACATAACTGAGTATTTATAAAATTACATTACTTAGATGCAGATAATAGCTATTACCGCTACTACAAATTGATATAGTTACCGTAATTTAACAGAAAAGAGTTCGATTACCGATGAAGTATAAAAAACATATTTTTCATTTTCTAAATTTACACCAACTCATGCTTTTATGTTTGGTATTTCCGAATAGCGAATAACGTTGTCCTACTCTATTACAATACTCTACGTCAGTGGTTCTCAACTGGAGGCCGTTGGCTCCCTTGGGGGGCCACGAAACCTTTTGCAGGGGGGGGGGCGCGAGCAGGCTATGTAGTATTCAAAATATATGTAAAAACTGTATAACTGTATTCAAGAATAAACAGATCATTTCTATTGATTTATAACGTTGGTGTTACAGCACTGAGGTGCTCTTTTTTAAGGGGTCGGGGGTCCGGGGTGTTGAGGATCTCGGTTAGGGGGTCACGGGCCTCTCGGTAGGGGGACACGGACCATAAAAGGTTGAGAACCACAGCTCTACGTGATTTGTTTTCAATTTTACTCTCGTAATAGCTAGTGAACAGATTCCACAGCGACATGTAACGGTAAAGCTTTAGAGAACAAATGCCGAGCAATTCAAAACGCATACAGACAAAAGTACGCACTCAAGTTTCAATATTCGTCAATTGATATAGTAAAAACTCCTTATCTGATATTCCAAAAACACTCAATACTTGCCCACTACTGCATTCTTACGTGCAAGAAACTATAGATTAGGCAGATCATATTACTAATATACTTTATCATAGGCATTTCGTACCTGAGTGTCGTTCATTATTCCAAAATCAATCGAAAAACCGTGTTGCGCGTTACTGATAGGCGCTGCGATGACATCAGTACCTCCTGAATGGAAACAAAAATTTATTCTCAGAAAATTGTTTGACTCATTGAGAAATAAAACATGCCTGACCCCTTTAATGGATATTTTTTGTTGTTGTGCGGAGTTAGAGAAAAATTCAAGTCATTTTATGAGTATTCAGTTGTCTCGTATTTTGTTACTGATGCCACAATGACGCACTCTCAAATATTCGAATAGGTTTGGTTATTTGGTTAGAAAATGATTGTACCTTTGTTAATCCCTTACTGAATATCCATAACATGCAGAACATCATAATTAAGAAAACGTCTTATCATCTGTAGCTCATGTTACCTTCTAAAGCGCTGGAACTGATCTCATTCGTAAGTGAACTTAAGATTGTCGACAGGTCGGAAAAATCATCAACTGTCGATACACGCTCATCACTTATTCCACCGTTGGCGATTGTTCTCAATTCTTCTACTTTAATATCGCTGGTGACGCCGACTGCAAACACTATTATGCCATCTGCCGTAGCTTCATTGTACCTAAATTATAGTAAGTGGTTGTACAGAATTTCGATAGTTTCTAATGTGAATTTAGTAGTTTTCCAGAAAGACAACTAATTGGGCGAAAGATCTTCCAATAACATATGCAACCATGAATCAAATCAATTTTTTTCTTCTAAGTTATTTTACGATTGATTTTCTTTACTTTACAGTCAATATATGTAAGTATAAATCACTTTCGCTCATTATGCCAATTGTCTAGAAACTCCCACATAACACCAATTTTCTAAATAGGTAAGTAGTCTTACCATTGGTCCAACAGCTCTGGATCTGTTGCAGCTCCATCAGTTAGTACTACTATAATTTTTTCCGAATCTTTAACAATTGGACGTTTTAATTCCACCTTCATAAATAAATAAATTGCGTTTTAGTTCAAGCTGTAATTAGTACTGACCAGGCAAACAGTAAATGTACCTCGCGTGTTCGTCTCAGTGCGTAATGTGTGAAGGTCTGGTGGCTAAGATAAGGCATGTTATTAACTCCTGTTCTTATGCATTCGATATCTTCACAATCTCCAAATTTGAATGGGATTTCGAACACTTCCGATTTGTCAATAGTAGGTCTACAAAAATTAATTCATGTTAACAGATTTGCAGTTTGTAGAAAGTTGATGGAAAAGAGGGAGTTTTTTTTATGTCAGACCTTCAAGAAAGTCGTTGTGATCAGTTTCCGAAATGTTTTTCACTCTCAATTCATTCACTACTTTTCTTGAAACTTTCAGCCTAATTCACAGCAGGATTTTTTTCATTCGTGAATGAATATTTATCATAACTTTACTTGTGCGTATATTTATCTATAATACATATTGTCATAAAAACAGACAAAACTTGTATGAACTTCCTTTGTAAAATTAGTAGAGGAAAGCAGGTGAACACAGAAAAATATTGAAATCATTTTGAGAGCAATTTTTCTGCTATTGGGTCTAAATGTAAATTTTCATACTAGAAAGTTTAAAACCTTCGTTGTGATAGTATCTTTGAATCCGTTTCAAAGCAAACTAAACGACTTACGCGATAAACGGATTGTCAGCCGCGGAATACTGCAATACTTCGATCAAAACCGCATCACCGAATGTTTGAAGAAGTAATTCAGACGCGCTAATCAACCATTTCCGAACCTCTTGAAAATTGTCAATCCCTATCGACAGCGAACCATCAACGACAAATATTACGGCGATTTTCTTGTCAAAACATCCTGTTAAAGTTTGAAGATCAGACTCGAACCGATTTTTTTTTGTCGATTACGGAATAATTGGAGGTCAAATATGAATATTACTCGTTTCATTCCATTGCATGAACTCCCATTCATCTATAGTTGGATCACCGACATAGCAAGCACCCGGAACGAAATAGCTGTTAGGACATTGCTGCTGACGCGTAGGACTGCAAACCTGAAAGTCATAAAAATTATAGGTCATGTTGAACATCAAATGACAGACAACATCTTTCCAAACCTCGTTTAATTCGGCATAATTGTTAACTGGGTCTACAGTACATGGTCTCGTGTACAGTGTATACATATTGTTAGGGTTTATTCGATCAATTCTCCCATCTCTTGATTCTCTTAGAATCTCAACTTTAATTTTCTTTCATTACTAAAGCAAAGACTTCTATTCCCCAATTACGGCGATAGAGTTTTTCACAATACACTTACTATTACGTAGCATTAAGTGTAATATGCATTTATCATTTGTTTCATTGCATTTGAAAGACATTGGTAGGTATTTTAGACACACTTGGATGTCTAATAGAAGTTTCTGTATATAAACCTTTCTTAATCCGACACTGTCAAGAAACCAATGATACCGGATAGGTGCTGTTCAAGTACGTTAGCAATTAGGAGGGGAAAGTCTTTTGAAATGAAAAGGAGACAAACCGCTAAAGTGGCATTGTTCCTGACAACAGCGGATCCGAAGGAATCAGTCTTGAAGTTATGGTTGTCTCCCTCGTTTCCCTTTTGTGTCTTATCTTTAATATCCAAACGTTTACAAGACAGCTCTGAAAAATCTGCAGACGTAGTGTTCGTTGACATCGTAGCTGTATTCATTCCGCTAGATGTCACTGGTAAACAATAATAGGATTGCGTTAAGCGTAGTACTGCGGCTAGGCTATTTAGAAACTACGGGTTCGATTCCTCTCCTGAGAATGAGCCTTATGAACAAATGCTAAATGATATGATACAGTGCCATAGGCGCCGAGGGGGGTACATGTTGTGGAAAAATATATGAATTATATAGACCGTGTACAAAAATTATTTTGCTCCAGAAACACTGTGACAGTTAATTTGCAACAGTTGGTGAAGTGAATTAATTGTGTAGCCACCCAATTCACGGCATTCCACCGCGAGCACAATTGCTACGTCATGGTGTTGGGAAAAGGCCCTTATCGGAACGAATTGCGAAATCTTTCGAGATTAAAACAGTGAGTCATCAAGTAATATAGTATGGATAATAGAAAACCAAACACACGATAATAAAACTCAGAATCCACTCAATTATATGTTCAAATTTAATTAGCAGAACCTTGGGTGGGTGAAGGTGTCGTGGATATGTTAGTGCTTGCTTCATCAGTGGAAGCAGAGGTGATACCGATGTCGCTAGTGGTGTTGTTTGTGACATTGCTTGTGGAATTTATTGAGGAAGCCGTTGTCTCAATTCCGGCAGAGGTTGTTGTCATCTCAACGTATTTCAAATAAGTAAGGTTGCAGCTGATCAGTGATCCAGTCATACCATAATGCGGTTCACCGATGATCAGACTAGTTGAATAATAAATTTGAAGTTACTTTGAAATAATGACGAGATTTTCATATCAGGCTTTCTGAAAGTTACACCTTACTGAAATTTTCATCAGTTGTTTGTATAATACATATAGTAAATGGAATTCATTGTATATTAAATCAGTTTTGATAAACATTTTCCAGCTTAATAATTGTAAACCTTAACTTAAGATGCATAATAATGGAGTGAGTTCCATTGACATTGATATAATTTCACATTTCACGTTGGATATGCAGTTGTCCATTCCGAAATTTTGAATACACAATCCGCAATCGTTTATTTGACAATTGTTAATTCACTTGAACTGCAATGATTCATGCAGAGCATTCACAAACGTATTACGTAGCCTAATAAGATAGTATAAATCAGTACTTACTTAATTTCATCCCTTTCCGCTGAAACAATAACATTGTATCCGGCATAAGTCGGTGTTGCATTGACGGCATTCGAACCTGTAGTGGCATTGGAAATAGAGAGTGGCCAGTTAACAGACACCTCTATATTGAACGCCCGCGCAACGGTAAATTGCAGAAATGCAAGTAGAGTGTACAACAAACGCTTCTTCATTACAACATTCGCTTTGTATTAGGACTTTTCTATAATGAAAATTCAGTTTTGTAATGTAAATGAAGGAAATACAATGGCGTGGAAAATTAAGATTTCTGTCCTATTGAGTTCTCCATCACGCTCAATACGCCAACTCGATAAAGAATATGCCTCTGACAAAAAACTTCTGTACTATCTAAAGTCTCGCACACCATGCTATTATTACGCCTTACTCAACACGCTTCCTAATCCACCTCATGGTACTGACTCGCTGACAACGTATTTGAATAGCTTCTATATAATATGACTGTCATTAAATGCACGAGATGCGTTCCTGTTTTCTTTACAAGAGAAGTCGCAACGTATTACGCGTAATAATAAATATTTTACAGCTTATTCACGTTTATTAAAATACACTACGATGATACCTAATCGGTGATATCCCTCAGTTTACCTCAGATGCTAAATATGAATTCACGGAATGAACTGTGTAAGACAATACATACAACTGCTTGAAAACAAATTTCCACCACCTACAGTTTCTAACAGAATCTCAGTCACTTATCCGTTAACGTCATATCCGAAATTGGTTTCTCAATCACTAAACTGGAATCAAACAAATTCTAACTATTAATGATATACAAAGTATGGATGAATAATTTAACATTGTCACCGACACTGACAAAGTAGTTCTATTTATATGAAAACTTCGCAATATCCGGATAGACAGGAGTGGATGTTTTTATCTCCTTTGAGCTATATATGTGTGTATATATTGATGATGAAATTGTTTCAGTCAGTGTGAGTAAAACAAAATTTAGTTAACGGGGTTGACAAATTCTGAGAAAGGAACAGACAGTATATCATATGAATTTAGATATTGATATTTAGATGTTGATTATCTAAAATTCTTACAAATTCCCCAATAATTTCATATCCTCATTCAATGGAACTCCTTGGATAATGGTTCTCTATATGACTATTTAATGATCTAGTTCACCACTATATATATATATCAACCAAGTAATTACAATCTATCAATCACAAGTTTCAGACCGAGTACCAACATAGGATAACAAATACTATGGATAAAACACACGAGTAATTCTTAATATCACAGATACGGAAGTTGAATGATAGTTATCAATAATCGAACAACAGATGACCACCAACTATTCTGTGAAGACTTAAGTAAAAGCAATTTAATCACTGCAAGACCTTAGGAGAAAATAATGATATCTTTTGCATATCTGGGAACAAATTACAAACCGTTGAGTTTATGTCCGAGTCGCTGAAACTTCTGCATTTTTGTTATTCTATAGCACAAGATAAAAAGCCCATTGTATTAAGCTCCGCTAAGACTGCTAGCAAATTCAGGAGCAATCGACGCATAGCTATAACACAAGATATATCGTATATGCGATACAGCATATGCAATATGTGTCAGTACACGTACTACACTTACCTATGTGCGTTTGTAAGTTTAATTTATAAACCACCGACCTACTATGGAGGAGGTTATTAATATCAACGATGAGGAAGTTACGCTTGTCCTGATAACAAAATGACTTTATGATATTAAAACGTGGGTTGCAAAACTGTACAAAATATTTTGAACTCCCACACGCAGCAAATGTAATTTCAGTTGCCATAACAGGTCACTCGTCCTCGAAAAAAAACAGGCTTATTTTCGTTACTGCAAGTAGAGGTGAATCCTTTTAAGGCGTTTACAAATATTTCATTTCATTATCGCGAAATTCAGGTCTGTTGATACAGCCATTTACTGAAAATGCCTATTGTCCAATTATTGCTACCACTGAAGTTTATTTCAGCACATAACAAGCATCTTTTTTATTAAGCAAGGATTGTATCGAGGAAGTTATGAATAAACAGTAAAAAAACGATGTAACACAAACCGTAACTATGAACAATTTTCTTTATAAGCGAATTTGCTATGGCGGATTCCGACAACATGATATAACTGAGTAAGCATCATGCTAAGGCCCGTCCTATTCCAGCATCGAAACTCTCAAGCAACTGCAACGTGACGTAACCGTATTCAAGACATTGATCCCATCAATGTGTCATTTAAAATACACAATACAATACAATCATATTGATGAGTATATATTCTTTTATTTCCTGTCGATCATGTGCACTATATAGCCAGCATTACTAATGCGGAAAAATTATTACAGTTCATGCCCAGGTCCAGGAAGATCACTTTCATACCGACAATAAATTGAAATCAGTATGTGCTATAGCTTCTACAACACCATTAACTATTTTCATTCCATAGTTGGAATATTAACCTGTTTTGAAACTGAAATTGCGTAGTGTATGGAGTCTACGTCATAAAAATAGACTAACGTTAACGAATATCAATTACTGAAATGTTAGTGAATAAATCCCCCACTGAAGTTTCAAATGCTTGCTAACCACTATATCTAACCAATCATCATTGTGGTTTAGGTTTGAGTCTTATTATTATATCGTATAAAACATAAATGTGATGCTCTCGAAAAATACTGATATCACTCTCTGCCAAATTTCTTACAGTTTTTAGCATTCGCGGAACTTAATTACCTAAATGTCGTTTGATATTTACTCCCTAATCATTTAAGCACGACTGCAATTTTCGTAGAATGCTACAATTAACTAAAGCTCAGTATTACTAAAATATTTCTTTCTATTCTGCATGCACTATTTCAAAATGGCTTCATAGGAAACCTATTTAACGATTTCACAGATTTGTTACGATTCAATTACGGATACAGCTGGCAATGGAACAGAATCGCAATGCCTATCCTCAATTTCAATTGTAATATACCCAAGCCAAACTGGGAATGTGAATTGTCAGCACAGTAAACTTCAAGCCTGTCCAACGTAACAACATGAATACAGACCTTACCAAACACTCTTAACACCAATAATATCAATAATTGCCTTTACTATATCGTTTCATTAGTTAGCTTGACCTAATAGATAGCTCACTGGAACACTGCCACATACACAGATTCAATCCAGAAAGTCAGCTTCCGACATATCAAAATTCTCTAATTCTGTCCAACGAAACAATCACAATAGGCAACGAAAATAGTAGGGATATCCTGGAAGCTGACGCTTATCACATCTCAAACACTGCGATACTATATATGCACTAACGCTCAACGAAAATACTATACAATACTAGCCATTTTCAATCCGTGCTACTTGGCTCATTCGCATATCAAATACAGGACATACGATGGCAATCAATCACATCGAAAACGCAGATATACAAATAAAACTCGAGAAATTAACTTACATTCTCTGTCTGTAACGTATAAGTTGCTGAAAATCCGACCTGAGCATTACTGAGATCGTTCGAAACTCGGTTGTCGCCTATTTTAGAAACATACAGCATTTAAATATTTAAGATACAAAGACGCGGTTACGTGACTGAGAAATATAAATAGGTATACAGTGCTGTAATAAATAATATGGCATTATATATTGACTTTACCAGGAAGCGTGACATATCATGATAATCAGGATTATTCTAAACGTTCTGCGGAGTAGAACCAGGAACTAATTAAGCTAGTATACCTGTAGTATTAGAACAGGGATGCAACCAGAGGAGTATTCATTCCAAGAGAGGAATTTCAGCATTATATGGGTGAAATATTACAAATTGGTAGATTCGAAGTGTTGTGTTATATGCCTGACATTTGGTGAAGTCACTAGACCAGTGGTTCTCGACTGGGGGCAGGTGGCCCCCTTGGGAAGCTACGAGACCTTCGCCGGGGGGGCCACGAGCAGTACGACCGCTATAGTGGGCAAAAGTTTAGGCAAAAAATCAAGGAATTGCTATTTATAAATCAGTGCGAAACTTTCTCTAAGGCTCGTCTGAGGAGGCCCTCATATTCTGCTCCGTTTTGGACACAGCAAGGCAAATATCACTGAGAACATTGGGGTACGGGGGCTGGGGGGCCTCGATAGGGGGGCCTCGGACCATGAAAGGTGGAGAACCACTGCACTAGATTATTAACTTTCAGACATGGTTTACCGGAGTTTGGTAAAGTATAAGTCGATAGAATGTATTGTATACCTTCAAGACTGTAGGAAATTTCTGTTGTCAGACTATCTATGATGTCATCCAGTGCCTCGAAATCGCCAACCTCGGAAACCCTTTCGTTGCTCACTCCACCGTTGGCAATCAGCCTGAGCTCTGAATCAACGCTGTCTTTCACGCCGATCGCAAAAGTGAGAATATTTTGTGCAATTGCCATCGCGTGCCTGTTTATAAAATAAATGATATTTCTTTCGGCATTGATAATATTGCATCGATGTATAATACCATTGCGGAAGTTTATCAGCATCATTTGCAGTACCATCCGTCAAAACAACCAGAATTTTCTTTGCATTGCCGTACCGTTTAGAATTCGGAAATCTTTGCTAATAAAATGGTAGCTTTTAGTCGTTTTTTATTGATGTAGATACAAAACAAAAGTCACCCATACGTATTTCTCTGTATTTTAGTTTGTAGGTTACGCTATGCGCTGAGCTTTTTGATTTCGTTGTTTCAACGTGATTATCTTACGTCATTGCCTTGGAGTCTGTATTGCGAATAGTCACTTCCCAATCCCAGAATCCTATTGTTTCGTATTGCTAGTAAGAAGTAAGAAGCAAGAACAGAATATGTGTGGCGCAATGTATTCGACGAGTTTTTCCAGTCTTATACAATTTTTCTCGTTGACGTAAATTTTGACACACGAGCGTATAGATAATACACGTGCGGATGAATCATCCGTGGCCAGAGCTGAGTTTGTCATTGCACACCGAGTAAAATTTCTATTGATGAGTGAATTTCGGGACTTACCTGTGAAGTGATTTAGAGTGTGTGATTCAACAAACGCTATCAAAACATTTGATTTTGCTCCTAGATCAACCTAAACTGGATTCCATCCAGTGCTTCCCACTCTGAATAAACTTAGCGTGCGTGCGTATGTGACGTATCGTGAGAAGGAAATAAAACATTTGGTTCTAATTCAACAACTGAATGTAATCGTAGTTTCCACCTGGCGGTAAGACTTGCTTAACACATTTTTTTGCAAAATTTATCATTTCATTTATCCCTGTTACAATAAATGTGCGAAATTGGTTTCTTTTGACATCGTTCGACTTTCCAAGAACCACGACGTTGACCTGCTGTATACTGATATCCTATGAATAGTGTGCAGTATTTTTTACTCAAATCCTATGTAATTCCTGAATGCTACCGAATGATCGTAGGTAAACCGCTAGTTTAATCTAGTATAGGATTTTCTGCATATAAAAACGTAGTAATTAGGATGATATAGATATAATGGAATCTATCAATTAGTCTAGAATCAACTTATTTTTGTCCTACCTCTAATACCACTTTCATAGCAGTAAATGTATATGTTGCTCCTTGTATATAAGCCATGTCTGTGATCCGAGTGGTCATGCACTTGTGGGTTGTGCACTCGCCAAGTTCAAATGGTATTTCGTATTTTTTCAACCTAAAATTAGGACATGTTTTGAAATGGTAAATTAAATACATAAATAAAATATCACCCTTTCATACTCTGTTGTGTCCCAAGCATATTCGACGACTTCGATCTGTACAGAGTTCTTGAGAATATGCAACAGTTTACCAGTGAAATCAATTACCCAATTCTTGATAATATTGAAGTTAGTTTCTTTTATGGAAGACGAGCCATCCACCAATATGATAATATCTACGAACTGAAAGCAGGCTGGAAAATATATGATGAAGAGCTTGCTTACTGGATATGTGAACTAAAGTTGTAATTAAAATTATTGCTATATATCTAACTACAGATAGGATTAAGATCTTGTGGGACTTTGGGATGCAGCATGCAGGTACTGTAAGGATTTTTGTAATATTAAAAAAAAAGTTATTCATGGTACAAAGCCGGTGTGATGTCACGAACCTTTAAACGATTCTTTTCTAAATAATTCAGAATACTTATACTTTAATCCAGTATTCGCAGATGAGATAGTTCAGCACTTTATCTCGTGAGAGCCTTGGGCCCAGGCCCTTGGACTTTTCTCATGCATCACTCCGTACTTCTCATGCATTAACTAAGCTAATATGTCTTTACAAACATTTCATATCGAATCCACTGTTGGTCCACTTGTCGGAATGAAGATTTCCTGAATAGCAAGCACCTGGAACGGATTCATATCCAGGACACGAACGCTTTTGTAAAGGTCCACAGATCTAAATGAAACTAAATTTCAGAGACATTCTGTGGAAATTATAATTTTAAAGATGAATATTGTGGAAACACCAGTATCGTGGTTACCGTTATAAGATCAGTATTGGCAAAATGTGCCAAAGAGAGTCCGAAAGCATTGCCGTTACTGCTCTGTTCTAACTGATTTACTGCAATTTCAGCTGGTTTAAAAGCATTGCATTGAGAAAACTGCTGCGGAAGAGTTGCATCTGAATTATGCATACAGTAAATACGAATATTATTCTAAATATTAAGATATGAATTTAGGTAACCATATATCACGTAATGATTCAATTCAATATTACCTGTATCAACAACAGACAGATCCGCGAAATTGCAGCGATATGCTGCTCCTATGTATCCGTCTTCATCAGATTGGGTAAAATAGGGTATCCCGAAAACCATTCTGTATAGTGAGTTTATTTTTTAATTATTCTAGACAATTATCACAAACAGTAATGTAATATAAGTGCTCACGAGATGGAACTGTTTCTCTTCCACAATTCAAAACTGTAGGCTGCAAACAATGTTCTATTGCCCAGGTTGTCACTAACGGATAACGGTAAATGCCATACGGAACGAGCGACGTTAAAAGCAGACACGGGATTTCGATGTAGCAGAGCGAATGCCACGATGGCCGTAAGCTCACAAGCGTATAACATATTCCGACGCCGTTTAAAGTCTCTTTATGTTAGTGCGAGGTCCCTACCAAATATATTGCGGTAATCGAGAACCGTAAGTAAGTTAGATGTTATTTGTACATCATAACAAATGAGCTAAGGTAATAAAAAAATGTAGCAAAAGTACGTTGCCAAAATATCATCTGTATAGGTCACAGGTAATTTATGTTTAGTATTGTCATTTCCTCGGTATTTCCTGTTTCAATTACACTCGCGCACACACATACACACACAAAGTTACTCAATTATAAATATACTTCATGACAGTATGGTACAGATTATGTGAGATGTAGAAGGTTGAGTTACCTTCCTTCCCATGTGAGATGATATCCCAGCCTGGCAATGCATAAGTTCGTTTGTACTGTTTGACTGGCCTTGAAAAATATAGAATAATTCAGGGTAATGCCTCACCCTATATGTGCTAACCAGAGGCGTAACTACGGATATAGGGTCTATAGCAATCACTGCGCCCGTGTCCAAATATCTAGAGCCCATCTTCAAGACAGCTCAAAAATAAAAGTCACTCTTTCAAATAATAAACCATGGCACTATATGAAAATTACAACTGCACCATTCTGCAATTTTTCCATAATCTGAGGGTTTGTCTGACTTTGTTAGCAAGTTAGTGTTTGTCTCAGTGGCGCCGCTTCAAATGGTGCTAAGGGCACGTACCATACCTGTCATGTCGTAAGTAAGTCAGTGGTACTAACCAGATGTGAGTCCCATGACTTTTTATTGTTTATCTATATATATATATATATATTAGTATTATTTTCTTACCTTAACCTTGTTTCAGGGTCCTACTAAGTGGGTAAGTGACAAAGGTGAAAAATTACCTTCAAGTGACTGCGTTATTCCCAGTTGAAGATTTTTCACTATGTTACGTAATCCACTGAATGACGTCACTTCAAACACCCGGCTACTGATTCCAGCAATCATGTGAAGTTCTTTGGGATCATACTGCAGCCCTACTCCTACAGCATACGATAAAACTCCTTCCTCCATTGCGTATCTTGCGCTTTGTGGAAGATATCTATAAGTTTAGGAAGGAAATAATCAAACTCTTCCAAGTCAGATAGACGAAATATGATTCCCCTCTATTCCACTCTCTTAATTGGGTTGGTAGCATTTTCAGTGCATATTTATAATAACAGCTCACTAGCGCCACCGTGCGAAAACAGTTATAGCCATGTAATCACAGAATTTTGCCAATCACAAATCAAATATGCAATTTATTCATTAGAGTTAAATTAACACACCGCTCCCTGTATATATAAGATGTGGGTATGGATGTATTGTATATTATTTCCACAGCCATGAACATTACATTACATCAAGTGATGAGATTCAATTTTTTAGGAACTGTCTTGATTATGATACACTTTACAATTTTACATTTCACATTTACTCCATGCAAGAATGGGCGGATAAAGGGAAACTGGTTTTGCAAACTTTTGTGATTTTGGGTAACCGGGTCGTGAGAACTGATGCGAACTAGTTGAATCCTACTATTGAGAACACCCACAACAATAGCGTACGTCGGAGGCGTCCAAGGCAACAGATAACTTTAATTACATACTCTTTATCTGTTGATTGTCCATCCGTGAGCAATATCATTACTCTCCCGGCAGTCGGATATCTTCCATTGGGACCGTTGAAATCGTAAGCCACTGTCTTATTTATAGCATGTGCTGTGAAAGTTGATGACCTTTGATACTAAAATGAGACAATTTCCAGTAAAAAATAGACGCTTGTTGAATGCCGCGAGGTGTAATTTGAAACCACAGACAATAGAAGGGGAATAATTACAACTATTAAACATGTGGTCTGTGCGCGGGACGTCGTTGAATAAAACGGATGTACAGATACATGAATCACGTCAAATAAATATAGAAGTACCTTGATTCGACCAATTGCTGCATTAAACTCCGTTTTACTCTTGTATTGTCCTAATTCGATTTCCGTCTTTATGAACTTCTGTTCATTCAATTTTCGCGTCGGATTCCAGTTCGAATATTGAACCTGTATGAAAATGGTTAGCATTAGCCCAATTTTTTTATCATTTTTATATACAGTGTTCAAGCAACCCGATTCAAAACTGAAAAGACCGTATCTGGGCTGCCCCATATAACTTGAGGTATGGATATGATAGAGTCAGATAGCCGAATGACATGAAAAAGCGAAAATATTTCTTTTGGCAAAGTGGCCTAAAAAAAATTATCCTGGAGTTTCCGGTAAATAAATCCTATCGAAAAATGGCCATGGACGTACATTCGCACACGCCCATTGTAACTTTAGTGAACACATGCGGGTTTATTTGTAAATAAGGTTTGCATTTCTCATACCCTATCCATCAAATTTATGCCAAGGCCTTATTTACAAACAAAAAAAATTCTGGTAACAAGTTTGGCTAGTAAGACAGGGTAACTCAATACTAGGAATGACAAAATTATAAGCCAAGCAAGACAACAAACTCTATATAGTGACATGACAAGGAACCATAATTAATTAATAAATATCTTACAATTCCGATCTGGACTGGTTCGGTTATATCAAATCCGTTTGAAACATNTAAAATTTTCTTCGTAATTCGGTTGGTTTGTGATTCTTTGTACAGGCGAACCGATTAAAAGTCTGAATGAAATAAAAATGATACAAATGTTAAATTAGAAATAGGAGTTTCAGTCCTAGTAAGCTTACAAGATGAAATAATGTCAACTTCTTTTTAATCGAACAATACTTAGAAGGTAACATTAAGAAGGTTGCACTGAACGTACTTTCCATGTAGTAGTAGTAGTAAAAAAATTGTAAACTTGAATTGTCGGAAGAGATTTACGATATAATCAGAGGTATAAAAAAAAAATCGTGCCTCGGATTCCCGATTCTCGTGACATTTCAAATACTGATATTTCAGTTACCATTATCGGACCAGGGTATTACGACAACACTGTTTCCTTCACTATATTTAACCTTCGAAAATTGCAAACCCATTTTCAACTGTTACATCAGCAGGTAGGTTCTTGGAAAGTGCGACTTTGAGTGACGTCAAATAATAATTTAACATTTATTTCTCGCTGGAAGTGGAACCCTGCGCGGCCCGGTTAAGCACTCAATGAACTTAGTGTGAGCATCCAGTAGAAAATATTTGAGTAATTTTTACTTGGCCTCTAGGGAAAGTTGGAGAAATTCCAGGGCGTGCCCGGGCTCAGGGTATCGTTTTTATCGTTTATCGATATAACAAAATGACTTTATATGATCACTGTTATTACTGCTGACTAAGAATGAAAGATTTCTACTATGCATCGAAATGAAATTTTCAGATACTTGGTCCTCACTTCACCTTATCACGGCGAGATAGTTTTTTTCATTTATTTCTTCCTTTGTTAAGGTGAACGTATATCCGAAGTAGGAAGTCGCGTTATGATAAGTTCTGTTTGGCATTGACAGAATGGTGGCTTTATCTATATTGAAAGCACGTACAGATTGAAACACAGTGGCGAGGAAAAAGGTTTTCGCAAAAACGGAGATAGTTCTTCTTCTTAGTAATTTGAATTCTTCAGACATGTTGGCTCACGCAGTTCTAGATGTTCAGGTTAATCTAGGAATATTGTTAATTCAAGCAATTATGTATATTACATTGATTAAATCAAAAACGAATCCTTACATGTAAATATTCTGCTTCGCTACCATACATCACTTCTGAACGATCTTAACCTTTTCTTAGACTAATAGATATCAAAAAACACTGATGACACTATCCGTTGCCAATTTTGTAAGAACGTGGTAACTAAAATAAAAATTATTTTAACTGATCCAGCTGGTGCTAGATATACTGCTTTTATATATTCTCGGCTTACCTCTCATCTATAAATTGAGTCTTCATAAACATATCGTATCATGTAGACTCTATATTGTAGAGGTAGTACACGCAGTTCGCCCTGTACTGCCTATTTGTATTGGAGAAAGTAGCTTCGTTCAGGAATTTCTCCTTTCATTACCACTTTCCTGTTTTTGTTTCATATATGCGCGTTTCGTCATCGCCGGACGACGCATACAAATGGAACTCACAAGTAGTATTATATGTTACATACATTCCCAACGTAGCAATTGCTCGTAAACAATTTGTATCAAGCACAAATCTTATCCTTCTTTCATCAATCTCATACTTCATTCATTTCGAAATTTCAAACTCTCTTATACAGAAAACATTCTTCAGCCATTCACAACATAAATTTTCAAGAATTTTTTCTTACCTTTCCGATGCTTGTTGAAAAACCGGCCTGACATTGCTCGAGACCCATGTTGGTTGTATTTTGCTGTATTTTATCGCCACCTACAAAAAAATCGAAGTGTTAACTTATACAACAAAAGCTAAAGTTATCCCAAATGATCCTCAATCGGGTCTAATATGTCTTTAGGCGGTGCTGGGATTCAATTTTCAGAAACCGGTTCGCGAGAATCTGTGCCAACCAGTTGAATACCACCACTGTCTTCAGGATATCACACTAACACTCACACTTGAAGCAGGATTGAAAACCGATGATGCGACAAATAAAAAGCCTAAATGTCTCTTACCTTCAAGTTTACGAATTCCTTCTTGAAGTTTCGTTATCGTATTCGTTAAACCTTCGAAATTTTCCTCGGTGAAGACACGTTCTTCAGTGCCTGCAATTTCTATAAGTTCGCTCATCTTATATCTTGCTATACCTACAGCAAAAGCTTCCACGTTGTTGTCTCGAGCGTAGTTGGCTGATTCTCCAAGAAGTCTAAATTAAATGGACATTTCTTCTATGTTTTATACGATTTTGCTGTCACCTACACGGTAACAAATGATCAATAGTCTCATTCGGAAAGAGATAGTAGGAATCATGCTCCTGCATGACGTCCCTGTATATATATCCTGATATCATAGAATATTAAAAACACGGTTGTATCATAACCCTATCTAAACAGTAAAAAGCTGGCACAAAGGGGTCGTCTAAACCGGACCATAACAAAGGAAGTTATCATGCATAATAGCGTTCAGTAGCAATTTTTACATTTTTGTTGTTGCTATCAAGCTAGTATTAAGTTTTGAACGAAGTCTGGGAGATAGGAAATGAAAATTCGTGGTTTTGGTCATGACGCTACGCAATTCTAGTTTTGGGAACATATATTGTTACGTTGTAATTCCTACTACATACGTAGAGATAGAGAGACTCGGGTAGACTAGAGTTCCACCGTGCCAAGTTTAGTAAGACTTTCTATTTGAAATTAAATTGAGAACAGAATGTATCTTACTCTGAATCTGACGACTTTCCGTCAGTGAGAAAAACCATTACTCTGCGGGAATACGGAAATCGACTCTGCAAGCCTTTGAACACTTCATCCACGGTCAGATTGATAGCAAAACTCGAGTCAGAACCGCCCGGATTATACTACAACGGGTAAGAGATCATTTTATATACTGAACTGGAAAATAAATAACAATGGTTGTGCTTATAGACACACAGGGCGGGCTCATTTCAAGTAAATTTCAGTACTGCGCAAATCTTTGAGGCGAGTGTCATGATCCGGTGAATCTGAGAAACCTTGTCATGGCTGTTTATAACTTATTGTAAATTTTAGTACTGCAAAAAAATAGACTCGGAACTGCACGAGCAGGGGTCTACTGTACGTTAAAATAAACTCTGACATAAAGCATACCTCGATTTTATGAACAGCCTTTCGAAACAGTGTGTGATTAGTATGATCTCCTAATTGGATTTCGACCACTGCCGCTGCACGTCTTGAGTATTTAACCTTGGAAAAAAAAGAAATGCTTTACTAGAGACTACTAAGGTAAATAGGCCAATAGACAAGTAAACATCCTCGTTATTCTGTGGATAGTAGACAGAATCAAACCGCCTGTATGTGCTATAAATCAAATCATAAATATTGGTCAAATACAGTTAAATGTATATATTGTACTATATGCCAGTATAGGGAGTAGAATTTTGTAGACAATTATCACCATCGATAATTGTTTTTAAAATTATATTCCATATATCAGTTGTAACAGATTATTGTTAAATATTCCCCTTTTTCCCAGATTCCCCGTGTTTACTGTCACTTTTCACCTTTTCCGGTGGAAATATTCGACTGATGTAATAGAGCAGACTGAAATGCAGCTTATGCATAAATCCCACAGACAACAGCAAAGCCAAAAGTATCTCAACGCCAAGATATCAATTAAAAAGTGACCATAATACATCAGTCAGAGGCTGATCTGGTCAACTGCTGGTATATTTTACGGACATTAGAAGGAAAGAGTTAAAATAACACTAAAGTGCAGTTTGTGCCTTTGGGATCGTGGTCGGAGATATATATTATATCCACATATCCTGAGCAGGACGTAACAAAATCAATGCAAAGCAGGGATAGCATGTTAGATTTCTTCCCTTGGTTGGTTAGTTCTGCTAGATGTTAGGAATATATAAAAGGATTTTCTTCGGCCCTGGTACTGTATACCTTGATTACATAAGATGACATTTGAAATACGAATAATCAGATTCCCTCAACATTGTAATTAATTTAATCGACTCACCACTGCTATCCTATAATTGCTAGAAATATCGAAAGCGTCTGATACATTTTTTATCCAGGTCAAAACGCGTTTAAAATTTTTCCTGGTGACTGATCTTGAGCCATCAATGACGAATGCAAGGTCAACTATTGATGTGTAACAACCTGAAAATATGGAATCGCCATATAAACATCATATGGTAATATTTACACCGGTATATCTAATGAGAATGAAGGCTGTTCTGCATAGAACGGAGAGAAGATTAATGGTACATAACTCGTGCTTTCCAGGACAATAACAAAAATCGGAGTATCATTAAGCGGAGTACATGGATAAATAAAAATGTAGAACAGAAGTAATGATGAATATTTTGACATTCCCAAATAGGTTGAGTGAAGAATTGTTTTCCCTCTAGACTAGGGGGGAAAGGTTACACACAAACACTTCTGTAGACCTTATCAGAGTATCGACTTGTCAGGAAGGTTATTGTTGATATTTCTGTTGATATGAGTCATATAATCAATCTCACTATAATATCCAACAATACAGTTTAAAGTATGAAATTTATTTCGAGGAATAAACTTACTTTCCCAACAAGGTATCATACCCCGCCACCGTATTTCATCCTCATTAAAATTGCTGATATGAGAAATATTCACTTTCGCGTGATAGCAAGCACCAACAGGAGAAACTCGAGTTCCACATTTGTGTTCGGAGTCTGGAGCACAAGCCTATAAAATAAGTATTTATTCGTAACGTGATAAATTCACGTTAAATCCTTGTGCGTACAATTTAGTTTCATATGGATCTAAAATCCACCCTGTGATAACATCAGATAGAATACAGTAAAACTGAATATACTTCACCAAAATAAAGAACTCGTCTTTGTTGGCCGAGATTGAAAACGATTTTTCGCCTTTGACTGTCACGTTATTGAATATTTCTGGTGTTGACAGCGTCATTGACTGGTTGCAAGTGATATCTTCTGACAAAACGTTAGACCCTATAAAAAATGAGACTTCAAGTTGTGTTGCCAATTTTCAGGAGGTGCAAACTGAATTCAAATCGATAAAAAAACTGCGCAGAGTGACTACACGTTCTTTGGCTTTGGTAAAACTTATATAAAGCTCGGTGAAAACTGATAGATGGGAAAGATATAGATCTACTTAGCTGAATAAAACGTGAAAGTTTTACTCAGTAATTTATTTCATACTTACTGCAAGTTTGTAAAATTCCTTTCGAATCTCTGATTGCATTCATATCTTCTCCGCGCAAATGACCTCGTAACATATCGCTGTTCGTAGAAAAATAATAAAAGACATATTTTATTGTACGTCCTTATTGATCTCGTTAAAGCGAACGTAGTGGCATTTTAAACCAGAGAATAGTCATTTATCAAAATAGTAAAATAACGGAAGCAGCATTATAGTCCTAATTAGCTCGAGGCATTGTTTAATCGAGTATCCTATATCTTGTCACCAAGTTTTTTTTAAATTCAATCAATTAATCAATATAGAATTACCTAACCCATTTATATCGTCCGCTTCTCGTTAATACTTATGATAACTTTCCTAGAACACATAGATCCAATAATAAAACTGCATTACACATAAATATTGTAAGCTAACTCTTCCAATTAGCTTTATCAGTGATAAAGAGTTTTCTGGATATCAATCATATGCAGAATTGATAATTTCTCCTAAATAAACTTCCCTTCAACTTACTTGTTTGATTCTCCATAAAAAAATAATTTTTCACTTCTTGTACCGGTTCTCAAATGCTGTAAATTGCTCCACTTCATCAGCGAAGCCGGATTTGTATTGGAATTTTCCAGGAACTTGAATTGTCCTTGTTTTGAATTAATGTTGAACGATGTGGATTGGTGGAAATTAAACACAAGAAATATAATCAAGTACAGCAGTAATGAATGGTGAATCCCCAAAGCCGCCGTCATATTCTTCATCTCTTGAAAAAGTCTATGTAGGAAGATTATCCAATGATACAGTAAACTCCTCTACAATTACTGTTTAAACTTTTTTGACTAATTTCAAATAGCCTCAATGAATCAGGAGCAGAACTAAAGAGCGTAACAGGAATCCAAATACGAAAAAATGCAGAAAGTATTAAAATTAGATGTATCTATATTATTTAGCAATAAAGCAAACTTAAAATCCTAATCCAACATTATTAAATGACGATATATGATTGCAGTGTTAAAATATCACATTATAATTTCACCTGCAAATAACTTCCTAAACATATCCCTAATTCAATTACATATTATTCGATTAAATTAAACTGCCCGAGATAGGTAGGTAGGAAATGTCGTCCTTTTCCTGATATTGATATACAAATACTAAAATTCAGAAGCTACCAGACTTAGAAACTTGAATTTAGTTCGTATCATGAAGTCCCCAACTGCAAATTTAACAATCCTGAGAATTATTCGGCGCATCTCCTACAAAACGTGTCGGAAATAGAAAAAGTTTACCGTCATAGATAATATGACGCAATTAGTTGAAGGCAAAACAGTCCAGCGGTGGCTAAGCAATATCACGCCGACTGGAATTAACTTGAAACTCGCCCACCGATAATTATGTCATATATTCTCAGTTTGCCTGAAAACACGTGTCATTCGTACACGAACCACATTAACATGCAAATAAATTCAGTTTCCTGACATGGCTTGTAATAATTTGCTCGCAATTGGCAACAGTAGGCCAACAGTAACAGAAATTCCTTCCTGCGGTAGTTTCTAAGCTAAACTAAATATTCCAGAATAATTTTCCTTGATAAACTGGAAAAACACTGTTTGTGAAACTGCTCTAATGACGCGACTATGTTACCTTACAGCACGACCCGCATGACGAATGGGCTGGAAGATGGCAGTTTAAAATTCTTTTCAGTTTTCTTCAAATGTCAATCCCCAAATAGAAAAGTAGAACATTCTCGCCTCTCTAATCGATTATATATTGAACAAACGTGTGCCGGGTTAACGATTTACACTTCTCTTGAATTTCAAAGAATTATAATCATAAAATCGGTAGCATAGATTTCTTACATGGGCAATACTACATTCACATACTAATATGCACCTCGGGAAATACTTTAACATGATCGCGTCATATGGATATAGATATTTCGTTATTGAAGTTCTGCAGTGAAACGGGCGAGGGTATGAATGCACAGAACAGCTCAAATAATAAATTAATTACTCGAATTCCATAAACAGAAAATAAAATTAAGCAAAGAGAAAATTCCGATTCCCGGGACGTATGGTAATCTCAAATTTTCACCCGTCACGGGCCTGGGAGATGTTCAACTTAACGGAGAATTGTAATAAAACTCTTGAGTATGACGAAATTTTTTGAAGATTTCCGACATTACGATAAAATATTCTACCTGGAAAGACATGTTGCACGACATTCCGATTCTTCGCAGCTTATAATTTCAAAAATATTGAAATTATCAAAACTGTAAATACCCTGGCACTGGAATCTATCGACCTATATTCTATATTCACATTCCTAAACGCAAATCACTCACACAGCTATTTTTACAAACAACACATAACTGATAGACCGCACCACACCAGACAGATGACCAACAAGGACTGAATTGATTGAACAAAATCTCACCTGGGATATTTTGGATGAGATACCGGCCTGACACTGCATCAATTCATTTGTGACGTTACTATTTACGTTTCCACCTAGGTAAGCAGTTAAAGTTTCGTTAATTAGCGTTTCTAAATTAGCATACAAGTCCGGATTTAGGCGCAGTAAACCTTTAAGATGCTGAGCCCTTGCTACATATTGTCGAGATAAACACCTAGGTCTAGTCTTCTCGCTGTACGCTGTATGTGTCACCAGTAAATTAGAAATACACCTCACTGGTAACCGGCAACAAGAACTAATAATTACGATAGGTCCCGAAAAACAATCAACGCTTGGTGGATATAATTAAAAATTAACGTGGCGAAGACGCCGGTATTACTTGCGCCTACATCCAAGTCTGTATGAATACAACTGTACTATATTCAGCAATAGTTAATCTATCAACCTTCCAACGACTGTATCCCTTGTTGTATAGTTGCGACTATTCCATACAATTCATCAAAGTCATCAACTGTAATCACGCGCTCTTTCGATCCAGCGATCAGTTCTAGCTCTCCAAGTACATAACCTTTGACTCCGACAGCAAATGACGTTACTTTCTCATGTTCTGAATAATCAACCGCCGTTTGCAGCATCCTAACGCATAGAAACGGAAAATACGGACGCTTATTCATCAAAGTCAGTGCTTCTGTTTTGTCCCAACAAGTCTTATTATGATTTATTATTTTTGCGCTAGCTACATTTGCATTTAGTACATGTTTCATTTCATTTGAACCCCATTCCCATTATTTTAGACACATTGAGAGGTGTAAATAGAGCTGTTAATCAGGTAACGGATAACCAGTCTTGGTTATGGAACTGAGAATACTGGATTAGAGGTGGTCAACTGTATTTCCGAATGATAGTCACAGTGAAGTAGAGGATACATTATTATGTGGACTTTTAAGACAGTCGCGTTGAAGGGACTTACTCTTTATCAGTTGAATTTCCATCAGTAAGGAGAATCATTATCCGTGAGGCTTTGGGGAATCTGCTAGCTTTTGAGTTAAAATCATCTCGCACTGTTTTTATAATCGCGTGTGCAGTATAGGTCGTAAATCCGTGGTACTAAGAATATACAAAATATATAATTTAATTCATATCAATATATTATATATAGGATAATATTTTAACTTTGTTATTACCGAAATATTTCGCACGGCTTCATTAAACATTTTCCTGTCTTTGTACTGACCAAGCTCTATTTCAGTACGAAGATATTTTTGTCTATCGGATCCTCTGTTTCTGTACCAGTGAGAATACTGTACCTGAGTTTGTAATAAGGAGTACAATTGGTACGTACATAGGTCGGACATTTGAAACAATTATATAGAATAATACTGAGTAAGAGGACACTTACAACACCGATTTGCACTTGATTTTCTATTTGAAATCCAGAAGCTACTTTTATAATCCAGTCTTTCACGGTTTCAAAACGTTCTTTTGTGATAGACTGGGAACCATCGACAAGGAACATCAAATCAATAGTAGTTTTTACGCAAGCTACAACGAGAAAAAGAATGCTAAGACATAGAAGTGCTATATAATCTATAGCCATTGTATAAAGAATAGCTGTATAGGTAGTCGGTGGTGGGATTCGTATTATTCAAGAACCGGCTCTTTCATACTTTGAACCAAATTTTTTTGTCGATGGAGTTGATAAAGAAAAATATGCAAGGAAAAACTTCAATTTCAAAACAATTCAAGCACTCATTCTGCGAACTTTAGTAATTTCAGTAGCCAGTTTGAACCATTTGAATTCCACCACTTTATGTTGGCCAAAGAATAACAAAGCGTGTACAGATACCGTCTCGACAGGGTGTTCGTTTTTGCCATTCAATTGAGTATTGATTGTCTCCACGACCCGACAAAGTTCTGGACACATAGCAAACACCTTCAACTTTGTATAAAGAGCCACAGTTATGGGCACGTAAATGTGCACAAACCTAGTGGAAAATATCAATTAAAACATGGACTTGAATTTCAGTCCTTCAATTAGGTGTTTTGTACATATACCTTTTACAATAGGTCTAATATGCTGGTGTTTGAAATATTATAACTGTTTCTACTTACAACCATGCGATGTCTTGGCACTTCGTTTTTCAATGACACAGGGTACGACTTGGAAGCCATGGAAATGCCAAGGGCATCCCGGGCTCCTAGTTCAAATCCTGAGAGTGCCCTCTGTATATGCTGTTCGTTAGTGCAGTTCAATATGGCGTTAGTGTATGTATCATTTTTGAAATCTTGGGTGAACATTGCTAAAACGGAAATTATGAAAGAAAACGAACTAAAAGATACGTCAACTCGATAGAATTTCACTCGAACTAACCACACTGGTACACGGTTCCCATTGATGGAGTGTATTTAACAGCACTGCGCAATTGGGGAACCAGTTCACCTTGCCCTTCTTCTGGGGTTTCAGTTGTTGAGTCTGCTAATACATATTCTGCTGGGGCTCCAGCTAAAATCCTACTCGAGAAAATATTGAAAATTAAAATCTAAATCTCTCACACTCATGTTATAGTTCACAAAACTATTGTATAAAGTTTAAAGCTGAAAGTGAATTGAATCTTGTTTATGTAGAACAATTTTTTTAGACCTGAAACTCTTCAGTAGATGAAATATCATACTTACTTAACAATCTCTCCGTAATTGCTCATAACCTTTTCAACTTCGAGCGAGTATCCAAAGAACGACGAAGAATGTTCGGCTTTTTCTGGAAATTCCCAATTCCCTTTGGGTAAATCTCTTTTTGGATGTTGAAATATTCTTGTCGTCGTCACTTCATCGGCTACATTAAAGTTTGATACAAGCGGTAAAATTAGCAACCAAGCGACGAGTACTAACGACCTCATTATCATTTATTATATTCTATAACATACAACGTTTTAGAATAGTAGATATACCTAACAATAGATAACTCGCAGATAACCAATCATGGTAAATAGTCATCCCGAAATTACATATGATATGATAGCTATATTATATATATAATAATGACAACAATTCATAAATTAAAATTGATTATATATAACAATTAACCATATGACATGGAACTCGACGAATTTCGTACTACTAGTAGTAGTAGTAGCAGCATAGGAATACGCCTTAAGCGAGCTTAAAATCAACCGTAGGAAACGTCTAACCGTATTTGCGTCGTGAGTGATAGAATGGCATAATTTTTCCCTATTGACATCGGTTTTGATCCCTTCCTGTTTTCAGTTGTATATTGCAGGCGGTTAAGTCAACTGCAATTCATACCAGTGGGAAATGACTAAAAATATATTTTTATCGTTGCAGGACGATAGTGCATAAAATCCAATTTTTCCTGAGTGTACAGTATATAAGGGATAGATATTTATTGCCTAATTACAGAGTATAGTAATAAACACATCAGATATACACTAGTTATGAACATTCAGCATCATCTCGTGAGAAATTAAGGCCTCACAATATATACCCTTGTTTCTTGAATGAAATAGAAAAGCTATTACTGAATTTAGTTACTCCTCTTTGAATTCTTATGTATTTTTGTGACGGAATTAATAATTAGTATTGCAAAAATTAATTCCTTGTAAAAATGTTTGAAAAACTCCTTCACTGTGGGAAGAAGATCTTTTGAGTCACTGAATTTATTACTGGCCTATATTCGACTCAGTTAGCCAGCAGATTTGATCGCGAGGTGGCGCTAATTCTATTGAATTAGCCACTGAAAGAAGAACGGCAGTGTTTGCAGTTACGTATGGTGATAACTATGGTAAGATAAATGGAAATTTTCACTTTTAAATAAATATGTACCGGTCCGGTATTGGTATATATATAACTTACATATATATAAATATCACTCTTACTACCGTAATACGTAAATCCATTTCCAATAATCAAACAATAAATATAGATCATTAGAACTATTGAGAACCATGACATTTCAAGTATATTGTCACCACATTAAGATATTTTCTACGTCACTTATGACTTTTGGCATGATTTCGATTGACATTCATAATAAACAATCGTTGTATGTACTTAAAAATAGAGGCTAATTGAATCGACATAACTACCAAACTATAAATCTTACTCGGCAAGGTTATCAAATAAATGTATGTTCGGTTATTTCCCATCTTAGATTAATGATGATTAATGAACCTCTCTACAAAAACTTGACACGAGCCAGTAATACAATGCAATTATCAGTATGTGATTCTTCTAGAACTTAATATTGGAATCAGACAGTGACAGACTATCTAAACAATTTTTCTGATTAGACAAAGGGCTTTATAACGCTAATGAGTTTTTGGAGTATAATTCAGTTCAGTAAGATCAAATCTCATTTTTAGATTCCCAGCCGAAAATCCACGTAAAAACGGTTTCAGATGTAACAAAAAAAAAACAATTCTGTAGGGTAAATTTTTAATGTATGGTCAGTATGGGGATTTACGAGGATATAATACAATGCCCATAATACCTCTTCAGTTTTCAGGGTTTCGAAGATTTGAGGCTTTCATGTGTAAATTGCATGTTAGATGGTTTGCATACAGATACAATAGTCAAATTTTTATTATGGATTTATGTTTTCATAACATGACGTAAGCAGAAGATCGTTTTAGTTCTGTCATATACACTAAATACAAAAGCCTCAATACATACCACTTTGTTGGGAATTAGAATTCGGTTCATGTCTGGAAGAGTGTCTGATCAACATCGCTTACTTTCCTGTAAATATAATATAAAACAAGTTAGGCCACTGTGCAAAAAATGTTGCGTAAGACGGCTCGGTCTATTACTTGATAAGCCAGCGTTTTACCTTGAATGAAACTTCAGCTTTTTGATGATGGTTCTGACGTCACAAAACGTGATGTGTTTCGTCCCTATCATACGTAATTTGTAGTTTTGTTTGTACAGTGACCAACCAGGTAGAGTACTCAGAAACAGAAGAAGTAACTGCTCAGAAATAAAAAATAATTATATACTTCACACGGAATTATGATTCATTCATTCCGAATAGGCAATAAATTATTAGCAGGATGGATGATGTTAGGGATAAGCGGTATCCACGGATAATGTTGTCAAGAATGACGTATGAAACTGATGTCATAATTGTCAAAAGGTGGCATTACATAAGTGTGTTGTCCTCTATATAGCCGAAGCTATAAGTGGACAACCTATCCTAATTTTTTGGTCAACCTCAGTGTTATTTTTCATGGATTTAGTCGATACGCATACGAAGATATTTTGATGTGTGCGTGAGTTCTTATGAAACTTTTCCAGTTATTTACGCCAAGGCGCTGAAAGTACTGCACATTTTCGGTAGATTTCACTGGGATATTTAAAGAAATTATATTCTTGAGCAAAGCATTGGAACACGGATTTTGGTTAAAAAAAATTCTATAGCTGAGTAGTTATTTTACTTATTTATTATTAGGTAAAAACTGTTCCAATTCATTAAGTTACTCTGGTACAGTGCACTGAGACTTTTATAAGGCTGCGAGTGAGAGGAAAAGGTAAACATTGAACAGAGTTCTTACAAGCGGCGTAACCTGACATATATGGTACCTATCTATCACGTACATTATTTATCAGTTAATATGATGGTATTACAGACAATATAAAACATAAATATAAATAATTTTAAAGCAGCGTCTGTAAAAATCAATCGCATTCAGCACAGATAACAAATAGCATCTAAAAATCGCTCGTGAAAGAATTGATTTATAATACGTGATGGATGTATATATTACAGCGTTATAATACGAAAGTTGCTTTTATAAAATTTAAATTTATATTGCCATATCCGATAGAGCATTCTAGTTGCGTGTAGGGAAAAGTTCAACCTGATCAATCAGTGTGGAAATAGAGAAAGAAACAGTCCATCACTCCATTCAGCTTGTATACTGACAAGGTAAGTCGTCTTTGTCAGCTTGAAAATTGGAAATCATATTAGTTATGTAACAATGCTGCTGCAAGTATGAAGAAAACAGTTTTGCCAACTTTAGGTGAAGAAGATTTGAAGGAATTAAGAATGAGAAAGGAAGATTTTTAAAGATTCAACGCAATGCATCCCATCGTCCTACATTTATTATTACTCTACCATGGTGCTACTTCTTTCAACGTGGATATCAAACAAACGAACTCTAAGTATTTGTTGTCACCGACAATCAATTCAAACTCAAATCTCGCAAGCACTGAAAAGTCTTCATCGTTTTTTGGATACGCATTGGAATATACAAGCTCATCAGATTCATTCAGGCAAGTAAATTAGGCGTGTGAGATATGTGATGTGGGAAGGTATGGAAATTAGGAAAAAAAAGTCAACCCAAGATTTACCGGACTATATAAATATGTAAATAGTACAGTGCAGGTACGGTACTATGAACTCATAGTTCAACCAATGTATATTTTTATTCCCGTTACTCTACATAAAACCTAATCGGAACAAAGTCCATTTTAACTTCCCAAAACAAGTGCGATTTGAAGTGAGCACGGTATTGCGTTTAAGCTTTCTGAATTCCTTTCGTTAATCTCTGGTTTTTGATATTCAATCTGAAATACTATATTATTATTTGTGCTCTACGTTGAATCGAAGGTATATTATAGAAGGATATAAACCAATGTTCACAATACGTAATACTTGAAATCCAAATATTTAAAACAGGCTTCGTTAGCAGTTACTCTCATAGTCTAGATTTTGTTAGTTCACGAAGGACGCTACGTTAACCGTGACAGCCCCAAAGTCAGGCCGAACGTCAAAATACATGACTCTCCCGACCTGTGAGAGGAAGGGGATTGCGGATATCTTGTGCTGTGTATTTCCACAGTGATAGCATATGTAGCCAAGATAATAAATAAGTGTTTTGGTACTAGCACTAATTTATCCCAACAATATATCATATACATGAAAGCAGTGGCGAGATTCTCGTGAACTGGTTAGTAAAATTACAGAAGAACCAGTTTCAGAATTGTTTCGAAATTGAAGTTTTCCCCTATCTAACGCACTAGCTGCATATTTTCTTCATTAATTCCAAGTTTAAGGATTTCAAGTGGTGAACCGGTTCCTAAAATATTTGAATCCCATCGCTGCGTAAGGGATGAAAAATTGCGTTCTAAGCCCATGTTCAATCAACCATTTTACATCCTCTTTACAGCTTGATAATCACTGCACCAAAAACAACAAATGCATCAAATCTCGCTCTACAAACAGCGGAAGATAATTTGAATTCCTTACGTAAGTGACATTTGATCCTTTCAATCGACTGTGATGTGATGTATACGTGATATGTGAAATTTGGAATTGAGGTCACTGCATTAATAAAATTCAACTTTCCAAGAGGTTGATGGACAATTCTACATGTAAATGCTAATTTTGAATTTTTTTAATTTCTCACCTATATTTCGAGATGCATTGATATCTAACTGACATTTCATTATGCTGAATATTCAAATTGGACAATGTGAAGTAATCCTAGTTTGAAGATCCAGAATCTATCATGGAGTTATCTCCAACAGATTGAACTGATTAAACCTTAATCTGAGGAAGGTGATCATAACTGGCAATGATTGTTTGAGAATATTGTTATGCATAAAAGAGATAATTTTCAAGAAACCCCTCAAGATGTTGGGAAAATACTATAGTGTATCATGGGCCTCATAAAAAATAATTCGATAACTATAAACTATGCTTCATGATTGTTATAGAATCCTACACTATCTTAATCCTATACTATATCCACACAGCGCAAGGACGGGTGGAGAAATGCTCGCTTGACTTCACTTCATCAAGTTCCAAATGCTCTACTATACGTTTGCCGCAACCTAAATCTGGAGACACATTTGGAATGTCGTTAGAAGCGAGTGAAACGCCAGTAGTATGTGTTTTTGATATATTCAATACTCGAGAATAATTAGCAAGTACTGCAAGTCCCGATTTAACTTCTTGGATGCTTTTGTTACATATTTAGCTTTCTTTATTATAAATATTCGAATATGAAGTTATGGACTACCTATGATACAAGGATAAGAATTCAAGTTGTTGTGTGTAATCTTAGTAATATTGTGCTACATGTTGTTACATATCAGTACCAAGAAGTTGATTATGGGATTAACTTAAATATTCTCATATTGCAGGCTTGTTCACCTGCCAAACTTCAAAATTGTTCTACTGCTTCGTTCACACCTGGTTACTGTTATAGGAGTTATGATGCTGGGCAAACGTGGAGCGAGTTTGATGAAAGAAAAGGTGAAGCTATTTTTATATACGACATACTGTCATCGACCAGATATATTTTGACGAGGGAAACCATTCGGGAGATATCATATTTGTTCATTGATTGTTACTCTGTCAATAGTCATTGTAGGCATGGCCGTCCGCTGAGACTTTTCAATGGGAGGGAAAAGAAATATACTCTACAGCGATATTGGTTAATATATATATTACATTTGAGATTGCTTATTGAAAGGTGGAAGAGATTAAGGTGTAATTTAGACCTGATGAAACAGAACAAGGAACAGTAATATAATTCTAATTTGCTATTCCCAGCGGACGCCCATGGTTGGAGGGTAGATTTTATGTAAGACAATTGTATATAACAATCGATAGCAGTTTACTGCTTCACTTGTTCAGTGTCGGCTGCTGTAAAGATATTTTGATGTATTCTGAGAAAACGTCACAAAAACCACATATCGTTTTAAAAAAGGCTTTAAATAATCGATTTTTTGACGTTTCACACGATACCGCAGAAAGGTGTTCGTGAAAGAACTGTTTTTATTAAAACAAAACTTAAAACAATTAACAAAACGTGACTGCAGCCTCAAGCCATACAATTTCATTGATTACTCAGATGGTATTGATTACAAATAAATAGCCGTGAACGCAACTTTGTGCACATCAGATACATATATTCAAAATCATAGGAGATCCTCGATCCCTTTTTATATTCAGAACAACTCTTTATTTAGTGGTGGGATTTAACTTGTTACCGTAGGTTACTATATTTCTGAAACTTTCCAGGAACAGTTCTAAAATTGGAAGTTTTTGTAATTTTTGCAAATTTGTAAATTTACTCAATTATTTGGAATCAAGAGAACCGGTTACTAAAAAAATACATCTCACCACTGCCCCTACCCATGCAACTATTTCTAGGCAAAGGGCAAGTTTTACGCAATAGTTTCATAAAACTTAACGAATTACTTCAACAAATTTAACCAAGTAATTATTTACAGAATGCCCACATAGTGGTTTGGACATCATGTTTGTGTTAGACGGTTCGGGCTCTGTCAACATAAACAACTTCCAAATTGTCAAAGAATGGACAGCTAATCTGTCAATGGCATTTGAATTATCAAACGATAACGCAAGAGTTGGTGTCGTGCAATACTCTCATTACAACTCTTTCCAAAGGTATTTTTGCCCTTATTACAATTGAGCTAAATATGTAAGTAGCCAAAACTTTCAAATGTCGTTGGACAGATACTTCGTCAAATTGTTTTTTTAAAGTCCGAACATTGGTTAGAAGTACTTGTATTACACAGCCGAATTGAAGTCCAAATCTTTCAAGAAAAAGGCCGAATCAAGCTCAATGCCGTTGTTTATCAACAGAAAATAATAAAACCATAAAGTTAGGAGTCAAGAAATTTTGTAGATACATTTGATATTGAGTTTAAGTAAATTGACTCAAAGTAACAATATGAAAGCGTCGTTCTCAAAAAACGTCATTGAACTGTCATCAATACGTCAAAGTACCGCGAAAAGGAAGTGTTTGTGCGCGCTGGATGCCAACCAAACTGAAACCATGACACCGCAGATGCATTACACCACTACTCAATCACTAAACATTGTACAACGTTATTTGGCCGAGATTTGAATAAATAAATAATTGTAATTTTTCTTGATTATTATCGATTAACTATTACCACTGTTTACAGTCTGGACGAACAGGAGAATATTGAAACAGAAATACCATTAGGAAGATACAATGATCACGGTGAATTAAAGGTAAATGTGCATGCGGTCTTTATTTGAATACGTTATATGGTGTTACTTTACTTTGGAAGAGGGTGGGAAAGTATTGTGAATCTGTGATAAAGTAGAGTACTGCAGGGACTTCGGTATTTGAAAGAGGATTCTATTCTATCAAACGTATAAGCTATCAAATCTGTAGTAGGTGATTTTATCACATGTATGAATTAAACTACTTGATCAATACATACATACATTAATTTTCTTTACATTGTTTTGAAAAGTAAGTTACTGTATATTAACTGATACAGAATGAATGAGAAAAAAGTGTAAAAAAAACAATAAAATTAATGGTTTCGTTTAACGTCGTCTTACTAGTCTTTACTTTACTAGTCGAACTAATAGACATGACGGAAATTTTCATTCAATAGAATGCGATTTTGGACATAGAATACCAAGGCTTCACAACAGCGACAGCCCATGCCCTCAATAAAACCATTATGGATTTTGAATCCTCAAACAGATATTCCACTGCAAGAAAGATCCTAATACTCCTCACAGATGGCGCGTATGTATCATGAATATAACAAATAGTTCCGTAATTATGAATATTTACTTCACTGTGTTACAATTTTCAGGGCAACTGATGGCGAACTATTACCAGAAACATCAGAACACATGCGTTCTCTTGGAATAATTCCGTTTGTAGTCGGCGTGGGACAGTACAATCGAAATGAACTCAAGGTGGGGACGGAATTGCAATTAGCTCGGTCAAATCACAGGGTTTATTTTAACGTGCAGTACACCCCTGCTTGCACAGTTCTAAATCTAATTTTTATTAGTGGCAGCGGACAATGAATATCAATTACGGGTGAAGTAAAACGCAAAACTTGGACAACTTGCCAGATCACTATTATTCACAATGAATATAAAGCAAATAAGATTTTGGAAAAAAAGTTGTATAACAGCTAATCTTTTCAAAAAGTGCAATAGTACTCCGCAAATGTAGCATTTTGCATACATCAATCGCGCTATGAGATACTAAATTGCATCAAATTTTATTGCTATTTTTTATGCAGGTTATAGCAACTGGCACTACGACATCCGAACGTGTTTTTGAAGTCAATAATTTTGGTCGTTTGAACGATATACTCAATCGTCTTAAAACAGAAATTATGACATTTACGCTTGAAGGTAATTATACCACAATTACCGTATAAACCGTCATTAGTATACGGTATATTTCGATCTAACGAAGATTTTCTCGGTAAATCTCTTTTCGTTCACATTTTCATGCAATTACGTCAAACTAAAACACGAAAGTTTTAGTCATAACCTATTGGCGAGACTGCTAAAAAAAAGTGGCTATTACGTCATTATTATTACTGACAGACGACATCCGCTTGGCTTTAACTTGTGGTTAAACCTTTATCAATGAAGATTTCAAATCAAATACTATTTCGCGGGATTATTTTACTATCTTATTTAGGCTTTGGTTATATCTCCAGGATGTACTATTTTAAAGATGCAAATATAACAATATTCCGAAAACCGGCACACTTTCAGTCCCAGCAATTTTGGATAAGGGATTCTTAACCTGTATCATCCACAAATACGAGTTACACTTGATATCTACAGGAAATATTGGATTGTTTGATTTTAATTAAGTTCTTGAATCAATTACTTAATTAAAAACTTGTCGTCACAGGTCATGGCAGCACGCAAGATTCTTCATACGGATATCAACTTGCAGAAGTTGGTTTCTCAATGTCTTCAGGCAAAAAGGTACAAACGTAGACAAATGTATGTGTGTTAACGAAAGTCTGTAAGAATGAAAATGTTCTTTGTGTGTATGTGTGTGATTGAGATGCGCCGGGGAATACAGGTGAGACCATACGCAGGAGGGATAGGGGAAAAGAAAGTAGTGGAAGGAATTTTTTTCAATGAATTATTAGAAGAATACGAGCCGTAGTTTATTTATAAATATTGATCAATATTTGTAAATTGGAGTCGGTATAGGAGTAACATTTTCTACTTCTCGTTCCTATTTGCAGACAAGTTTCATAAGCGAGATTAGAACCAGCGATTACGCATGTCAATAAGTGTACAATGCATACCTTTTTGACGAAAAGTTCTCTACAGGCACGACCAGTTCATACTACGTTACTCAACGTCGCATCTATGCGTTTTTTAGTAGCTAATTCACATATCTCTAACACAGAACACGCTTCCCAACACACGCATACAGAAATCATTCGCATGTCACCGCTGGACGTCGCTCAAGAGCAAAATTAGCTAACACGAAATTTGCAGTTACCTTTCCAAAAATAGTTGACAATCCGACTTGAGCGTTACGTAAACCGTTTGTTTTTGATTCTTTCGAACCTTAGTAAAGTAATAAGCAATTGAATGTTTATTGAGAATTTCATTTATTCAATTCTGGTTTATACTGTAGCTGTAACACAGTGTGGCTCCACTTCTTAAACATCACCGACAAAGTAAAACTCGATATCACAACATTTATACAGTGCAGTTCCACTAATCCTGTAAGCAAGTTGCAGCGTTAGAGGATCTTAAATTTCCTCTATAAATAAACTTCATTTTGTTCAATACCCAACGTTTTTCTAAGTTAGAATTTAGTGTAATTGTAGTGCAATGAGTATTTGATCATGTTTGAAGAGCTGGACCACACTGCGCTATCAATGACAGTACATTCTCACCCTCTAAAACCGTCTGCCGTATTTGATCTAGTAAAGGAGCTGCAATTGCATTGAGTGATGCATAATTACTGACACTGAAAACTCGTTCATTGTTTCCAATCTTTCCGTTCGCAACAATCTGTTGATTCAATAATTACAGTATTTATTTCTCAAAACATAAAGAGAATGAGAAAAATTGGAGTAGGTTTGTATGAATATTGACATGTACGAAACGATTTTAAGCGTAATGTAGATCATCACATGTCATGTACAGCAGAGCTTCCATAACCTTAAGCTTTAGTTAGGCAAGATCCTTGATTCTACACAAATTGGGACTTCAACGATCGCGTTGTAACGATGTTGAACTGTATTTGAAATATTTCCTACACGGATTACTTTATAACAAAAACGAATCAGGTTCAGTATATCGAAAGCCGAAGAAACGTTGGAACATCAAGGTACCTCGGGATCTGGATCTTTAGCAAACTTAAAGTTCATTAATGATCTGGAGTCTGGACCAAGAGTGAACAAATTTGTAAAGTACATGATCGACCTCAATGCTTCAACATGTCGGCGATGGATTTTATTTTGAAGCTCAGTGGGACCCATATGACTTCATATATTCATATATTTCATCGTACTTTTCTTTCCAATTTCAAGTCCGATCGACTTGGTCTTGTCCCCCAAAATAATCAATATACCATTCGAAGGAAATGTCCAATTCCTTCTAACAGACTATACTTGATAACGGAGGCCCAAGCATTTTTATAGGATTCTCGGAACACGTACACATAAATTGAATGATAAATTTATATATAGAACCACAGCTCACTTGCAGTTCCATTGGTAAAGCATCCTTCACCCCAACAGCAAAGCATGTTATGTTCAAAGATCTAACGAAATTAGAACTCCGTCTTAGCATGAACCCGTCGTTCGATCTAGGAATTTGAAATGTTTTTAAGTAAGAAATACGAAGTTTACTTTAATCAATCAAATTAATTGGACAAAAATCTATCACACATGAAAATCAATCGAATTCCCGGTAATGAAATTCAGTTTCTGTTTTTTTTTAATTCGTTGTTTGCTCATTTCGTATTCGTATTTTATTGATCATTTTACTTGTTCCCTTTTTAGATATTTTAAGAACCCATTGTCTTGTTTGTATGAACATATATTATATGCTTACTGTCCATCTGTGACTAGAATCAAAACCTTTTTCGTTATCGCGTCTTTGTACCGCGGAGAGCCTTCAAAATCCTTTACAGTTTTCAGCAAAGCATGCGCCGTGAACGTGCTTAGACCTTGTGGTTCGATTCTGTCCAACGCTTTCTAATATATATCGAATGATACATGTATACAGAAAATAATGAATTTTAGGTGCTACTATATATATATTATAAGGGCTACCTTATTATTTGTGGTTAGGATAACTGTCAAATACGGACTTAAGATTTAAAAGAACTAAAATTTATTCAAAAAAAATACCCATACTACATTAGCACCTGACTATATCTGAATTATCTTATATTGAATTATTATATTGTGTTATGTATTGTATCATGTACTATAATAATGTAGCGTTAGAGTACGTTAACATGTCTGCAAAAAACACAATGCGGAAGTTCAATTCAGTCCAAGCTATGCCATGAGTCAATTATCCTATAGATCGTATCCTTTTTTACCGTTAAAAAACTCACAGAAAAACTTTTCATGTCCTTATACTGACCGAGTTGAACTTCCGTCACCATTGCTGGCTGGTCATTCGGTTTTCTAAATTAAAAAAAATCGATTAACCTCATGAATGCTCGCTCCCGTTTAAACCTTCGCTAATGAACCGAAAAAATCGACAAAAGTCGGTAAATCAAAGTTATTCATTGGGGATTCTGAATTGTCCTATAGCAGATTAATACTTCCATAGTTTTAATGGAATGTTTTACCTGTTTTTATAATAATGGGAATATTGAACGACACCGACTGAAGCTATGCCATTTTCCGTGATGTCCAGCTTGCTTGTTATGTCTCTTACCCAGTTCTTTGCGATTTGAAAATTATCAGGGTGATCAGCGTTAACTGAACGCGAGCCATCGATGACGAACATGATGTCTATGTGACGGACAGGACAATCTGGAATACTTAAGACATTACTCATCCAAGTAAAGCATGTCACTCTAAACTTTGAAATTACTTCCTCCACTAGGCGATTATGTTTTCTTTCGATTATTACCTTCAAGCTACGAGGTTTATTGTTGCAGATGACAGGACGGCTATGGGTTGGATTATTGACTACGTGATAACATTGGTGTTGGATTTTTTTTTCAAATTTTCATGTTTAAAATTATGGATATATGGGAACTAAATAATAATGGTAATACCCGAAATCTCGGAGTGAAATTTGAAAGAAAAGAAGTCAGTATCAGAAGATAGCTGCTAGTTTTTGAGACATGATCCATTCGTCTATAAATATTATATGCTAATCAAAATGTGACGTATCCCATAATTGAATTAAAGAATAACAAAACAATTTCATCACGCCTGTTCAAATTCCTAAATTTTTAGCAGACGAATTATCGAATCTCGTTTTTATAAGAACACGAAAAGCTTTCACGGATTTCGCTCTTCGCACGTTCATAGATTACGTCAGAAAAAGTCAACAACGTAATCGAAACATGGCTCGGTAATATCACTCACCATTCGATTGGAATTTTGGAATATCGGTCCATTCATCCCCATAATGTTTTCCTTCATAACATATACCATGGTAAAAGGCGGTCCCGGCGGCTTGGCATTGTAGAAGATGATTGGGAGAGCATGCCTGCGTAGAACAACTACAAAATAAAATCTTCACAAAACTGATTTAGTTACTTTAATTACTCTCCTGTGCAAAAACAATTGAATCTCAATTCGAAGCGGATTTAGGAAAGGATTTGGAGTCTACGATTCGTAGGTGGCTCTCTATAATTCATATTTAAGTAATGTGTCAGTCTAGTGAAGTTTATTTTTTTATGCATTCGCATAATGAAAATTAGGAATTAATTTTTTACTTGATTTAAAGGTAATGGAGATGATTAATATGTTGAGATAATTACAATGATTCCACCATTGCTACTCATGGTCACGCTTTTTCCAACGGTAGACACCGACATTAAATGCAGTGTATTCAAGGTTTTGTAGAACTTTTTCAGCTTATAACCAGGAGGTTTCAAGACTTTTCCACTGTTCACATCTCCGTCATTGGACCACACAATCGACTTTGGAATCGGTTTGACAATATCTGAACCAGTGCTCGTTTTGGTTTTCGTTGAGATTATGTAGGGTGCTCCAACGAAAAGCCTTTATGTTGAAAAAAATCGGAAAAATTAATAAACAATTGAACGATCGACTACCAAGAATAGCTGATATAATTTACAAAAGTTTTTCACCTGGGATTATCACTGCCTCCCTCAGAAAAGAGCAGAGTCTGTCCAAAGTACGGGTTACTAAACGTTTCGGCTAGTTTTGGTGTCCGTAAGGTCACGAAGCGGGATATTTTTTTTTCGACATTATAAGGAGAAACTGAAGTAACCAGCAGTGACAATATCAGCTGGTTATGTCCAAACATCTTTTATCCAAGTTTACCTTTCTGGAGAAAACTTTCTATAGAGCCTCAGCTTACCTTTGTCTACTATTTTTTCCCAAAGTAAACTCGAACTAGCTTGCTAACACAGTGGAAGAATTATTAGAAATGGTTGTGAACGAGAATCTTACAAGTTGGTTTACCGATATATAAGTAGGTCGCAATGTGTCATACTCACCGTTCTATTTTTTTCAAGTACAACACTAAGATAAGATCACTTCTAGTATAATAAAGCTTCTTTTTACATACATTCAACATCTGTTAATAGCACTGCAGCTTTCCAATTTATACCGTTTTTTATGTTAACCAGTAGATCCTTAAATTGCTGACTATGACTATTGACTGGCTACTATTGAGGCAAGTAGCAACAGAAAGCTCTATGTACCTAACACTGGATTATTTCGTTTAGCGTCACTATAAGCATGTAAATCCATTCCCCCAGTCAAGACATACAATCAGCATCAACAAACCAATCACGACACAAACACATATACAAATAACAGTTATTCACCACACTCTTTGAAATGTTTTAGTTACCTTAGCAATAAAACCTCCAATTCCCGTTTCAGAGCTCTGTAATCCATTCGTTTCATTGACAGCCGTACCACCTGGAAAATAAAGTTAGTAGTATCATGGATAAATTGCAACCGAACCTATACGAGGTTATTTATCGCAAAGACATGTAACTTTCCCCTCAAAGTGATACCAAAGTGAAATTCATTGTTTTAAAGTCCCGCCCTCTCAATGTCAATTGTTATCCTCTATAGTCGCCTCCATACATATTGTTCGTTACCACAGTACATAGTAAAATGTAAAATGTAAAATAAAAAGTTTATATTACCTTCTAAAATTCCCGTAATACTTTTCTGAAGAGAGTCGACAATTTTCTGCAGATCTGAAAACTTCCGCAGCCCGTACACTCGCTTATTGTTGCCAAGTTCGCCGGTTGCCATGAGCTATTTCCAAGTATACATATTAGGAAAGTCGTTCAAAAAATTATAAAACTATTAACGGGCCAATTGATATATATATATGTAGTCGTTTAAAGGAAGAAGTCGTTTATTAAGGAAAATTAAGATTGAGGTAAGATTGACCAAAATAGTGTTTATATTCTACTGAGCCTTTGTCAGTCCTTACATTAAGTGTGATAAGGTTAACCCCTGCTATATAGAAACACGCTTCAGACAGTAGGTTCCTACATTTTTACTTGGCTGTGTCAACTAGACGTAGATTCATTTGTAAAAACGGAAATGTGAGAAAATATCTACTGAGACTAGTTGACATTTCACCTGCAATTCTTTTGTACTGTATCCTCCGACACCGACAGCAAATATAGTGATGCCCAACGAACGCGCATACGCAGCGCTGTATTCGAGCTGTGGGGAATCATTCGATCTGAACAAGAAAGGAAATATCACAAAAAAGGGTTAATTGTTGCTTTGGCTGTTTAAACAACGTTTAAATAGCTACACGAAGCAAAACAAAATTACCAATTTATTAGATTAAAGATATCATAATGATGGACGGGATCGCATGCAAGAATTTTATTGATAAGGCAAACATTTGACGCATGCGATATATATATTAACTTGACATGCCTAAGTGAAAATTGATTAGATCAAATTTGAGCTGGGGATAAAGCGAGTTTCAAACTTGGAGTTGCATTCCCTAATAATATACATTATCAGTATCACATGACAAAATGTCATGTCATTCGATGATTAGAGTAGTTTCGACATTCTTAGGCGAGCGCAAATGTTGGCAAATGTTGGCAAATGTTGACTAAACAGTGATCCTTGTTATTGATACAAATTTATCAATACTATGACAAGGTTGAGTGACATATAGCATGAACAGCAATGTTGGTTCAATGTTGTATAACAGATTTTGAAGAGCAATACAAATTAAATTAAATTGAGCACATGTTCAACGTACTGGTGGTCTACGTTAGCCATCAATGTGCAACCTACCTTCCATCAGTGAGTAGCACCATTACTTTTTTTGTGGCTGGGTCTTCAAATCGGTCTGATTCTTGAAAATCTTGAACAGTTTTGTTGATAGCGTGGGCAGTATATGTCGTGTAACCCTGGATTGTGACTTTGTCGAGGGCAATCTAGAATGGCCAATAAATCGGAATAGGAAAATTCAATTCAAAATGCCTAAGCAGTTAATAGGCATACCTCCAGGTCTCTTGGATTATTGAATGCGCCCAGCTTTATTTCAGTCTTAATGTATGGTTGGACGTCTCTGTATTGAAAACAGTCAATATATTTTGTTTCAACTATATTTAACAATACTAAATTAGTATAACGATGGATGGTATAATAAATTATGAATATTTTTGGGCAACTATTTTAACTTTAAGATCTGAAGAAATCGTGCACCTATTTTTATACCAGTGAGAATACTGGACAACGCCCATACGTGCAAATTCTGACAGGTCAAAACTTTGGGCGATCTTCTTCACCCAGTCTTTAACACGATCGAAGTTTAAGGGATCGTCGTTTGTCACTGATCCCGATCCGTCTAGTACAAGCATCATGTCCAGTTTTTGAGTTGGACAACCTAAGATAATTGAAGTAACGTACAGTTGAAAGCAAGTTATGGAATTTTTATCTGGTTATTAATAATTACAGTGGGCTCTTGAAAGTCAAACGTTGATGCTAAACTTGAACTTGAATCTCGACCAAATAATTCGAGGAAAAGCCAGTTCAAAATTCAAAAAAATATGTCGACCAATAGAATAACCAATATCTGTACTTAAACAGCTTTTTGGGGTCTGTAACGGATTAATTAAATTTCCATTATTTGTTACGGGAAAATGTAACTCGAAAGTCGAACAACTTCCTAGAACGGATTATGTTTGAATTTCGACGGTGTCTGAAAATGTCTTACTTCTGGTGGGTTGCTTGGACTCCTCCCAACTCCTGCCGAAATCTTCGCTGCTGTAGCAAATTCCCGCTGTCAAATAAGTTGTAGTACAATTTGTTTGTCTGAGGGGCGCACACGACTAAAAACAATAAAGAAAAGTCATTCCAATGTATATAAATGCATATAACCAGATAAGGATGCGTGTACTGGGCACATGGCACATGAATATGCTTGAGCAGTTCCTAGGTGTGCCAATTTTCATAATATGCTTATACTGATCAGAAGTTTACACACACGAGCAGTGACTTTAGAACAATGAAATGCAAACAGAGTTCAACTTACAAGGACTTGATGTGTAGGTGTACTCTGGCCTCTTCGAGGAGAACCTTTAACTATACTGAGTCCGAGGGAATCTTCTTTTGTTAACGATTTTACATCGTATCTATCTGGTTCTGGAGCAACTGATATACATGAAGAAGATTTTTCACCGTCTTCGAACAAAGTTAACTGACAAGAAAATATATTTCCCGGTTTTGTTTTCGATTCTGTTTCGGGTACAGGTGATTTTCGAACAGTTGGAATTTGGGATTCTCTTGCGTCTTTAGGCGATCCGATAAGTAACCTTAAAAAAAATCAGGTTGGAGTGCATGAGTGAAGCTTTTTAAAAGAAAGCCAGGATACAAAATGAATTTTATCTATGAGGATATTACACATTCAACCCAACTATAGTTTCCGATTAAGGTTTCCGTTTACTCTAGTTTCAGACAACTTCGCATGATTTCAGATCATTTCCTGCATTTCAAAGTATCCGTCATTGTTAACCTGTGCCGACTGTATGACGACTCGTGCCCGAGATTAATATTTCCGCAATGCAAGTTTTGCAAACGCTGCTGGCATTTTTAACCCCTTTTCTTCTTCCTTTTTGACACTACGTATTCTACATGGCCTACATATTTTCCGGAATTGGTAGTAGGTCGGATCGGTGATTTATTGGTGTCAGGACCCTATCAGCAATTTACCAACATCATATAAGCAGAACGGTTAGATTAACTGCATTGTTTATCAATATTCAAATCTGTTCTATTCTGGTCAATGGATATGGAGGGTTTCTTAAGGTCGCATAAGGACATTAAATAAACAAGGAAATCCCGTTTGAATATGAACTGGCTGTGTGCTTTTTGATTCATGGAGTTCTGTTTAAAAAAATTTCTCACTCTCCCGAGCTCACAATTTATTAGAAGTATATTTATCGCACTCCCTACGTAAATTATGACTATGAAAATTTCTGTGAAATATGTCTGATCAATCGCAAGCATTGTTCATGACATATGTATTACTCGTAGTCGAAAACAGATATTTCTATATGTTGGAGAATATGGCTGGAGTGGATTCTAATTCTAATTCGAACTCGATGACCTATCACGTTCATTTGAACAGCGGAGAAAGATCGCGACATTACTTAAAAACGAAAACGCGAAAATTTTTTTATACAATATTTCTGAAATACGACAAATTGCTCCGGTGTAGAAAAATATCATATATCGAATTTTGAATTGAAAGGCGGAAGTTGTAGAAACAATACTGGATATTAATTGATTTACACGACTTCGCAAAGTGGATCCAGAGTAAACCTGGTTTAATTTTATATTTATTGTTTGAAGATTGTGCAGCTACTTTCAAAAAATCGGTAGACTTGAAATTTTGGTTATGAAATAACTTAACCTGACACCTAGTGGTAATGCCATGTAACTGATTTATGGTGGCTAAGTCCACGTGACACAAGCATAAAGGTCATGGAAATTGATGTCTAAATTCTAAAGCACGCACTTCGGTTTGAATTGGAGATACACTTATACTATTTTAATATTTGTACAGCTAAAACCAAGTGAACGTGAATGCAATATCTGGGAACTATTTTACTCTGTCGATTACTGAATCACAAGTCATAGATATGAGGGACACGCAAAATATGGGGAAAATCCACATTAAATCTATTAATTTAGTTAGTAATGGTTAACAGTCAGTCTTTTCGATTTCGTGATTTACATCATAAGTTCCGGCGCTCTGGTGGAATAGCTGTTTTCGTAGCATGAAAAAAATTCGTGTCGTGTCTCAATCCGATAAAACTTTCAGCTGTTAATTATCGGACGTTAATCAACTGCCAGAATAAGATATGTAATCATTACGCAATACGTGAATAGACAGGCACCCCACGGCGTATGTGTAACGTCGTGTAAATTTAGCATGATTTATAACAATACGATTGAATATAATGAGAGCGTTCGCAACAAAAATGTCAAAGCATTTGGCAAATCATGAACAAAAACTACGTTGATTAATATCCTTATTGCAAGTGCTGTTTATATTCTCCAACATGAAACAGCAACATGAAATGTGAGGGTATAGACTGTACAAATGGTGCGTAGTAACATCGGATAGAGTGAAACTATGACTAGCGTTCAATGGATTGATTTTCCATGTTAATAAACAAAGAGGTTGTCATATGGTCATACGTAAAATTGCATTTTCGTTTCTTATTTTTCCTTTAAATAAAAAAATAGTATCCTGTCATACAATAGGGGAGGTTACGCTAAGCTATTATTGCTTCGGTACAAGGTTGAAATCCTCATCCGTCCGTCAACTTTCGGTACTACTATTGCATGATTCCTATCGTTGAGAGTCCGAAAACAGGACCTGTGTACTCCAGCTTTTTACAGTTTGGGTAAGGGTTAATGATGTATCCTTGATTAAATAATTATCTATACAACCAAATATCGAGAGTACCAGTACACCAATCCACATCATTGATGAAACTTTGATTTAATGTTCATTACCCCATGTAATTATAACAAGCTTTTGTGGACATAATAACTACACTACAGCACAACTTTGTATTAGGTGAATATATATCACAGGATACAGCCTACGCTATTGTGCTATCAGCAAACCTCACTTTATAAGTTCCTTTTCAACAGTACAACAATAGGATTACGATACAACACAAAGATCTGTCACTTACATGCAAGGATACACAATATTGAATAGGGTAAGATCAAAATTTGCTTACGTAATACTTGGAGGATTTGTGTCACCATCTTTCTGCAATGCAAAGTCGTATCCAAAGAAGTTCGAGGGCTCTTCCATTCCTCCCCTTTTTTGCTGTACGTTTTTGTTCGGTGCATAAATAATATCGTTCCTCGTAGCTTGTAAATTAAATCCAAGTCCATTTGCAGACAGGTGAAGTACGAACAATATAGTCCTCAAGACGTTGAATACGCATGTTTGTGAGCACAATTCTTTCGCCATACTTGCTTTCTGATACTAGGGTATAACTTACAGAGTTACTCTTTGCTAACTGCAAACCAGAAAAACTGACAAAAGGAAGAATAACAAAATAAAATGCAGGTAACATATATAAATGAGTGCATGACAAGAGACGTGATATGCACGACTTCTCTATGTGAGGAATCGGATATTATATGGTATAACAAATGCGTGACAAACTGTCTCATAATTTTGTGAGTTCGTGTCTCTATTTACAATCGCATATTTAAGGCTAAAACAAAAGACCTAAACTGAAATAAGATAATAGATAATATTTCACAGAATTTAATGATATGTGGGGAACTCTCTGTAACTGTATTTCCAGGCAACAGTCTTGTATGCCGTATACAGCTTATATACACAGGCAGATTTAGGTAAACTAACTAAGTAGGCTTACAATATAGCCACGTTCTTTACTGTTGTTATACAGGAACCTGCTAAGACTTGACAAATCTGTATAAGATCTTTGTAATGGCTAATAGCTAACTGAAAAAAACGAGGAACCCGGAGATCATTGAAGCAGAAAATAACTCTTAACTGTCGAAAAACGTGATTAGTCATTTTCATCCAATAATTACCTCTAACGTATTTATACTGTACTGTTAGAAAATTTTGACCAACCAATCAGTATAAATCACAGTAATCATATATTGGTTTGTTGAATTGGTGCAAGTATTTCATTTAAAGAAGTTTCCCGATTACAACTACCTAGTTTTAATTAAGGGAACGGATGAGATGTTGTTAGCATGGTTTACTGACGCCATCTTTCGTGTGTTTACCGTTGGAATACGCTTCTGCTTATACTTATGTATATTCCATATACCGTGAACTTAGTATTATATACAGCATACAATTGATTAACAAACAACGAGCAGTATATGAAGGACCCGTTTTATGAGGGGGCCCGAATTTTTCATTTCATTCCAAAAAAATCGAAAAATTACGATTCTGCGGTTCAGAAATGACAGAATTCTTTTGCACACGTATTCCTTTATTCAGATAATTCATATATAACTGATGCTTGGTAACTTTACAAACCCCATGGACTTTATTACTCGTCAGGCGACATTTGAAACAATATTTCAAAATATTTTCCAGGTCGTTGAATTGGATCCTGCTCGTTATCAAATTACTGCTTTGACTTTCGTCATAGTATACGTCACTTGCCGACATAGTATGCTCTGCAAATGGCCTGAACCATCCTAAGCTATCCCAACTATCGTAGCAGAGCCACCAACGCATGGATCCCAAAGGTCCGTTACCTTGGGAACGAGGAAATAAATGCACAAGACCCTACACTTGTACACGATATGACACAGCTAACTAGTACTATGTAATTCATAGCAGATCCGAGACTTAGATACTAGACTCGAATGATATAGTAACTTACTTTTCGCAGGGCTGAACACAACTGCTATTTGTCATATGAGGGGACAAATGCTCTAGTCACCCATAGCTCAGAAACCTGCCATGTTTTATTCTTAACCTGTATTTGTTTTAGGCGAAAGCAGCGAGCGAAAAACGTTGCAAATACGTGCCTTACTGCTTTATTTCTGACTTCATAAAACAAGGGTATATTTTATGTTCCTCGAATTCAACCTAAATCAACCTATAATAAAAATTGAAACAAGTTTATATTTAACCGTGATGACGTTCATAGGTAGCTACCTATCTGATCACATTCAACCGAGAGCACGTTTTATACTTCACAGGCCGATGATCAAATCACGAATGATGTCGCCATGATTACACGGATGCGTTACACTTCCTTGCGACCAGTGATTATACTTCCTGGAAAAACCATTCAAGTTACAAATATATTGGTGTTTGATGTTAACGGTTCCTCGAAAATAAACACAGGAACAAAGACAGTCACAAGGAAACGCATTTTGACCGATCATTTCTGTTAACGTAATTTTGATCAAAATCAAATCGTGTATTGCCTTCAGTCAGCATAATTTATTCGAAAAATTGCCATCCTTAACTTCAGACCTTTTGAATATATTAAATACATTAACTGGCCAGAAAAATCAATGAAATAATTTCTACTCTCACATAATTTCACAGCAGTCTAATATTGCACACAGGATTTCAATCACTGAATCCTACGCAAACAAGAGATGGATGACATAATTGCAAATCATGGAAAAACAAAATAGCATATCAGTGAAAAATTTTCTTTATTTTTCTCTTGAAGTCTTTCTTATTCGCTCGAAATAATAATTTCTTCTTGTAGTGCGATTTTGTCCAACTTTGCAAAATCTCCGCTTCAAGTTTACGCACTTCTTTCACAGACTGTGGATCGTTTGGATTGGACCCCCTGATGATCCAACAATAAAGTTCAGGTTAAGAGGAAGCCAACCCTTGAGGTCCTTGTATATTTACATAACAGCAAATAGGCACTACAAGGATATCAACGAATTTTACCTGAGATCTAGATGATGAGCACCATCCTTAACTTCCAATGCGATCAGACTGCTAGTGAGGTTTTTATGAACTCCTCCGGGACTCCAAGGATCGAGATCACCATTGGAAAATATGATGTTAGTAGCACTGGCGATATTCATACCCCAAAACTAATGATTGAAAACAATGATATGTCATTAATACGCCGAAACTTCGCTCGATATTAACCAACGCCAAGTAAATAGTGATTTTCAATACAAAAATTATAAATTTAATGTATGTACCTCTGTAGCTAACCACTCATTTCTGGGTTTCATCCCATATTTTTTTATGCAATACTCATCCCTCATCTTGAGCGTAAATGGCAAGGATGGGAACATGTCCGTTATGTTATTACTTCCTCCAGGCAATATCATTTCAGTGCATGCCTGATATCAAGAAGAATTGTTGAATTCACACAATACCATACCGTATATAAATTTGACTAAGTCAAGATTTTTCACCAGGAAAGTATTTAAAGATCAACTATAGTCAAGTAAAAAGACTTATTTAATTGAATTTTTGTCTATAATTTGACCACATCTTTTACGCAAGATCGATTCCTACTAAAGTATAGGCGGTAATGTATTCCAGTGGCATAAAGCCATAAAACTTTTAAATTAAAATAGTCACTAATGTCACACTGTTCCCAACTACAGATAAAGGACTTTTACACTAAACAATATCTTGTAAAATTATCCGTGCTTGATAGTTCATGTTAACAAAGTAGTCAAAGACCATTCAAAAACATCTATTTAATACCTGACCCCCAAGAGATCCTGTCCTTATGTACTACGTTTACGTTAATACTCACTTGATAGTCCCAGGCTGCAGCATCATTTCCTAGACCGCATCCGGTCGGATCTGCGCACTCTATAAATTCTTTTTCAATGTCGAAACAATCCACGGTTGAGGTTCCATTGTAGAGGACTCCTGATGCCATCGAGAGACCGACCATAGCACTGGTTGCAGAGAGAATTTTTTTGCATGCGACCTAAGAATGTGTATCAGTTGAATAAAAGTGTAGTGTAATTCCAAAAAAATAAAATGGAAACTGATTTTGAAGTCTACATTGACTGGGTAAGCTGGAAGTGGCCCGAGGAGATTTGCTGGGTACGGGTAGTTCATCATAGCGAGAATAGTGTAGGAGTTGCGAACCCAGCCATAGAGATGATTCAGGTTGTCGGCATTTATGTCCTGACAGGTCCGAAAGTTTTCTTTTATTTGTGAATATTTTCCTTGCTCTGCCAGGCTGTAAAAATGCTCTTAAACATAAGTCACCGAAATCTCCGTAAACAAAGGGTTTAACAACTTTCACATGATCTGTTATGAAAGTAAATATTGCAATTCAAAGGAGATCAATTTATTTGTTGACTACTATTCTCGTTTGCATGTGTTTTTGCAATTTTGTATTCTATCTCTATGGTTGAACTGCCTATCAGTGAGCCTGACAATTATCCAGTAATATTTACATCATAATAGGCATCTGATGGAACTACATTGCAAAAAGAATTGTGTTTGCAACCCATGCTTGCAAAAATTGCAATAAAACTGTACCAGTATTAAGAGAGAAATCTCATTACAAACAAACGCAAAAATCAAAACATTATCAGAGGATATTCATGAAAGATGTACAGTAAACTAATCAGACATCACCAAATAAAGTTATCACTTTGTCATTATACCTTGCTGTATCGGCAAAGCCTTGTCTTACTCTGTCAACACAATCCTTGCTTGATTTCATAAACTGTTCGGTGACAGATTTGAAGAATCCGTGCCGGTCTTCGTATCCAGAGATCCAGTAAATTGGGGCACTTGCAGCGAGGGATCCATCAACTACATTAGGATATTTGAACCGGAGGTAAGCAGCCAACATTCCGCCATAACTGGAAAACAAAGAACTGGTAAATACACTGAAATTTTTATCCTCAAATATGTTTTCACGAACTGCTCCGCCATTAACTTCGAATGAAATTGTGGGAAATAGTTTAGAACACCCACCTTCCTCCAAATGCAAACACAGGACAATCATTGCAGTACTGAGTCTTGAGATACTTGATGAGATATGCATAATCTGCTAAAGCTTGCTCGATTGTCAGAAATCCAATGTTGTTTTTAGTAAAGGACATATTGCCGAATGGCAATGAAACCCCATAGTAGCGCTGGAAAAGTTATACTCGGTAAAATAATATAAAAACAACTGAATGGTTAGCATTCTAATCTCAATTAATTACTACAAATAGATACTGTAGATCAGTTGTCCTCAACCTTTTAACCAATTGCCAGAATACCTTCCTTTCATCCTTTCTAAGACCGTTGGACTGAGCAACTGACAGATGAGAGCAACTGCCCTAAACTATTACTAGTCTTGAAATTATTCCAACATTGTGATTGAATCAAGCTATTAGCTATTAGCAACGATATATAGAGACACATACAACAGCACAATACATACATGCTCAGCAAAAACAACCAATGCTTTTGTTGTAGGCGCAAGATCTGTTAAAAATCCAGAAGCGTTTTGAAAACCATATATGTCTCCTTCGTTGCCAGCGTAAAAGTATATTGGACCAACTCCAGGTGTCCAGAACTGTTCTAAATGTGATAACGGATGATCATTAATACTTTAACAAGTACTAAGCAAAAAAAACATTAATTTATAAGGTACTAAGGAATCAAAACTATGACTTTTTGAAAATAGATCGAACAGTGTTCCTGCCATGTTGAGAACAACGTCGTAGCTAATTTTTGCATGCTTTAAATATGGAAAAAAAATTCACAGCGTCCCTAAAACACTCATTCAAGTGATCTAGTTGACCACAAATAAAATGCAATCCATTACATTACTGCAAATTGACACCAAATCTTGTCAACTCAGAAAGTTCATGCGTACTCACCAGAAATTAGGTATCTTTCTCTATATGTTTCGCTGCCTGCAAAGGAATTGAAATTGAAGTGATCAATAAATTGATCGAAATACTTCTCTTTAAATGTAGCTTCCGTCGAACGGGGAACATTGCCGCAATTTATTCGTACAACTGCTGCTATCAGCAGCTGGAAAACAAATAAAGTCCTTAAGCTTTGCATATTTAAACTCCATAAACTAAGCAAATTCCAAGTAGCTTGGCCCTTTTGAATCAAGATTTTAGGACGTAATGGTGCAATATCTCCCTCTTTCGGACAAAAACTATTGTTAAATATCCTAAGATATTTCACTATTCTAAGATATTATGTCATTGAACTTATCAGTCTCTATTTATTTATATTAACGGTATTACTTCATTTGTGCCCCCCCTGCATTTGGGGTCACCTTTTCCCCTAAAATTGCGGCCCTCTACAGAATTTAGTTTCAAAATTTGGCCCCGGTTCTAAAAAAGGTTGAGAACCACTGCTTTAAAGACTATGATAATACATATGTATCATTCATGGTCGAATTTCTAACTAATGGAGCCGATTCTTCCTAACTTAATTAACGACATTAGAAAGCAATAGCGTAGGGGGTCAATGATACTGTAGCATTCAGTGGGAATGAATCAAAGTACTATCATGATTGGATCATTATAAGTTCCTTTATAAGCTTTGATTGTACTTTGCCATCTAGCGGTCGGAAGTTTTTACTTCACTTAACGGTTATAAATGATCCAACAATGACATCTAGCGGTTGGATTGTTTTACTTTACCGAACGCTCAACTAGGTGGTTGGCGACTTAAAAAGGGGATAACGCGGCTCCCATTAGCTTGCTGTGAATATGAGGCTTATATGTATAGATTGTTTATGAAATTCTACATTCATTTGTATGTCATATATAGTGGAACGGCAATTGGTCTGCGAGTTATTGAGGGTTGTTCAACGCAGGGTACCTCGTTACGGCCGACACAAAATAGGTATTCGAGTTTCGAAATAGATTTTTTCGGGGTTAACCTTATTCAATCAACTCTTTTAGGGAATGTTGGTTTATGTGTTATTCTGATATGGCTAATTTCGCGTGATTGGTTCATTAGAAGTTCATTTAAGCAACACTCCTCCGAACAGAGTCTATATCAGTGTAAATGAAACCAGCCACCTTTCAACAACGCATCGTTCTTTTAACGAACGTTTTGACACGTTGTTCAATTAGTTTGTTTCAATCAATCGTTTTGATTTTTAAGAAAAGGTGATTGAAGATTAGTAATTATAATTGAACATCGAAATGGGGGAAGGAACGATATGATGATGAGAAGACATATTTGAGGACTGATTGATAATCGCCGTAGAAAGTTTATTCCTTGATTTATCCCTGTTACAATGTTTGAGTGCACAAGGTTGGGTAACTCTCTCTAAGCACCTACCTTGTAATTGAAACCATGAAAAATGCGGAAGTGTCATTAGCTAGCTGTGTTTATAATTCTCTAGCACGTAGCCTGATTAAAAAACTGTTTATCCATTATTCATTCATCACCTCAAATCGAAACTTCCATGATTTTTGCGTTATACGGTATTGGATATCTAGGATGGAGCATTAAAAATAACTTTCATTTCAAGAACTCCTTGTTTAGGTTGCAGGACTCGGTGTGTAGCACATATATAGTTTGATGTCAATCACACGCAAGTTAGAATGTAGATGACACACTGCATTGATGTGAACTAAGCACGGTGATGCTAGTAGTGATAATGTGACAACTTTACAATTAAAAACAACGGGAGTTGTACATAATTGTAGCGTTGCAAAATTCTAGTTATTCAAGAGAAACGCGAGTTAATGAGTAATCCCATTAAAGAACATCCATACGAGCGGAAATACAACTAATTCGTCCCTAAACTTTTGTAAATCAAGGAGGTTTGACTGTAAAGCTTATATTACGAAAAATGTATGCCAAAGTTGAGCTTTCCAAGAGAAGAATACAATATTCTAGAGTTGTGCGATTTTTTTTATAATATCATTGCTTTCTTTACAACATATTCTTTCTACTCAAGTCTCAAGTCTACTCAACGCCAGAATTATAAAATTATTACAAAAAAGTAATAAACAAAAATGAAAAAATACTGAATATTGTTCGACTCAGCTTGCTATTCGAATCTCTTGAATTTAAATAATTTATTAAACGATGTACACAATTACTCAGCATTCCTCATCACAGGCTTTGCTGACACAGCAACCAGACATTTTCTTTGACTCATTCTTGTCCTGTTCTCCACAGAATATCAGCTCACAGACTTTCTCGCTGTTATAGCATCCACCTACCTCTATAGCTTGTGGGTCTATACATTTGACATGTTGATGGGGATGAACGATCGGTGTAGTTAGCTTGACTAATCGCTGCAAACGGGACGAATAAATAATGGATAAACGGTAAATTCTAGTACCGTATTGACAAACCGAATACTCACCTCTCGAAAAGATCCTGGGGCAGTAATAAATTTTATAACGGCAACTGCAGGAACGCAAATCATAGATAATAGTGCGAGACACCAGCCCAGTGCAAGGCCCCAGGAAGGGTATTTGTATGAACGATTGTAAACCAGGGGCTCATGGTTTACCCAGGTTGCAATGAGAATCGTCTATAAATTAAATAAAAAAGATTAGAAAAACTATAGTAATTCTGGTATGGAAAAATTGTTCCTGAACATACATGCCATATGTAAGTGAACATTAACAGACACTACGTACACAGATAGCAATAATTGAGAATTAGGGAAAAATGGTCCTATATATTTGACTTTAAATTGTGTTGGAGATTCCGGAGCAAAAAAGGTTGTTGCAAAGAAAAAAGAGTTAGTTATTCCACTAGTACATTGTGTTTCCTACCACTACCGCAACTTACCATTACAACTAACGGAGTAACGTACTTCCAACACCATTTCATTGCAGACGAAGGTCGATACCCGATCATGTGTTCGATATTCCTGTAAAAACGATCGGCACCTACAGACAGATAATACTTATAACCACTTAAACTGCGGTAAAGTTGTAATTCAACTACGGGCACGAGAATAACGTTATGAAAAATTTATAGGTTTAGCAGCTATGATTTATTCCACTGTACCGTAAAGCCATCCTACAGTAACGCATTCCCAGAAGGCCATCCACAATAGAGTCATTCCGCTTGCCGAATAGTAGTCAAAGATTTGAAACACATACATTCCTCCCTGAATTAAAAAAAACGCAGAGCTAAATTTAAACGTACTTAATATTCAAGAGATACTTTCCAGTAATGATGTAAACATTTCAGTTGTAATCAGGAGGCAAACGAATTACTGTATTTTCAAGATCATACAAAATTGTAGGAATTTCCAGTGTCAAATGTGTAAGAAGTAAAGTGTCAAATAGGTAAAACGTTAATCCACTGAAAATATTGTAGCGTTCATTTCTAGGTCGTGGGAATGGATCAAAGTACATATCTCGTCTGCGGTTGAACAGTTTCTGCTACTAAGATAATCGATGCTTGTAGCGTAGTCATAACATAGTCAGCGCAAGGAGGGGTCTAAACAGTGCATATTATATTCATTGTTATTCATGTGCGCAAGATATGTTGAGATCATTCCCGCGACCTAGAACTGAACAATACCACAATACCTTATCTGGAATTCAGCATCAATTTAACATACCTGGGTTATCATGGTCAGCCCAATCAAAAAGCAAACTAGGCAAGTAAGCGCAGCAAAACTTTCGCGCCTATTTCGCAGCTGACGTGGAAAAAGATCGCTCAGTGCTGTGATGAAGCCCTCCACTCCGACGAACTAATAAAAAAATTAGTTCTAAATATATATAACACACTAAAAAATGTATTGTATACAAAAGCATTGAAGTGGGTATCGATAGTAGCAAGAGTAGCAAATACTACGGGACCCGCAGTTTACCAATTTCAATGAGTAAGATCTGGTATCAGATCAGCAGATTCAATTAAAGATATATATCAAATAGGCGATTATACCTGACTATCAAGACCAAGGAGTAATATCATAGAAAAGAATAAGCAGGACCAAAGAGGAGCCAGCGGCATCATGGTGACTCCCTTTGGATAGGCCAAGAAAGCAAGGCCAGGTCCAGATTCAGCCACATCAGCAATAGGAACATTCTGTTCGTATGCCATGAATCCGAGAAAACTGAATATCGCGAAACCAGAGAAGAAACTCGTTGCAGAATTGACGACAGCCAGAATGAGACAATCTCTGAAAATCAAAACTTCGTGAAAATGTGTTCCTTCAGCGAACAAACTGGTAACTTTCAGGTTATGTTAAGTATATCAAAATAGGTTTACTGAACAATGAATATATACTTGTAGCAATCGTTGTTATACACATTGTAGCTTCCCAGAGCTGAGAGTGCACCCAAGCCTATTGCGTAAGAGAAGAATACTTGGGTACCGGCATCAATCCAGACCTATAAAAAAGGAGAACAGAATGATCTTCCTGCGAATAGCGGCGTAGCGAGTACTGTAGTAGATAAGAAATGTACCTGGCCCTCTCCAAGTTTTGTCCAGTTCGGTTGAATGTAGAATCGTATTCCGTCGCTCGCTCCGGGCAATGTGGCGCCGCGAACTAGCAGGCAGAGGAGAACGACATACGGAAATGTCGCTGTGAAATAAACGACCTGAAACAATGAGTTTATAATAAAACAACAGGTGTTGTGTCACGGCTCGTTCTAGAAATTCCCAGAGAAAGCATTAACGCTGAAGTCCATTATAATTGTTCATATTTAGCGTGGTAACTGAACACCAATGCAAAGTCGTCATATTCGGACAGATTGAATTACCTTTCCAGTCGACCGCACTCCTTTACAAATGCAAATATAGCATATGAGCCAAGCCAACAACAGGCAACCAGCCAAAGGCCAACGGATTTGTCCAGGTTCTGTAATGCCCGATGAAATTTGGAGAACTTCCCTCCTGCAATGTAATGAATGTATATATCAATAGCTGGAAGACAATGTAATGAATATTTTGTGGTACAAGTGGGAATAGAATATATATTTGTCCCGTGGGACCTTTTATTCCACATCATTGGGATCTTATGGTAATACATATACATTACATTACATTTGCGAACGTCATTTGATATCCCGTTTTGAATATTGATTTAACCTACTACTGACAAACTGAATTGTAATTAAATCGCTATCAGCCAATAATAGTGAAAGACATACTCCCAGAATTCCACAACCGGCGAAACCCATCGAGAGAGATTTGTAGCGGCTCCAACAACCACAGATGAATTGAGGTTAACTGATGACATATTACCGTACGATATAGTAACGTTTACACGTGACAAGGCGTCGATTGAGTTATTCATAAAAGACGGATTGGGTCCAACATCTGCAATGATAAACGATTGTTTTTCTATGTAGGAGTTCAGTTACAGCACTACTGAAAAGACGCATACAAACATTACCAGAGAAATTTCTTCGACATAATACAGTATTCCAGTCGTTGGTGCATGTAGACCACGGTAACACAGCGGCGAAAGAACGAAAGAAATAATAAATCGCCCAGGTAAGAACCATGATGTAGTAGCAGTTGCAAAAGAAAACGATAATAGTCGAGGCAAACCCGAGACCTGTAAATGAATTACTCTGTGATTTATGGGTTGTAACAGAATATCATCACATTTTCTTCGATGGTACCATACCCCACAATCTTATGAATCAATTTTTAAACGATTGTCTCTTCATAAATAAAGAAGAAACTGTGTGTTTGCTCGTGTGTACATAACCTCCAAGAGAACCCGGGCCCGGAGTGGATAAAATCTTACTGGGAACCGAATAGATTCTAATACTTAGGATCGCTCTAACGCACTATAGCATACAAAATAAAATCATTACCCGGATCGCTCTGCTAAACGCGAGTGATATTTACCAAATTTTGCATGGAGTTCCAGATATCTGGTAATAAATAAAATCAAATCCCGCACCTTTCATTAGAGGACATATGTCCCACACCCCAAACGCCCCCTGTTTCATGAACTGTCCGAGCGATATTTCTAAGAAGAATACTGGGATTCCACCGGTAACGATGAAGAGGCAGTACGGGATGAGGAAGGCGCCTGAAATACATAACGATAATTGAGTCAAATTGACGAATAAAATGAGAAAGCTATCAAAGAAACGGGCAATCTAAATGATACAGAATGAGGGATATAAATTTCTACATTTTAATATACCAAATTACCAGTTGAATTTGACCTATTTTTTATGGCATAGAATAAAGTAAACGTCAGGGCTGGAATTTAGTGACTAACGTTATGTGGAAAGTTCAGTAATAATAATGAACAAAATAATAAACGGTTCGCGCAATAATGATCGGGAATCGGGTATGACAACTCTATATCCAGAGTATATACAGATACTACAGAAATTTACGTTCTATACAGACCTCCGCCATTCTTGTAGCACAAATACGGGAAACGCCAGACGTTCCCCAAGCCGACTGCGAATCCGATGCATGACATGATGAAATCCATTTTCTTGCCCCATGTTTGTCGCTTTGGAACACTGCTCGCCTTATCGTGGATAGCGGAGGGAGCTTCTTCTGCATCCTTACTCGATGTAACATCTAAGCATTTCAGGGAGATGGATTCTTCATCTTCTTCAGAAGGAAAACTTGCTTCCATATTTCTAGAATCTAGCATTCGATCAGCAGGTCCCGCGCTGTTCTCAGGTAGTTTCATTTCGTGAGATAGAAGCAGCAGTAACAGGTGCTATGAAGACGATGACAGTTAAAGTGCACTTTCGTTGTTTATGGATTCGTTAATTCTAACAAAGGTAATAATTCAAATGCAGACAAGCAGGCAAACGCGTATTACCCAACTATTTTTTTATCACTACAGCACCGTGATATGGATAATGAAACAGGAGGTATAAGGTAAGGAACAAGTATTTACTATATACAGTAAAACTGCGTTTATTTCCTGCTACACACATGAAGGCATAAATCATGTGTTCAAATTGACTTACCACCAAAGTGTAATGTTTCCGGCAACGACTTCTCTAAATATTCCAGTTCAAAAACAGTCGATGAAACACTTGAAAGTGAAGAGCTTAAAATACCGCATTATTAGGCATGATTGCAATTTGGAAGTTTCAGACGAAAAAAAAAATTCTTGCTAGATCACAGCTGCGGGATCGCTTCTGTCGTCGCTTCTTCCAGCCTCAAACAACCTTCCGTCCGATTTCGCAGAGGTCAGCGGAAGTGATTAAGAGTCGCAGTTTTGTTTCACGGAGAATTTCGACGTATCAGATGTCCAATAAAGTAACAGTGGATTGTTCCGCGTGATATATTGAAACCTTATCTATCCTGTAAAAACAGAAACAACTTCATCCAAATGGTACATTACAATTACAAACAATTCAACTAGTTTCTAAGGCAGTCTCATCCTGTGATAGATAACTACAATATATCCATTTTATTTTCATTATTAGTTTGCAAATTCTAAAGTTTACTTTGTGCATAAACATCGAACCTGAATCGATTCACATCAAGTTATTGTCTCATAAAAAAAGACTGAAACGATAAAAAAAAGTTACGATGGGAATACAGCGATAGTCTATCGACGCTTACGAACAACAGTTGGATAAACGAGAACAGGCGGTGTAACGCGTGCGTATCCTAAGCCGTTCAATTTGAAATCGCTAGGGACGACTCCTCGCAAGAAGTCATCGAGACTGCTTTGTAAATATATATTTAAGCTTGAAAAAACATATTTATCTTTTGTATACGTGAGTGGGTGCACGATGATGACGCAAAAAAATGACGAAATCACTTGTTACGTAATTCACCTTGAAAGTCGATTTCAAAGCAACGAAAGTCACACCAGACATGAACCAACGGTCGTAGCTGGAAGGAAGGTAGGTACAAGGGACGTTTGACCTGGGCGTCAAAGGGCAGGCGGAGCCAAAAATACATCGGAGGTTTAGTTGTTTCACACATGGCCTTTGAGAGGTGTACAAAGTTTTCATTTTTTACATGTATATATATATATATATATATGTTAAACAAAATTTCGATGGCGGCTGGTTCACCATTCATACATACATAAAAAGAACCACAGTTGGTGAATTGAATTATATGTGGGGGCGCCAAATTCAGGATCTGCCATGGTAGCAAGCAAAACTTGCCCTGTATGAATGTCAAGCTAGAGCTAGATATCATTTTCAGTTTTTCAGGATTGAGAAAAAATAGCTAGTTCTTCAATATACTCTTCTATATCTATCTATTTTGTCGCACTAACTCTCTTGTACTTTCGTAATAACTGGCCATGACGTGAGAATTTAGTCGATGGCCAAAGATCAATCGATACACACAAAAACGAATAAAGTGGATCAGTAAAGCAAGTAGACTCGTTGTCGACAGTATTATACTATTACATCGCTAATCCGTATAGTGATTTGACCTTCATTTTATCCTTCAGACACAGGCATAAGTACATAACATACGTGACATCGAGGCGAACTGTATTTATGATTAGCAGCAATGAAATGAACGTTTTCAGCAATGAAAACGTTTACATATAACAAATCAGCAATGCGAAGTAAAGTAAGTACTTGGTATCTGTTAACATACGTTCTGATGCGCGTTTACTTAAAGCTTCTTTCTAACTGTGAAACAAATTCAGAGCTGTTGCGCGGTTCAATATACTTCGCAATAATGCCACCCATTTAAGTGTATTTACGCGGCTTACTTGTTCTGGCTAGGTAGCTCCTTAAATACCTCAAAGTCTTTGTAAGAACGAGATACCAGCAGTTCTGTAACAAAACATGCGCGAACATCGGTTCATTCTTTAGTACCGTATTAAAACAATTACGGTACACAACCGTGGTGACAAAGGGAAATGGGATAATGAAGCTACAGCATTAGGGACTAAGTGGATGACAATCTGAAAAGGCTCATTAAAATTAGTTATTGCCTAATTTATACTTCTGTGCTCTAAGTACGATTTCTTGGTCGATCAAACCCAAATGTTTGGATTGCCTAGATGCAATTACGTTTTTTTGTATATTTGCCAAACTATTCTTACTACCTTACGTTGCAGGACCCTAGCTATGTCAAAACTCCGTTCCACTTCCTAAACTATCTCACTACGGAACATATCACCAACATCATGAAACAATTCCCTTCTAAACATTGCATCGTATTTGCGAGAAGAGAATGGAAATCCAAGGCGATACCAACTGGTCGCAGCTGTGACGACAATTGCATTCCCATCGATCGGTAGGGAGATTAGAATGCATTGACTGAAAACTAGCAGACCATTGATTCTGATTACCGCATCTAACCAGTAATTCTCAACTGTTTATTTTTCTTTTATTTTATGAGCTTTGGTTGGCTAAACGGTACCACGGTTTAGTAGTATGGTACCTCCGAAAACCCAGTTACATCAGGGTAGGCTAGTTAGGGGATGTCAGGTGAAGGCTAGATTCGCTGGAGGTTAGTTAAAAATAATCCTCCTCCTCAATCGCAGCAGGCTCCCAGTTTACACCTACAGCGAATCTACATCAAGTTGAGATTTTCTCGCGCGCAACGCTTATGATATTAATCGCGGATGTTGACGACTACCTCCTACCTGAGTGCGTAGGATAATACTGAAATGTAGCCAACGCAACTTACCTCGATTTCCAATAATAACACTGCGATCATTGGCTTGCTGTCGCATGACAAATAACTTTGTTGATTATCATNCCAGTTTACACCTACAGCGAATCTACATCAAGATGAGATTTTCTCGCGCGCAACGCTTATGATATTAATCGCGGATGTTGATGACTACCTCCTACCTGAGTGCGTAGGATAATACTGAAATGTAGCCAACGCAACTTACCTCGATTTCCAATAATAACACTGCGATCACTGGCTTGCTGTCGCATGCCAATTAACTTTGTGCGTTATTATGCAAGTTCAGCGCACATTAGAGTTTACAGCTACAGCGAATCGACTCGAAATTTGCTTGCGCGCAACGCGTAGTATATTAATCACGACGGTTGATGACTACCTACCTACCTGAGTGCGTAGGATAATACTGAAATATAGCAAATTCATCTTACCTCGATTTGCCAATAATAACACTGCGACGACTGGCTTGCCGTCACAGGCCAAGTAACTTTGTGAACTGTTTTGCAAATTCAGCGCACATCAGAAAAATAATAAGCCTCTGTTTGTAGCGTCACAATAAAGTTTCGACGATTTTTTGCTTTTATCAACGAGCCCCTTGTTCAGAATTAACATTTGATATCAACCCACCTTTCCTTCTTACATCACGAGAAAAGGTGGATCCCCACCACGATTATTGGGATGTAATGCACCCGGACTAAGTGTGAAGCCATAAATCACCCACAAGTGCCTATTGCATTTAATACATACCCATACATTACCCACAAGGATCTATTGAATTTTAGGTAGACGTTAAGATTTAAATGTAGGTAAGTTTTACCTTATTTAGAAGTGTTTTGCGTATGCCAGGTGGGTGAAATCTTCACAGGATCCCCAAAATCACTCTACCGTGACCTCTGACAAAGCAAAATCAACGATCCGTGACCGACTATGGAACTTTTCGTGATTTACATTTTTTTTGCCTGTTCCACGGTATTTTCGGCTGCTTCGACCAGCGTAAATTCACTTGAAATTATAAACGTAATTTTCTGTATATTTTTTCATCATATTTCTGTAAAAAAAAGTGGAATAAAATGGAAAATAACACTCGATACTGGGGCTTTGACCTTAATAGGGTTCACTGCAGCACCGGTTAGGTAGACTGTCACGTAACAGTCACGAGCCAACTACTAATATTGCGTAGCGATAACTATATCTAACCCTTACCCATACCCTAATCCTGACCATATCCCCAACACTATACTTGGCCCTAACACCGATGACGTCGCACTCTGCAACGATGCACTAATCACATGAAAATGATCCGACGATGCAGTAGTAGCATCAAAACGATCCATAGGTATTCAGAATTATAGATACGGAACTATATTCTGCCAGAATAACTGTGGAGGATCCCATTGCTGTTCAATCAGCCAAGATGTGGGTCAAAGGTCAAATCGCGAATACTAGAATTACAGTGGAATTTTACTTTTTTTTCTGCCCGTCATTGGAGAATGGCTACTAATTACTTTCATCTTTTTCGGGGCAGTGGAAATTGGTACATACTGTAGTAGCACTGATAATCCTCTTAACCCAATATAAGAGACGAACGATCACGTCATCCTATTCAAAATGAATTATTGATATTGATTTCGAATAAAAACTAGACAAATATCAGGGGTACAGTATGTCGTTTATTTAATTCATATGTAAATAAAAAACTGTGCAAGCCCAATTAAGGCGTGAATACAATAAAGCTTCATGGGACTGCTTTTCGAATCGTTTCCATTAATCTTCAATCTCTTTGAATCCCTAAATTTAATGATTAAGTGAGTAATTTCTTCAGTTCCTACAAGTTACATTGTGTTTTTGCAGAAGTCAAAAGCATGTTTGGGTCCTTTTTCTACAGTTACAAAACAGTACAAGATTTAAAGAATTTTTAAGTAAAAGTAAAGCCAGCTTCGTTGTACACTTTGAAAACTTTCTCGATCGCATTGACATAGGCAGCGTTACGCAAATCTAGTCCCAAGTTGTAGGCCATTGCAGTCTTCATTATTTGCTGTAAGCAACATCAATATTGGTAAGTAACTGACGAAGCTCACGAAGGAGTAAACCTTATATAAGTCTAGATCTAGATCTTTTTTCTTTTAACTTCGAATTATTGAGAAAAGGGAATCGAATTACAGTATTATCAAAAAAGAATATTACGTACAGCAATTTTGAGTTAGTTTTATCAGTTACAATGATTGGTGGGATTTTTTAGAAACTTTTGGTTCCGAATTGATAAAAAAATTTACCCTACTCCATGAAAGAATGTGGTGAATATGAATGTGAATTAGGTGAAAACTCTAATTTTGAAACCATTCAAAAACAGGTTCTGCAAACTTTTGTAATTTTAGTAACCAGAAATTAGGAAGCGATGCAAATCAGTGGAATCCCATTACTATAAATAACAATCTTCTTTATGAAATTATTTGAAATCAGGATGGACATTTATATTACTTACCCGAGCAGACCTCTCCATTGTGTAGCTCAAACCAGAGTGCACAATATCTTTCTCGGAAGCACCCTAGCACATAAAGTAAGATGGTTAAAGATCAACTTAAAGTACTTGGCAGACGAAGAATGACATTTACAGATATTTTCTTAGCGAATTCTTCAGACGGCGTTATAGGAATTTTTCCTCCATACTTCCCGAATTTTCGTTCTAAACTTGTCTGTACGCTGTCTAAAAGAACGAATGAATACACTTGTCAAACTATACCCTTGTCAAACTACTAAGTTCAAAGGTATACAACATAAATGAATCGACTACCGAGCAGGTCATAGTTCGCATCTCTCTCGTATTTGAAAGAAAGTCGGCCGTAACTGACATGGTTGAGGTTTTTCAGCCACTCAAAGTAGGAGACTGTGACACCACCAGCATTCAAATAAAGATCCTGTGCAATACATGAACTTCAACATAAATAACCAGAATTTCTTAATCCAAACCCTAAACCCATTAGCAAAACTCAAGCCCAGATTTTGAAAACAAAGGTTGAACTCGTAACTAAAATAATAATGAATGTTTAGGACAATGAGCAAAATATTATCTGGGATCAGGTAGCAATAATTATAAGGAACTTACCGGAATTACCAGCTTGTTCATTTCAAGCATAATTTTGTCAGCTGCTGGGGTTATAGGACCATTGGCTCCCTCGCCAATAATCAGTTACATGAAAGGAAAAGTTTAAAAAAACATATATGTCAAAGATCCAGTAACAATCCAGGAACAATCAATTCAATATCACATTTTGAAAAAATTACTTTGTAACATAGAAAAGTGAAAGCACGCAATAAATTATGAACACTATAGATCTGTACCCTTGCTTTGATCCTTGGTGCGTTTTCTGCAGTTATGACCATTTCTTTTGCGCACGGGAGCAGGATATCACACTCCTCCTCAAGTAAACTATCTCCAGTGTATTCGGAAGCTCCCGGAAATCCAACAATGGTCCCGTTGTTCTGTGTTTATGAATACGAAGAAATAGATGTTGAAGTCCTTAAAAGATAGTAACATACTCGCACTATACCAGTTTGTATTCTTCCAGGTCCCGTGGATCAATTCCTTGCTCATTGTAGATACTACCATCATATTCTATCACTCCAATGCATCGGGCACCATGTCTGTTCAACGACAAATACATGTAACGGATGAAATAATTTATTATTCAGAATCCTGGAATATTTGAATTTCAAAGCTTTTTAGAATAGCTTTATTATATTGAAATTTAAAAGATGTTAGCAGGATGCAGTTTATGTAATTGCACCTGGTTTTTCATGAAGACGAACCCCTAAAAAAATGTTTTCGGCATTTTTACTTGAAGTCACCAAGTACAGTAACCGACTCCTCCTTCAAGTTGCACTAGTAACGATCTATGCTGTTAGGGTACTTTGAATGTATGGAATGTTGTCACTACAACAGCTGTAAATTTACCTGTGTAAATATCTCATAGTGTGCATTCCGACATTACCAAATCCTTGAACGATGAAGGTCTTGTCTTGGAATCCTGGAGTAGTTCCTATAGCACTCATGTAAGTTGCTGTTAAAATCAAGCAGGTGGTAAACAAATTTCTTGTTCTATTCTCATTATTAAGATATAGGTACCTTCATTGATAAAATTTTCAATGCCGTGAAAGATGCCCTGCAACAATAAAATATATGGAATAACAGCTTCTAATGATAGCTCTATAATATCATAGGCAATGGTTTGGCATAACCAGTCTAAAATAAAATGTGATACAATATAGTAAATTCTGCTGCAAACTAATTACTAAGTGCATAGTAAACAAAGTTGTTTACCGAGTATTAGGCAAGGTTTGTTCTGCTTATGAACTAACCTAACCCTGACAGGCTGTAATACATCCCACAAGAATTTGATAGAAACCGGCTATGCAGGGAATAAACCAAGCTTTTTTTCTAATAAATTCTTATGAATGAGTAGCAATGTCAGTTGGCACACAAAAAAGAAGTGCAAACAACAACGAACGGGACACGGGATATGACTATTTTCCCATTCTACTATGTACCTCCCATTCACACATCATGTATATAAATCATGCAAATTACCCTTCCAGTAGCAGAAACACGGCCGTGTATGCCACCTTGCGTTATGGGCTTGCCCGTGACACATGCATGGGCGTTGACATCTCCATATCCCTGAGTCATGGCGTAGGTGTCTGCCATCCAACACATTTCCCTCATGCCAGTGTTCATGTCAGGTGCAGGCACATCGATACCAGGCCCTGAAGAAATATAGCAGCCTCTTTACTTGTTGAAACCGGCTATCTCCTGTTACAGTTAATTAGGTCGCTGGCCAGCATATGAAGTTCAATTTCTCAATTGCAGTGTAATTTTCAGTTAAATGCAATTTCATTTTTTATATCCACCTAAGAATCCTTTTTTAGCAAGTTCCATAGCAAATCGACGAGTAATCTTCTCCAGCTCCCGTTCTGAATAACGTTTTGGGTCAATTTTAACTCCTGCTTTGGCACCACCAAATGGAACATCTGCAAAAGGCCAAAAATATTGTACACTTGCACTTGCATTAAGTAGTGTTCACAAACTTTATCATATGCAGAATTGTCTAATTGATCTTTTACCTACGACAGCACATTTCCATGTCATAAGTGATGCCAAGGCTTTAACTTCGTCTACAGTAACATCAGGAGCATATCGCATACCTGCAAGATAAAAACATTGCACAAAATCAAGGAAAAATGTGATTATGGAAAACAGAATACATTTCAAAGACCTACCTCCTTTGGTCGGCACTCGATGTTGGCTGTGTTGGGCTCTGTAACCAGTTATAATCTCATATTCTCCATCATCTCTCCTGACTGGAAAGTTCACCTGTAGAACATTAGGCTCCGTTGAAACAACTGACAACATCTATCTGAGCTATTGCCACAAAAATTAGATTAAATGTAAATTTTTACCTGCAAAACGTGATTACATGGCCGCATCATACGAAAGATCCCACGCACACGGTTTCTTTGAATTTCGATAGAAGTTGTGTGTTTCGTTGGTGCTTTCATGTCAGTTCTGTGTAGAATATATTTATTTACAATTTTTATCATCGAATGAATTATGTTGTTCAGTAACTACTGTTATGCATTATGTTGTTCACACAAATAACTAATACATAGATTTTCCATAAACTCACTGTTTGTCCAGAGTTTCAACCAGCTTATCTTCAACCAACCGAGCTCCGCATTCAAAAAAATGTCCAACCATCTCATAGAAATTAGGTTCTTCATTGCTGGTTGATGTTGAATACTGTAGTCTGGGATAATTTCAACACAAATTCAAGAACATGGTCAGTCTTTTTTATTTCTGCAATTTAAAATAAAAAATCTAACCTGGAATTCAAAGCAACGCAAGCAACTTTGGCATCCACAGCTTGTTGCCGAGCCACTAAACTTCCTAGGGTTCGAAGCATCCTGGTTACTGGCTTTTATACTTGATTAGTTTTAATTACTTCGTTTACATAAACTAAAATTAGCAATTATCTTGTGTGTACTAAATCTGTCAAAAACAAAACAAATTGTCCTTAGGATAATCGAGACTCAAAATCAGTGGAAATAGTAATTACATCAGAAAAATACATTTCACTCAATAACCTGGAAACCCAAACAAACTCGTATATTGGGGTTATATATACCACCCCAACTGCTGCAGAGTATGTGGTCGATATAAGGGTCAGGCATGCACTGCTCACTCAGTCGTGTAATCAAGTTAGGATTTAAATTGCAATGTAATAGTGTCCATGCCCATGGGTGTCTGCTGCTGATAGTTCATATCATACATACATACAAACACCAGTGATCGGTTGACGGTAAATGGTTGGGTGATTTAGTGATTCTGTGAAAATTTTATCCAAGTGCATGCGTGGGACACCTAAAATAAGCTACACTATATTACAACTATGTTTTAACGTTTACCTGGAATCCCCAACGAAACCGTTTTTTTTAATGAAAATATTGACATTTTCAGGTTACTTCACAATATCTCTAGGTATTCCATATCACTGAGATATGGAGAATGTAATACAATAGGCACACATACTTTACCAGTAATGACATAGCGCAACTTACTATATCCATATAAAAATTATTCTCGTTTCCGGATAACTTCTCCACATCACAGCACTAAACTATGAAAATGAAGAAATAGTCTCATGATGATTGTTATCTAATAAAAAATGTCGAGCGGCACTTTTCTCTACCCACATAAATGTTCTGTATGTTAATCATTTGCTTTAAAGGTATACCGACTTGCCCTTCTAGGTATAGACCAATACCAGATAACCTCTGGTATCTGCCCACTTGTGACGTATTTACTTGCTTAACAACGAGAAACTAAGCAGAGCAATCCAAGAACTTTGAGTAGTACAGGAGCCGTCAATTGAATATATACTGTTTAACCATAGATAAAAGATAATACATTACTGTATTCAACACCCTTCAACACCCACTGATTGCAGTGCCCCTACAAAGTTAATGACAACAACCGAGAACAGCGCAGCGGCTACAGTACTGTTTGCTGAGGGGGATACTGTATAAATGTAGTGAATTGAAATTAGTATCCGGTAGATGGCAGTGCTGGATAATAAAGCGAAGATTTAGTTGGCAGGCCGACATATGTGTGTGATGCTTACTTTAAAAAAAGATATAATATGTATGTATAAGATGGGTTTTGAGTGTGTGTGTGCTTTCTACATGTTAAAATTACCTATATAAGTCCGTTCAAGTTACGAACCTGAAAGTGAAACAGTCACAGAGTTTAATTTGAGACGATAACAATCGAAATCTGTTTACTAGCTTTAAGAAGATTTACTCAAGCACTTCAATGCTCCTAGCTTTATCAGGAAATATCTTAACGAAATACATCTGAACTGATAAAACGTATTTAGTAACCGTCATACGGCCGTGTAATAGGAGCACGCCAGATTAAAGTAGTTTTGTTCAGTATTGAATTTCTAGAAAGGTCATTCATAATACAATGGTAGCGTTTCGATAATACGCAATGGTTAGATTGACAAAGGAATTCGAGTGGAAAGCACTGTCAACAGAGAAGTCGCGGGTTTCGTTCGTTGAGGGAAAGGTTACAGAATAAAGTATACGAGAATTATAATACCGAAAGTATGCTGAACTGTACTCACGTAGAAGTATTTCAGGAGTATACTACACGTCACGTAATAAATAAGGATATAATACTGGAAGTTAAATTCCTAATAAAGGGCCATCTTTCAACCTTACTTTCGGTAGTGGTGAAATGTACATANTACTATATCGATCTTTTTTAAAGACACACTACCATTTATGGGGTAGTTAATATTTAATCTGGTTTCGTTATTATCAAGTCGGCTTGGCTCACGTGAGCAAATAGCATACTGCGGCATAGTCATAAGTTACTTTGATATTCACTGAGATTGTGCCTTTTTTTCTGTTCCACAACTAGAGTGGGGTCAAATGATAGCTATACAGCACTGTCTTTATACAGATTTCCATTGACAGCATTGTAATAGAAAGTACGAACTACCTGACTGGTTATATAATGGATACGTCAGCTGCTGCAGCTTCTGCTACGATTGGAAGACCTACTTTCAATCCATCCTTCTTCCTAAGTCCTACCGGACTCTTCAAAGTGACTGAATTCGTATTGAGCTTGTTGGTGTGGCCACTGATCGTATCTGTTTCCGGCTATTCATCATCTCCGGAACTACAATTTGTGCTGTTTGTGAGCATAACTGTATGGATTTTGACAACGTGAGTAATAGAATACTCTTTTCACATGTGTAGTACAATATCCCAATGGAAGGAAAACCAGCTCCAATCCTGAACCTAGAGCATTTTCCTTCCAGAGCTCCCACGGTCTTAAACTAACTCCATTCTAACCAGCAACGCCCATTCAAATCCATTTAATGTAGTGTATTTTGCGGTCGTGTACATTATTCGAGATGTTTGCAATATGCAGCTTCTTATGTTTTTTTCTCAGATTGCTGATTGTAATGTACATGTTCTCAATACATTCAACGGCACTCTCTGGCCTACCTTGGGACGTTACAGAGGTCTTCTACAATCTGTTTTGGACTCTCATGTACTTCATAGCTGCATGTGTGGAAGCATCCGTCGCAAATCTGTATTCTGTGTGGATTGCCTCGACTATATTTGCATTTTTCATCACGATAGTCTTCATAGCCCACACGTTGTATGCCTTCAAAACGTGGCGTGGATCCCTACCCTGGGAATCCAGTAACGGCGGTAATGACGTGAACACGTAACTTCATATTGACGAAGGCAAATCAAGAAGAAAGAGAATATACTCGTGTGTAACGCATATATATTATTAGGTTGAAATCGACTGATGTGTGATGAAAAAAATTAGCTATGGTCGTAAATTGGAATCGGAATGCTCCCATATTTACCGCATGTGTCGTCAATTAGCACAAGCAGGATATTACACAACGGTACGTCGTGGTAATTAACAAGTAATGCAGATTAAACTCGGTGATTGTACTAAAACTATTAATGCTACCTAATTACAATTCGGTATGCCATTTTACGCATATTCCTCTCACAAGATTTTGCTCGTATGTTCTAGATACAAATATCAAAATTTATGCAAATATTTGTCGAGCTTTTGGGATTACATTCCACTTATTTCCTGCATAGGTTTATTCCCTGATTTATGGTTATAATTTAGTACGTAGACTTGAATAAACTATAACTTTTGACCCTACTTGATGAAGGTAATTTATAATGAAGGAAGAGGTAGTAACAAGAAGGTTTCAGAGATTTAATGATAACATATCAATTTTAATATAGATATCTATATATAGTACTGTACTGTACTCGTATAGGAGCGCTTGGAAAATACTACACGCCACTATAAATTAAGCTAGAATACTTGAAAGAATCTTAGGAAAAAGAAACTGTTTAGCCTACCAGCCTCAAGCTAGATTCTCGAAAAATTAACTATGATAGTAAATACTAGGTGATCAAATATAGCCACGAAAGAAACACGCCGTTAACCTAATTTCGCAAACGAGAAACATAAACTTGAGTTCCGGGGTAGGGTATTGGTTACAATACATAAAAAATGAATTCCTTCTGCTTTTCGAGCTCGACGATATGGTCCGCCTAGAAGCTATGCCCTAGATTATTACTTGGCGTAAAATATAAGAGATTTGGGTGATGATATTGCTGAAGTACTACTATTGAAAAATACTATCCTGTATAATGTATATTCAATTAAATATCTAATATATAATCACTGACAATTGTGAATATTTACATGGAATTGGACCTGCAAAAGAGAGTACACTGTACAACGTTATAACTAGGTAAAATATCAGGCTTGTTATAAATGAATTTAAAAATAAGATGAACTCAGAAAATGAGGAATTATTTTTTAGTAACTACATTACATTGCTAAAATTAAGCTCTCCTAGAGTAGATCAAGACGGACAAACATCAGCATCAAATAAGCAGAAGTTACCAGATCACATTCCTCCTCATGCAATCTTACGTTCGCGCATTTCAGTAATTATTTTTTCTAGTTATGTATATTCATTTGCAATTATTGAACATAAAAGTTTTATGTGAATATAAATGAATAGAAAAATCTAATAGCGAAAATTTTCATTGAGACAATGCAAACATTGAACCTAAAAAAACTTACAAAAGGAGGAACAGTTCTAGGAGCATAGAAGGACCCTAACCCATTTATCTATAAGAATACACAGTGTACAAACTATATGTAACTCAATCTATTTCTCTCAGACTTCCATCAAAATTTTTCCATCTTGGTAGGCAACTATGATCATCTAAGAGAAGAGGTGTTTGCAGGGAAGTATACAATTTATACACAAAAAGTTATTGAAACTGATTACCAGAAAGCTTATATGTCATTATGTTAGAGATTTATCTGTAACGTATTTCCTGGGTGATTTCAAATAAGGTTTCGCAAGTGAAGCAAACTTTTTTACGCGTAAAAAATATGCTAAAATAAATACACGAATAGCGTTTACCGTATAGTCGAATCTCAAGAAGCGAAAAAATATCCAGAAATCGATTGTTACTTGGTGTATTACGAAACCGGAGACTTACTCTTCCTCCACCGTTTCTTTGGCATCTTCCTCAATGATGGGTAATGGTTCGTTACGACTCGGTGCGCTCTTGGGCGTTTTCGTATATCGCATGGTTGGGCTTTGCGCATTCAAAGCGGACATGGCTGCGAGCGACCCGTAAAAATTCAAATATTCAGAATTAAATTTAATAAATAAGCTAAATTGCCGCTGCGGCATTCTAGCTATTATATGTGGTATATATTTTTAAGAATTCTAAGTAGATTATCGAAGATTTAACAGACCCTGCTTTAAATGTATATTAATTCGTTTCGGTTCAATACAATTTCGTTCTTTACTGTTTAATATATAGCTTATATTTCAAATAGATATTTAGCCTGTCCACAGAAAACAGGAAAACCGTGCAAAAAACTACCTTAATTCTACAGACACGTTTGTATCTCCGTGGTGCCTGATTTCGAGAGAAAATTTGCATACCCCGGTACCCAGATCCCATCTGTAGTGGCATGAAACACACGAAAACCTTCCTAATATTATTGCTATGCCAAATGGGTCATCCATGGCCGCTTTCTACAGACCAATTGTTTCGATTCAATTGAAAGAGAATAACGATACCTTTACGGGATTCTGGTCGAGAAGGCGTCCCAAGCGGACGCGCTGAAGACAACTTTCTGGGAGAGATAGGAGTAGAACGATCCAGTTTGAGAATTTCTGCACCGCCTGTAAAAAAATAGGATAGTGATATTGAGATCCATAACCACCTTTCATCCTATTGTACCTGGTTCAGTACGCTGTGGCTTCATCGACTCTGTTGTACCCGGTCTGAATCCCATAGCACTACCTGGTTTCACTTCCAACTGTGTAGCGGTGGCAGGTCGCGATACGGAATGAGTTGTAGTCGGTCTCGAGACCCTAGCTGCCTCCTTCAGCGCTTCTTCCTTATCTTCTTGCTGGCGTATCATTTCCTCTTCGTTGCTCATTGCGCTTTTGATCATGTCCAATACCAACGTCTTTTCTGCAATTGACAGCGACAACAAAGTGGTGTTATTACCCAGGTATCTAGTTTTATTTACAAGCCGGCGTTAGCAAAGTAGTAATTTTAAGGTAATTTGCTATTCCTTAATAAATTCACTAACTATACCTCGATCTCCGGAAGACACGAGCCATTGCTGCACAGCATGTACAGAGTCTGTTTGCAAAATCTGACACAGCATCTCTAACATCAGAGTCTCTGTGTCAGGGTGGGCAGAGATGTGCTGAAATACAGATTTAAAAAGCGTTCCATGCTGTACTGTACACTATACTAGCATTGGGACTTCTCGGATAAGAGAAAATATTTAACTTATCTGGAATGAAACTGACGCCGAATATAACAATTTTATGCAACGAATACCATACACAAATTCACAGTTAGTGTGGATTATGAGGTTTTACATGGTAGGGTTGAAAAAAAAGTTATCGAAAGTTATCGTACTTGATATGACCCTTGCATTCGTACGCTTTGCCTTGATCCTTGTCGGGACATGGCTCTCGAAGGTGGAGGAATTAGTCGACCGGTCTCGCCTGAAAGAAATTGTTAGAAAATGATTAACTAACGGACTAACTACACCAGTGATTCTCGGACTAGGAGTCTCCCAGGTGAAGAATTGGGAAGGAAATTCAGTCAGGGGCAGCACCCCAAGCTGGGTAAGAATTTATTCTGTACACTTTGTATGGATATCAAATGAAATACCAATATGCACAACTGCAAGGGCGATTACAAAGTGGTCATCCTAAAAGAACCATACATACTAAATTACCACGAGGGTAGCCATTTTCAAACTCCCGAAAAGAAGAAATTTGTATAAGCTTATATGGTCTTTAGTATACACACAATAATGTAAATTCAAACAATTAAAAATGAAGGAGGAATTAGAGGAACCTTGGATCGCAAGAGAGGAATGTGACCTGGTACTCACTGAGAACCCCTGATCTACACGATTAGAATTCAAATAAATCCATACATGAATAAATAGTCCTTCTTTTCGTTTGGGGCAATAAACCTGGCGGGGTGACAGGCTTAGGTGGTTGTTGCTGAGTTTCTGGAAGAAGACCGGCTTTTTGGCAGAATTCCTGCAGTTCTTCTCTCCAGCTGTCGGTAACAGGAACTGAAAGAAATATTCAAATTAATGTATTTTTGTTTTCTTTATATTTTACTGTTATGATATTGAGATAAGATGTAATACAATGGTACCGAAATCGATTCTCGCTCTTATTCAAGTACTCGAGTACCATGATGCCTGATAGTAACTAATTACCATGCTGAAAACATATCTCTCCTAATTTTAATTTAAGCTACTTCAAGTTCGCTTCAGGGATAAAGGAGACTCTGGAGATATGAAGTCCATATATAACTAGAGAATTCCTGCTATATATTTAATTCTGGTCGCTTGGAAAAATCGTGTAAGACAACTTGAAAACTGAGTTAAGTTCGATGTGTGAAAGGAATGTATTGATGATGATGAACTGGTGATGTGAGTAAGAAAATTTTACTATACCTAATCCGATGGACGGTATCGCTTTTTCCCGATAGGGGTAATTTTGTAATCCTGTTATTATATTGATAGGAAATGCACTGCTGTTCAATCCGAGGACGTTCTTCGGAATATATGTATTGAATATCCTTTCTCTTTCCCTGTAGTAAACATATTACCAAGTATGATGAACACTGAAAAGAGAAGCATAAAAACAAGCTCTGAAGTAATAGTTTTACCTTGTTGAGGGCGTTTTTATACTGAATCGAGGCTGTGGAAAATTATCGTGGTCATTCACAGCACAAATTGGCTGTCCATTTAGACCTGAAAGCAAAATATGCTTCCCGTCAACTTATAGTGGTAATCGTAAAGATGGTTAAAGAGTTAAAAGATAATTATAGTCAAATTACCACTAATGTGTCGGACTCGAACTGGGTGGGGGTTATGTCTCGAAAAGAAAGAGGCTTGACTGTATGCACCGAAACGTGAACTGCTCTTAGTCATAGGTCTTGAATATCTTCGTGGGCCTTGAATAAAAGCAATTATTTTTATCCTATTTCATAGTACAGTACAGCGTTTAATAACCAGGGGTAACTGTAACTGTGAAACTTTTTTTTATAAATATAAATGTATAAGAAAAGACTCTCAAAAAGAAATGAAATAATTTCAAGACTCACAAAACTAATCTTGCATAACTGGTTACTGTAAAAATTTATAATTCCATACAACAGCTTAAATCCGCAATATGTACTGTAAGCTAGTAATACTGAAGATTTAGGATTACTTGTATCTGCCAATCCCCTAGGACTGGGCAAATTTAAATGGGATTCTGGTGGCAAAACGAATGGCTTAGGTACGTCGCTTAGCAGTGGCTTCGCGGCTGCGCGCTTTCTTTGCTTCATTCCAGATTTGATTGGACTCTTTTTTTGCAAGTCGTTGAAGACATTTCCGATTGTCCCACGTATTAATAAATCGTCATCTTTCGGCTTGTAGACACCCAAGCTTAATGGAAATATAGAGTGTTAGGGATAGAGGCTGAGGGTCATATTTGGAGTTGAATAAAATTCACTGCATAAAACCAAATTGACAGATACCTATGTACACGTCACGTAACACGTCATACGCAGCCGCAGTAGCTATTTTTAGAACGTTCATGCGTTGCGTTTGGTGGGACCGTCAGTTACGTGCCTTTGCGCTATGATTGCGACACAGCGAATTCTCTATAAAGTTTGCTTACGAAGGGATTAAATGTACAATTATTATTCCCGATTCCCGTCATCAATAGTACAGCCATGACTTATTTCTTGAATATCATTCGATTTTTATTAAGGCGTTAAATACAACGCCAGAGTTGGGTTTACTACTAACGGCTTTGCATTTCTGTTACTTCTATTATTCAAGTGGGGTCTGTATCGTATCACTTGTTGGGTCGCAAGAATATCAGCAGTATTGACACAAATATTTACAACGCTTCTTGGAGGTAGTTGACACATTAGGTTATCAAACACGACAAACTTATAAAATTTCTAGGCAGGAGAGTTATTGAAATACAGTAATGATATCTCATACGCGAAACGAACAATGGCGCAGGGAAAACAATATTGGATAAACTCAATACAATAAAGTACAAACAACTACACCTTTGTTATCGTAGAATAGCGGTTTTGTGAAATATTTTTATAAAACAACTACATTGTACTTTCGAACGCCGATCGTACAATTAAGACGGGCATTGTGTTTCATTTCAAACAAAATAATATATTTTGTAATGCTGTAATATCACTTAAAGATGCAAGAGGCCATCAGAAAAATCTATTGAAAGCCTGTCTACTACACTATACCACAGTTAATTCATTCCAGTTAATTCATATCGAGTAACTAAGCGGGAGCCGTCTCTAATGCGCCGCGTTTACAGTAAAGGCCCCAATGAACAAACAAGATCGGTACTTAACCTAGACTTCATTAAAAAAAAAGATTTTCGTTAAAACGTAGGAATGGGGTTTGATGGATGTCCGTTCGTGGTAGAGGGATAATGGTATATGCATGTACGATACTAGAAATAGATATACACTGAACAACATGATATACAGTAAAAATGACAGAAAATTCTGTAAACATCATATAACTTTATAATCATTTAGAATTACAGTATGTAAAATAGAGTTAATACCATAAATTGAACGAGGAATAAAGGATTTATTCCGGTTTATCCGATTCTGGCTTAACGGGTTGTATAGGCAAGTTAAATTATCTGATTACTAATCGTAAATTACTGCGATCAAAACTGCTACATCTAATTCCACACAAAAGTTGAACTACACTAGATATCGGCAAAACATAGTCTACCTATTCTGGTTTGGAGGTCGTTCCACTTCAGCCAGCATCTCAAGGCTGCCTTTCTCGTTATCTACGAAATAAACAATGCAAATGTTAATTTATATGATAGTATTCATTATTAATTATTTTATTATTTTATTTCATTATTCATTATTAATTAGGATATTTGTTAACTTAAAAACTAATCGAGCTTGACATTGTGTTGTTTAACATAACATCAAATTTGAAAAAAGCCAAGCTCAGCTGCACAAGACCTTATTGTTTTTAGTTTATCTCCCATGCATATACGATAAATGGGATTAAAAGATTTGTCGTCTACTTCAGCTCGTAGACGTTGCCTTTCAACACCTCGTTATCTAAGTCCGTAATGTACACTGGCGGTATTTGTTTTTCTTGCTAAAACACGAGCGATGTGTGATTGATCGGAAGAATAACAGAAGCCATCAAATGTTTGGTTTCGCTACGACTCAAAAATAACCTTTTATAGAAATATTTTGAAAAGTAAACAATGCTATTTATATGACTTGACTTTGAAAAGGAGCTTGGTACCTTCGCGTGCATAAATCGTTAAAGTTACGAAATATGATCAATGGAGAAGTTTCCCATGATAGATCTTTCACCGTTGTTTTCGCGATTTAATACATTTTGGGTAATAGATTTACGATATTATATAACAAAGCACATAAAATGACTTGGTCAAAAAAAAGGTAAGGGAAAACATAACTATTTTCTGGAGATCGAAATACGGCATTTACGGGGAGGGAGAGTAACCATTCGACAAACACTTGAATTAATTGGATGGGGAACTCAGGTAACGCACTTCAAATCGGCTCTTTTTTAAGAGAAGGCATTATGTAAAAAGCCCAAAGAAAATGTAACGTATAATAAGCAAGATTATCGCGCGCGACATCTTGAAATATCCAAATAACATGAAGGATGGCGACGAGCGCATGTCAAGAGATTACAAACAATCGAGGCTTAGTTTGTTCAAATTAAGCGACTGACTACTCGAGAAGGAAGATTATAAACCATGGGGGCCATCAACAGTAAATATCATGGATAAATATTTAGCAATTAGTCCTAACGTCTGTTTAATGTAAATTGGAATAGAGAATATTCGTTGGATTGACAATGATTAACCTTTCTTCAGTTACTTAATTTCCTTTACGATTTCATTGAGCCAGTCGAATACGAGTATCAAATTCCGTAGTATGAAAACCAAGTTTTGTACAGAGACTGTCAGTTTCAACTTAATTTTTCGATTATGCGCCACTATTCCAAAATCATTCATGTTGCCGCTGAGAAAATTATGCTTCATTAATCGATAATTTATATTTTGCTCTCAGGAATTTAATGGCTGGCGGGCTAAATGACGTCTCAGTAATCAATTATCCCAAAATTACCCTAAATTTGGTCTAAGTATTATGTCGTCTTTATACAGTATGTGTGAACCAACTTTCGTAAGGCCATCATTTTAGATTGTACGAACCAGGTGCCTAGTATTGTTTAAGAGCTCCGTTGGAGCATAAGATTTTTCGGAAAATTAATACCTTTACCAGTCGTGAGATTCTCTTGCTAAGAAGTATCCTCTTGAATTCCAAAAATCTGGATGTGAGTTTCGTATGCTCCAATAGTATCAAATAATATCTTGCACGGTTGTTGCTTTCTGCAGCACGGTTAATGCTATGAATATCTAAAAACATTAAAAGAAAAGTTTTTTTTCAAATCGAGAACGTATAAAGTTCGTAACTTTGCCAATCGATGACAGAATTTCTAGTTAACTTTTTCGCAACTGAAAAGAGTGATAGCACGCGATTATTTTCCCTCCCGTTCGCACAACAAAGATTCTTTCCGGAGATTACAATGTTCAATTTAACCTGCATAGCTTTGCTAACGCGCTCTCTGTGAGCACAATAGCGTAGGTTCCATTGTTTGTGTTGAAGTCGGCACTCTTGAGGGTTTCGGTGTCACAGGCAAAGATAGTTACTATGCTGTAGGCGGTTGCTACGGAGCACCTCTCTCTCTCTTCGAGTGATATTGCCTAACTTTCATTCACTGTGTCGTTAAAATACTTTCAAACGATTTTCTCGGTCACGTAGTAAAACCCACCGGAAATATCCCACGTTATCACCTTCAAAGGAATACCAAACACTTCAAGTACCGGTAGTATGACTAGCAAATTCAAAATACGATATAAGAGATCAATGGATGGCACTACATCCCTGAAAAGCGTTTAATGGGACTTCAATTTCCCCCTCAATTCTTGAAGATCCAAAGAAATATTCAACTTCGTGCATTATTAGTAAAACGGTAAATTTCAAGGACACAGTAACACAGTACATTCACTCGTTAATAAATTCGTTGTATATTTCTTATTCCCTCCTCTAGGGATCTTTTTGCTTCAGATTAGATTTAACTCGAGTCACAGCTGTCAAAAGACTCGACTTGACGTCATGTAAATGAATGACTCGAGTTTGGTGATCTGATAACAGCATTCTAACATTCTAGATTCTAACAATACTAGCTAGAGATCTATAGGTTTAAACAACCCCTTGAAGCTTTCACGAACTCATGATTACTTATTCATTCACCAACATAAACATTCCACCGAACAACAGCTTTCTATTCGAGTTTAAATATTGAGATAGCTGAATATTCATGCTGCTCTGACGAGTGTCACGATGAGACTGACTAATGTATGAACAATAGGATTGAAAGGTTTGCGCTAAACACAAAAGATTCGGGTTACCAATCAGTACATTTATCTAAATTAAACAATTGATTGGAATTTTTCTGTTCCATAATGTCAGCTTTTAAATCGTCTTTTTGTTCCATTTAATCGTGTAAAACGCATTCATCAATGAGTGAAACAAGTTGATGGTACACTATTTAATGATTGTTTGTAATTTATCGCTATCACATGCTTTAAAAGTAATGAAGAGCAATTAAATTCCGGATTGAAGAAGCATCTTGCACTATGTAAACGTCTGTTGAACTCATCGTCGCTTGTAAAACTCTATTATAAAAACGAAAGGAAATAAAAGGATAAATAACACGTCTTCGACGTCGGATGGCTCGGAATTCCGATTAGCTCGAACTTCGGTCAGCGCAAAGTAATTTACCTAGTCCCTACCACTTAGAGGTAACGAGCTTCATTGCAGTTTTCAATATGAACAGTAATCAAAGGTTATATAAACCGGATTACTTATTTTAGGAGCAATTCGTAATACGATATTTCTACAGTATGATAACCGTTAATTACGATTCATTGTCTTGAAAATATTGAATTCAACAGTTGAACATAGCTTCTGGAAAAAAATTCAATTGTGCTTATCCAGTAGCTGAAATTAGTTGCTTCTAACCAATGTTTGGGGCAAATTACACAACGTAATAACATCAAACTATAGCTAATTGCTGGCTGGATGTATATCACAGTTATTAAATATTGCCTACTGCTCTCGCAAAACCAGTTATTAAAGCGAACAAATTCATATGAAAAACACAAATGAAAGAATATGGATACAATTTATTATGCAAGTTGTTTGTAAAATTATTTTACTCTGCGAACCTGATCTCCAGGAAGATGAACGTAACTACAGTTGCTGTGCAGATGATAAAGATGCAGTGGGACAATGTAACTAATATAAGTCTTGCTGCTAGGCCATGGTATGGAATAAATTCAGAGTTTGGTTTCAGTTCTGAAGTTATCTGGAAGCGATGGATCATTCTCGAGGTTACGATAGGATTTTTGACCTTGTTAAACCTATACGTAATGATCGCATTGTCGATATCGCAGAGGAGAATTCTGAAATGCGGCAATAGCGCAAGAGTGGGTGATGCTGGCCTAGACGAGGAATCTTCACGAAACATAGTAATTGCGACGTTACTAGCGGCAGTTTGCAACACTGTACGACTTTTTTTTGTGGAAGTGGAACTAATTTCGCAAGTGTTACGTCCTACTTGGTGTGACAGTATTATTATGTTCCGGGCAGTAACTAGTAACGCAATGTTTGTCTTCATTTACTTGTCAATGTGGTTTAGGCAGCGAGTACTCTATACCAGAAAATCGATAAAGCACCTTACCAATCTTCCTACCAGATTGCTTAGCATTGGCACATTCCCATTCGTCGCAATCAGTCACGTTGCGATCGCCATCTTATTCGTATCAACCCAGACCTATTACCCTACACCGAAGGGCTGCAAGCCCGTGCCGAACGAAACTATCCCAGTCTTCGTTACTTGGGTCAACCTGTCGGCTATTTCTATCACTGGACAGACTCTGTTGGTAGGATTGTTTTTGTATCCCTTGATCAAGCATAGGAACATGATGAAAGGCGTCCGTTCGACCAAGGACAGGGAAGATGAAGATAGCGTGATACCTTTGATCCGAAGAGCGTTTCTTACGTCGCTCTGCAGAGTAATATTCGACATCATGGCTACTGTGACTAGGAGCCTGATATTCACGGAATACGCATTAACTCAAATTATTTCGCACTCGTTGTCAATGTCTATAGGGGTCATGCTTGCCGTATTTTCTTTTAGCGATTGGAAAAATAAGCTGTGCTTGTAGGTTTGGGTAATCCCATTTTCTAATCCTGTAACACTGGGGTCGGCAAAATTTTTCCATAAACAAAAAAGACGAAAAACACGTTCTAAACAATCGAACTATTAGAAGAATATATAAATCAATAAAAGGAGTGCGGAAATTTTTTTTTTCACTCATACTCATCAGAACTCCTGCTATGTAATACAACAACAACAACAACAGCAACAACTCGTGCGTAGCGAGATGAAAAGAATTTCAATAATTCTCCATTATTTTTATTTTTCTATTATTATTTAACATGTACACTTGAAAGCCTATCTCCTCCCTGAGTTTTGTGTTAAACGGTACAAGATATATCCTGAAAAAAACTTCAGTGACTAACATTTTTTTTTCGCTCACATACATTTTCCATTTTTGATGATACACTGCAGTGATCTGATGTTAGTGGTGGTATTGTGACAATTTTACAATTAAAAAACGACGAGAGATCTGCATAATTGTACCGTTGCGCAATTCTAGTTTTTCTGAACTGTGGGTCTAATTCTATTCAGTTTATATTTATCCTATCTCAAGCGCCACAGTAAATGGAGTTTTAAGACCATAACCCTATACATTATCTCATTATCCCAATTGAAACGTTCATGAACGTATATCGTTTGAAATTATGTTTTCTAAATGTTGAATGAAAATGTTTAAAAAATATTCAGCTGCTGGCAAGAGCAGAATTTGGCTTTCTTGAACTCCAGATCGTTTTACATTAAACTCAGTCCTTACTATTCTATCCTTTTAGGTATCAAGAGCTGCCAAATCCTCTTAATGGCTACCGTGCCGTATTTCCATCGCATACTGTTGCGCATGGTACCATACTACAATAGCCGTTAATGGAATTTAAACGCGAATAGACCCAGCTATACTATATAAAAATTCGATAGTACGGTACAACGTAACTGATGAAAAATTAGTATTGATAGACTTACAGAGATTCAGTTCATTTGGCGTCAATAGGCAGACCGTTGAGTCATAGCAGTTGACTGGAATTTTATCCAACTCACGACCCTGCTTCGAGATTCTTTGCTGCATGGCTGAAGCACGCTGGAAGTCTAACGAAGAACTACAGGAAGAAACAAGTGAGAAAAGACAGGCTGAAAAAAACCTAGGTACTGACACTAAAATCTTTAGAACGATTACGTCGGTAAAATGGATGTCATTACGATTGAAGTTGTTGAAAGGGCAGTTCAGAACAGAGATTGCCTGTCAACAATATTTCAAGCTTAGATTTTTTTTTATATCGCGTCCTCCAAATCTCACGTGCGAACAGCAAAACGCATGATTTTCGAGTGGAGTGCATTTTAACCACGAGTGACGTTCTCAAAATGGCCAGGATGTTCGGGCTCGATTCGAAAGAAACCAAGCAACTTGAAGAGGAATACAGGAGTACGTTCGTTTATACATCTGCTATGAAATTATGAAAATAACTCAATATATGATGTTACTTATTATTTATTCAGATAATTCGGATGAATTGATTAACCAAGTTTTGGAGACGGTCACCATAAGCTTAGAACATAAATTAACGCCGATGTTTGTACTCAAAACCTTGGTGTCATTTGGTAATCGGACATATGTCGATGTTGCGTTGAAGTGCCACGAAAAAGCGTATTTTGTCAAAGAATGAATTTTATTAACGGTTAAACAATTGTTACTCAATGTGATGGGGGAATACGTTTGATCAGAATAAAGGGATATATAATAATACATATCTTAAATTAAATTTTCCACTTTGTTCAGTTCAAAACCGTAATTGACAGCGATATGCTAAATTATGTAAATGACTTTTGGTGACCATTTCTGTGTATTCGGTCGCAGTTCTCAAACATTTGTTTGGGCACTCAGGTTTAAATGGGTGATAGTAGTAGATTACACACTAAATTACACACTTGTGAAATTCGAAATACTGAAATATAATGAAAGCGTATTTATCGTATTTCCGAATTGAGTACATTGAGTATCAAGAATTATCTGCATCGGAATATATTTTTAGATTATTACTGTGTTGTTAAAATTACATACAAAATTATATATCCTGCTTGCAAGTCTGCTCATAGACTAGTTTTTGATGGTTTTGACATTCCTGTACCACATCCCTCATCTGAGGATGAGGAGTCTTTTTTAAGTGACAGACCTTCCTGCGCTGATGAAACTGAAGTCAGTGCTGTTGACTTGAAAATTCAGCTCATGTTCTTGACATGTATCTGTGTGTAGCGCATATATAGTTTGGTGCCAATCACACGCAAGATAGAATGTAGATGATACACTCTCTTGATTACAAGGAGGAACTCTGTAATCCTTTTCCAATACTTGGAAGATCGCGTAAAAACAAACGTAATACGACGGTTAATTGATGCCTCTTTGCAAGGTACAAATTAATACAAGTTTTTGTATACACTTCAATTCTATTCACAGGCTCGTATCATCAACACAAACTTTCCAAATCCATCTCTATTACGATGCTTCTTACAAGCATTCAAATTCATCTCTATTTCTAGCACTTCGCTAGCCAACACCTCGTCTCACCACGTCTTTAGACCTATCTCTATCCACTTCACCGCTTCGTTAATCGCCTCATCTCTATATTCCCTGTGGGTTTCCATACAGTAATATCTCTCATGTTTAGGAAGTGATTCTAGGGCTTCACATCGTTACCAGCATTGTACGTCAGTATATTATCACGACATAACATATCTCGTTATCGCTGTATTCCCCACTACTATTTGGTCACAAATATTACCATCACTAGTTTTCTGTACAAATTCTACTCCCTATAGTATCACTTTCGGTACTTGCAGGTCGTTTCTTTAGGAACCTATCATGAGAAATCTGCTTTTTTCCTGAGTGTGAAATTACACGAATATAGTCAACACTATAGTCGTTGAACAAAGCCGCACGACCTGCAATTATTTATTTTTGGTGGTATTTTTCGACAAAATCACTTGCCACTTGTGCACTTTTGGCACATCGCTAGCACTTCTTTAATCTCGCTCGTCTGCTGTTAGACCTGTTCCTCATGGTTCTGACATTCCTGTGCCACATCCATCATCTGGAGATGATGAGTCTTTATTCAGTAACAGACCTGCCTGTGCTGATGAAACTGAAGCGAGTGCTGTTGACTTGGAAATTCAGCTCGTGTTATTGGCATACATCTGTGTGTAGCACATATATAGTTTTGCATTGATCTGAAGTAAGCAGGGTGATGCTAGTGGTAATATGTGACAGCTTTACAATTAACAACGACGGGAGTTCTGCATAATTGTGTACAATTCTAGTTTTCATTATGTTAGAGCTTTTTTACTTTTTAAACTATATTTATGCCACACTACAGAATTATAACAGTATAAAACGTCTGTATCGAAAAAAATTTTGGGTCAAAAATAGAAAGTGCACAATGACATTATAGTAATGGGATATTAGAACACGAATGCGGTTAAGATTTTTTATCTGCATGGTAAACAGCAAATTTGGTACGGAACGCACTATCCTTGCTGGGATAAAAACACATACTATTCATTCTTGAAATTCTGACAAAATGTCTGAAATATACATTGTCTAATTTCCAATATATAGTTTACTTGTGCACTAAGAGTAGCTCCCATTCCAATACTACCATTCGGTCAAATAATACTAACTCTAGTTTCACCCAAAGAGCACCAGTGTCGACGTACGTAATTCCTTCCCCAGTATTCATGTCAAAAACATAACCCATCAGAATACAGGTGGTAAATTTTTTTTCAAATCATCGCTTTTTCAAAATCTATTAAAAACATGATTAATAATAATTTTTAGGTCCATGTTTACGCAATTATAGATCCAGCTGGGATTTGGCTGAACTTTTTGAAGAATAACAAACGCACCTCCTAATTAAAATGTATATGACACATCTAATATACAGTAAAGATTCAGTAATATGAATCCAATGAAATCAGGTGATGTTCCATGCCAGCCAGTATGAATTCTGAACGTATTCCTCTCTGAAGGTACCTATAACAGCGTAAAATCACGTAAAACCATACGCGGGACAGCTTTACATTGGTTACAAAAAGGGAGCAAACACTTTAAGCGAGTTTTGAAAAATTATACTCACTTGAGATTAAGGAGTGAGAATCAACACGCTGTAAGTACAGAGTGCAAGTACAAATTGACCATTCGTGAGCTATAATTCTTTATAGCTTGGAAAATCAGACGAAGCCCCTGATATTTCCAAATCCGAACCTCCCGAACGACTGTTATTGTTGTTAGTGTTGACTTCGCTCAGAGCAACACTATGCTGATTCGGTATTAGGATTTGCCCGTTGTGAGCAGTCGATTGAACTGCTGAAGTAACATTTCTGTGATTAGAAAGACGATGCGGCTCTTCTGTCACTGAAGACGAGTATTCCGGTCTCATAATGGAATCGTAACTCGGAGTGTCAGCCGACGAGCTGTCTGCATTTGGAGTTGCAAGCAACACCGGGGATGGCGAAGAAGAGTGAGGAGCAAAATGCAGAACTTGTGAGATGGTTGGATCATTGAGGATACTGTGAATGGTGTCATTCAATCTAAATTAATATCCAATAGTTAGAATGAAAATAGCAGGATAAAATTATAATACACAATGCACCTCGATATTCAAAGATTGAAAACAAGAACCCATAATGTCATATACTATACCAAGAAATTGAGAGTTCGAAAGTCATCATACTTACATTAACTTGTGCTGTTCTGTGAAAGAAAACATATTAGAAACATCTTCTTCGTTGTAATCTCTTGCTTTACTGTGTACATCCTGCAATAATGCAAAATCAAACACCATTTTAGTAGCTGAAATTTAACAAAGAGTATGGAATGGTTACTAAAATGCGATTAGACAATATCTAATCAGGTAATGTTATGGTTTACAAGCTTGAGATATAAAATTAGAAGTATTAATATAAATTAGTTCCATAAAAAGGTCATTGTAAACAAGATTGGCAGCATTGAATCGGTCCAACGACCCACTCATGGAAGCGGGCGCGATAAAATGCAGTTACTGTATGCTGTATTATAGGAATTTAGTTCAGCTCCAAACTTTTGTTTACATCATTGCATTCATTGTAAATCCAAGAGGCATCTTTACAACAAACAAGATATACTAAATGAAGAGGGATGGAGTCATATCACCATATTATTTCAAGTATACTGACACACCTTTATGTAGTTGAGCAGCTTCCACATTGAAATTTTATGTTTTGATTGTAATTCACATACATCACTATGGACTTGCTGTATATCAAAAAATTTTCCTTCTAGTTTGAAAATCATTTCTGAAATTTTCTTTTGTTGACTTAGCAGTTCCCTGTGTTGCACAATCGTAGAAAATAGAAGATAAACGTAAATAAACATTAAATGAATTTCTTCTGGGGATTGTATCTTGATTAGAAACGTAAATTCTACTGTTGCAAGTTTATGATTTATTTATTGATCCCTGATATAATACAATAGATAAACTTGGTAGGACTGAAGGTCACAGTCTGTGTCATATACAAATGAGTAAGACTAGTATATAACTCTTTTCTTGAAAAATGAAATCACAATTGAAATGAAATCTAAAAATAATGCCAAGCTTCAAATCGGGATGGTCATTGCCTGGAAGTATTAATCTCTTATTAAGACTTACAACATCAAGAAATTTACTACAGAGGGCAGCAGGTCGGTCTCTATTGGTCATGTACAAGAGAAAAAGCAAACCAACCTCATTTTTGGATAATAACAGCAACGTCCAGTAACAGAACTTAGCTGATCAATTGATCCTTTTACAAACTCACTTATGAAGGTTAACAAGCTTCTCCTGCGGCATTCGTTGCTCCTACTCTCTGTACAAATAACATGTGAGAGGAAGACATACAGGTTCTTTAAGGATGCTAATAGTCACAAAAGAAGACTCTCCCAGCAACATTCTTACCTCCATCTGACTTATCACTTTCGCGCAATGCCTGTATCTCTCTTCTAACGGAATCATACCGCAAAATCGCATTATCTTCGCTGCAAAAAAAACAAGGCTTCTTTTAAAAAAAAGTAGAGCGAATTCATGAAATTAAAGTTAATATTACAATGTACTGAAGTATTTGAACTGTTTGCCGAGATCAGACGACAGCGTCGAAAGCTTGTCAAAACTGGAAAATTCCTTGTCACAGTCTCTGGAAAATGTAATTGCCTTATCAATTTTCTTTTCCCACTTCTGGACATGATCTTCCATTTCATGACACTGATCTATGAAGTTTGAGAAAGCTGAAATGAAAAACGAATGACTGATATTGAAGATCTGAAAATCATAATTTTTTCTCCTGGATGTTGTCTGCACAGAAAACTGTCAACAAATACAATCCAACGCGACCCAGGCCAGTACATGGTAATTTAATGATGACTTAAATTGGTTTTGTGAGCAAAATACAAATCAAAAGTAATGTACTAAAAATGTGATGTCGGCCACTGGTAAACTAAAGCACAGAATGGTACCTGGCATGCCATCCACACTGTCAGGCTGTCCACATTCAGCAAGGTCAGTCTCTAAAGACTTTTTCATGATGTACACCATGCCAGAACACTTAAACACGAAGTGAGTAAACTCTATAAAATAGCAATGCAATCAACAAAACGTAACAAAATTTTAGTAGTTAGGAAAGAGCAAAAAATGGGGATGCTAAACCTCTCGATCTTGCAATGAAATGCCTTCCTTGGCGAGCAACGGATTGTTTTAAACATAGAATCGCATTGATAAAGTACTTGGCAAGTTTCACATTTTCCAAGACAGTGTAGAGAGCGATTCTCATGAGATATTGTGTTTCATTCCTATCAGTCTGATAGAGAAAGAATACCATTAAATTTTCAATTAAATCAAAGGTTTCCAAGTTAGTTCAGTTATTCGAGCCATTCAAGAAGAGTTTCAAATTTTTATTCAAATCTTATTTTTACAATAGTGTTAAATAACTTCTTCACAATTATTTTCTTTAAATGTAATTCGATAATCCAGTGTATAAATCATGTAGCATTTTTTATGGGTTTCTAACTTCTGTATCGTTTATCACTAAGCATCATCCAGTCCACAGACAAAAGAAGAAATGAGTGATAATCATGAGTAAATGTTACCTTAAGCCCCGAATAGCTACGTAATTTGGCAGGAATGGTGCATTGGTATGTTGGAGTATTCTCACCAGTATCGTAAAGTAAGTAAGTCACCCACTCCTCTGCTGACTAAAAATAGAAAATTAAAGAAAATCAATTGAAAATACAAAAATAGTCCAAGTCCGATAAAACTTCCAGTTAGTATAGTATTCACATGCTCTCTCCAAAGACTTTTTATGACTTTAACATTTTCATCCGGCTTTATGCCGTCTTTCAAAAGCAAGAGTTGATCAGCCTTTTCGATCCCGGTCTCTTGATGAATCTGCATTCGAACTTTTTGGAGGTACGATTGGTCTTGTATTGGCAAGGTCAACATTTTCATTGTGGTGATGTTGAACACGTTAATGTACTGCAATGACATGAGATAATTTGTTGTTAGATATCAGACATCGAGCCATGGCAAACCTGATAGGAAAATCCGACACAAAACCAGAGACATTCAATGTCTGTCATCACTCTTCCCGTGAAAGGTTTACAGAAACAAAACATTTACTGTTACTTTTTAAGCCTGAAAGAATCTATACTAAGCCAGGGGTCAACTTATACAATGAGGATGAAACGTAAATCTTTCCTACAGGGTGGTAAACAAGTTAAGTAGCACTGATATTAAGAAAGGGTAAAGTCACTAATTTCATTAAATATCCAGATAATGGTAAAAGTTAAAAATTGGCATCGATAATAAATACATACATACAGTTTATTATCCAATAAATATCGCGAACATGAACAATTGTATTTGTTTCAGTAGCAATTATCAATTCTATCAGATTTGTGTGGAATACGATACCTTTTTAGAAAGTGTTTCATTCAGGTTCCTGTACCATTGTCTTCCGTTACCACGTTTATTTGGGTCATTATGCAACATGAGCCTTAACCACACTGCCATGTCACCAGCGAAATGGGGGTTCAAGTGATGTGGATCAGGCAAGCTGTTCCAGTAGCGTGCTATAGTAAAAACAATAGGGCAAAAAAAGCCCAAGATAGTCAGCATACCAGATCAATTATAAATGCATCATGATATGTACTCACGTTTTCCTCCTTCAAACCATGCACATATCGAATCCTCTTTCTTCTTCTTGATGAAATCTAATACCTGTGGAGCAGGTGAATGCTTGAAGAAAGGACGGTAACCTGTGATGGATTCGAATGAGAGAACTCCAAAACTCCAGTAGTCCACTTGAGAGTAGTATCTCAGTTCAACATTGAAAACCTCTGGAGCCTGGAAGAGGATTAAAAGTTTAATAGAAAAAATAGCAAATATAATTCTTGAGTTTATAAATTTCTTACATATAAATAACTAGAAATATATTGAGCAATTAAAATTAATGCTATCCATTGCTATAATACAGCATGCTTGATCAATAAATTCCTCTTCTCAGCATGGCAATACCCTCTTAATATTTTCAGACAGGTTTGACATCCTATAATTTGTGTGTAACACAAGGGAATTGAAGCAAATAGTTCAGTAGTGGGAACCCTGGCCCCATGAATGGTATACATTCGCTCCGGGCTCTTGTCTTGTAGGATACCGGCTAATTGTGTGTATAATGTGTGGCTTGCGTGTCGTGTGCAGTTACGTTTTTTCCTGACCTCATTTTAACTTTAGTTATTAAACTTCTGGAAGCAATTTGCTAGATATTTCATAAATTTAATGTAAATACAAAATTGCTTGAATGTTCTGACATACAATGGTGTGTGCACACTAGCTAATTTTTCTTATAAGAAATACAGTTTCCCAGATGATATATAATAAAAGCTCAATTTACATTAAAAATGTAAACAGACCTCCAGTCATGCACACGTGAACAAAAAAATAATGCACAATTCTTGTGATGAACAGCTGATGGAGGTCCAGCCAACAACAGGCATATTACTCACAAAACCCTACCAGATAATAAAGAGTTCCGACAAAGCTCTTGCCGCAGCTGTGGACATCCAAATCTTTGGCATAACCAAGATCGGTCACTTTAAAAGTGTAGCGACCTTCGACTTCAGGACGTCTTTTAATCACAATGTTTTCTGGCTTCAGATCTCTGTATGAGAATACAATGAAGCTAGATTTAATTGATATATAATTAAACTAAATGACACTTTTGTAGAGTACAAAACCATATTCATCCCTCTCATTAGTTCTAGATAGTTTTAAATAGTAATTGGGAGAAGGTATCTGTTTTTAGTAATGCATTGCTCAATTTGCTCAGACCAAATAGATTCCCCTTTTCCTTTCTTACTTTTCTTCTATTCTGTTCCATATCCCATTTTCATATGCCATTGGATGTTTGCGCCCTCTCCCTCTCGCATTCACACTTCACAAAACTGAACAATGACTTACCTGTGCAAGTTATGTTCCTCATGTAGGTAATGTATTGCAGAACCTATGTCAGCCATGAGATCCCTCACATGGCATTCTGTAAGGCCGCAGCAGTACACAGCACGGCCCATAAACTAAAATACCATCAACATTTAACACGTATAGAATGTATGAAATTACATAATGAATATACAGCAGGTCTTTGAACGCACTTTTCAGGGAATCTATCTGCTACGTTAAGTGGGGACCTGCTGTAATAAGATTTTCAAGACACCTTTCTTAAATCTCCCTCAGGGCAATACTCCATGCCGAGTGAGTACTTCTGCGGATATTCTCCAGTGAGTACTTCTGGGATTCGCATGAAAGACACAATGTTAGGGTTTTTCATCTTTTCCATCATATTGACCTGAATTATATTTTGGTGTCACATGAATGATAGTACTATGGTTACAAAGTACTAAACTACCACTACCATGTTGTGAATCAACTCTTAAACCAATGACTAAAGTGGAACTATATCTCTGGACTAGTACCAATATGCCTTACTTCTGTTTCCCATCTTTTCATGGCCTGAGGTTTTGGTTTGTTCAAGCACTTTTTGATCGCAATTTCTTGCCCATTCCTACTGTTCTTCCACAGGTGAACGCTGCCAAACGCACCAGAGCCTAAAATTCTCTTTCGAACCCAGTCTCCATATTGATTTGGTAAATCACCAAGAACACCCTGCACAGCCATGGTGGTATTTACTATTGGAACAACAGAAACAACCGCGCTTTGTAAAAAAATTGATATACTAAATCTAAGGTGGAAATCAAAAACAAGATATTATCGTAATACAATAGGCAAATGAAATAATATTCACCCACCAACGCGTTCACTGTGTAGTAATACCCAATTTTACCCTACTCCCAACTTATTAGTTCCTCCATCGTAGTCCGTGACTTTTCATTACCAATGGGTAACTTACCAACGTTTGTTTTATTATTATTATGTCGAAATCAGTTGATGTTTGTAAATTTATCTACGTATGTATAATGTCGGAAAAATGAACACAAACGATACCATTTAACTGAATAGATCATAAAATTTGGGGAATACTAATCATCATGTACTATCGGTAATATGCAAAACGCGATACCTTTCTCCGCATACATAAACTTTGAAACTAGAACTACATAGAGATTGCCGCTAGATCGTGTGGCGTTGTGGTCCTTAAAATCAGCTGGTAGTACTTGGAGCGACAAGATTTTGAATTTTCAGTGGATAATTTCATCATAGTAGCACAATAATTGCAACGACAACAAATTGTAATAATCCCAAGAACCATTTTTTCAATAAAACAAAAATTATTTGGCTATAGATTTTGATAGATGAAACTCAACTTCAAAATTGCTGCCATGTATCTGATGTTATATGCAACTAACAGAAATTCCATCTTGAACCATGAATATTTGAGGATTGTTAAGAGATTGCACTTCATTTTGAATATTCTTCTGGTGAGCATGGTTCGATTTGCAGAACCAACATCATCATTATAAGGATTTCAAATCAAACAGGGATGTTGGTTGATTAAAATGTGCAGGAACTATACTGCACATGCAACACGTTGCTAAAGAAAGACAATCATCTGATATCAAATCAACTTGCTGTCAATATAAACATACAAAAACAAAGCAGTGTAGGCGAATAAGATATAAGGGAAAATGCTTCAGTCATCAGATACTATCTCTTCTCCAGATTCCGGAATCTTTCTTCTAAATATTCAATGCATTTCTTGAGAACAATAGGCAAATACAACACACAAAAAAAATCAATATATCAGTATTTAAAATCGGGAAGACACGTAATGGTGCTAAATGTTTTCTTACCTTTCCATAATTTCTTTTAAACTTATTCTATTATTCAGTATATTTTAAGGTTTTAGTTTGCAAGAATTCCAAGGTGCTTTTAGTTACCATACATTAACAACCCTTTCACAAATTTCCAGTACACTTCCAACTTCGAATTACCATTTCTATGAGCTGTATGAACTAATATACTATGATGGATATCTACAAAAACTCAAGACTTGTGATTTATCCATGACTAGAAGAGATCACCATTTTCCGTGACTACACACTCACCTAGACGCTTTGCATATCCGTCCAATCTGTAAGCAGCTTGCTCTAAGGCCAACACACTCTCTTCGATCTGTTCCAGTTGGTCCAAATACGGGCGCAAATCCGCATCTGAAACTCAAACTTGTACTAAACAAAGTATAGGAAATTTAATATGTTTTTTGTACTCTCACATTTATGGTTTATTTCATTTACAGCCTGTCCCACTGAAACTGCCACCTTTAACATGTTTTCATACTTGTTTGATGTAAATTTGTTCATTCTTTCCAGTAATTTGTAGTCTTCCACTGAGCTTGCAACCTCACCCTTTCCAAAAAATACTTGCGAAAGTCAGCAAGAACAATTGAGGTTAGAATGCCATGAATGACAAAAATTTGGTAATATTTAATTATTGGGAAGCTGCTTGCACCCTTACCTCAGTTAATTCTGGAATTATTCATAATGGAGAATGAGGTATTATTTATATAACAATAAATGTGCCACTTCAACCCATAGATGAGATTACTAGAAAGTTGGAGCAGGGTTTACCAATGCACTGCATTCCTGCTAATGTCAGTAATGTTAATAGAAAATTAAGTGACAATCTTCTTATCTAGACAGTTCCATGAATCTTTCATGGAATAACAATATCAATCACCATTAGCATTGCCGAAAAAACCCACTATAAACAAACATACTACCTCTAAATAATCCTCAAGCTCTGAGAACATGGATGTGCATAATTCGTACAGCTTATCAGGCTCCTTTTTAGGAGCTTTCTCTTTTATTTTCTGCATAAACAGAAATGAATTGGGTTAGAATAAACTGTACTTGACTGTATAGATTCAGTATTCATTAAAGAGAAATTACCTTCCCGGTAGCATTTATAATCGGACTCCCTCCACAAACGGGATTGGGAATTTCCTCTGCACTTGTAATCTCCGCAGCTTTAGTTCCCTCTGTTGAGATTTTGTCCTCTTCATTATCATCTTTCACAGTAGCCATTTTATGACTACCTATAATAATAAAGATGGACGTATCGCAGGCAATATAATCGCTGCAATATTGAATATAAATGATACACGACGTGCAATGTTACAACTGCAATGCAATAGTCAAACGAAGTACAGTGGTACCTCGTACTTAATTCGTTCCAAGAGGCCGTGTTTGAAGTTTCAATCAATCATCCTCATTATCCCCTGAACCAAACCCATTTCGATAAACTTAAACAGTAAGTAAATACACATAATTCAAGGTTAGTATAGTTCGAACATACAAGTATTGTTCAAACTCCAAATTTTTCTAGAAGTTCAAAGTCTGGAATGTACGAAGTTAGGCTTGTGCGAAGTACGTGGCACCACTATAATTATATGTTACCGTAACATTGTAGGAAAGATCATTTACATTAGAGCTGTGAATATTTTGTCATCGTACAATATTTATAAATTGATACAAGAGGTGGTCTAGCTTATACCAAGCGATGTTTGGCTTTTCAGCAGAATTAAAGTAGTTTCAGAATTTCTGCAGTAATAGTTATTAGTTTCGAGGTTGATATAAACTGATTTAAGTGTTATTTCTGAGAGGAGCCAGCAAGCTTGACAGTTCATAAGGAACATCATTAAACAACTCAACGAGGAAAAATGCAGCTGCAGGAGAATGCAGCTACTAGATGCAGATTAACGTAATTCTCGTCAAACTGCGGCAGTGGAAATGCGAGCACTTTTTGGAATAGGGAATTCCCACCTGGGGTACGTGCGCCGCCAGGTTTATTGAAGTTAACATGGATCGGTCCCGGGTTACGCTCATGAATTCATCCAATCACGCTAAAATTACCACATATGAAGCGTAATACATAAACCAACAATCCCTGGAAAAATTGAGTCGATTGATTTAGGTTAACCCCGAAAAAATCTATTTCGAAACTCGAATACCTATTTCAGGTCGGCCATAACAAGTGACCGCTCGTTGAACAACCCCCTAATAACCCGCGGAACAATTGCCGTCCCAGTATATATGACATACCAATGAGTGTAAAATTTCATAACGAATCTATACATATAAGCCTCATATGCACAGCAAACTGGGGGGAGCCGTTATCCCCATTTTAAGTCACCAACCACCTAGTTACCTAACCTTAACTTAAAAAGAGGATATCGGCTCCCGTTAGTTTGCTGTGCATATGAAACTTATATGCATGGATTCGCTATGATATTCTGCATTCACTGGCGTGTCGTATATAGTGGGATGGCAATTGGTGCACGAGTTATTAAGGGTTGTTCAACGCGTGGTCACTCGTTAGGGCCGACCCGAAATAGGTACCGGTATTCGAGTTTCGAGATAGATTTTGTCGGGGTTAACCTGAATCAATCGACCCAATTTTTTCAGGGAGTGTTGGTTTATGTATTACCTCTCATATGTAGTAATTTCAGCGTGATAGGGTCATTAGAAGTTCATTACTAAGTGTTGATTGTACTTTGCCATCTAGCGGTTGGAAGTTTTTACTTCACTTAACGGTTATAAATGATCCACTAGTGACATCTAGCGGTTGGAAATTTTCGCTCATCATCATTAGACGTTCATTTCTTATGTTGATTGTACTTAGCCATCTAGCGGTTGGAAATTTTTACTTCACTCAGCGCTTATGAATAAAGTTTTAATGATCTAATCACGCTAAAATTAGCACATATGAGACGTAATATATAAACCAACATTCCTTGAAAAAATTGGGTCGATTGATTCAGGTTAACCCCGA
>QRAM01000023.1:250704-305549 GCA_013436055.1 Halocynthia roretzi | reverse complement strand
GCCATAACAAGTGACCGCTCGTTGAACAACCCCCTAATAACCCGCGGAACAATTGCCGTCCCAGTATATATGACATACCAATGAGTGTAAAATTTCATAACGAATCTATACATATAAGCCTCATATGCACAGCAAACTGGGGGGAGCCGTTATCCCCATTTTAAGTCACCAACCACCTAGTTACCTAACCTTAACTTAAAAAGAGGATATCGGCTCCCGTTAGTTTGCTGTGCATATGAAACTTATATGCATGGATTCGCTATGATATTCTGCATTCACTGGCGTGTCGTATATAGTGGGATGGCAATTGGTGCACGAGTTATTAAGGGTTGTTCAACGCGTGGTCACTCGTTAGGGCCGACCCGAAATAGGTACCGGTATTCGAGTTTCGAGATAGATTTTGTCGGGGTTAACCTGAATCAATCGACCCAATTTTTTCAGGGAGTGTTGGTTTATGTATTACCTCTCATATGTAGTAATTTCAGCGTGATAGGGTCATTAGAAGTTCATTACTAAGTGTTGATTGTACTTTGCCATCTAGCGGTTGGAAGTTTTTACTTCACTTAACGGTTATAAATGATCCACTAGTGACATCTAGCGGTTGGAAATTTTCGCTCATCATCATTAGACGTTCATTTCTTATGTTGATTGTACTTAGCCATCTAGCGGTTGGAAATTTTTACTTCACTCAGCGCTTATGAATAAAGTTTTAATGATCTAATCACGCTAAAATTAGCACATATGAGACGTAATATATAAACCAACATTCCTTGAAAAAATTGGGTTGCAGGTTATCGAAACACGAATACCTCTTTCGGGTAAGCCGTAACGCGTGACCCCGCGTTGAACAACCCTTAATAACTCGTGAACCAATTGCCGTCCCATCATATATGACACACCAATTAATGTAGAATCCCATAACGAATCTATACATATAAGCCTCATATGCACTGCAAACTAAAGGGGGCGGTTCCTCCTTTTTAAGTCACCAACCACTTAGTTACTTAATCTTAACTTAAAAAGAGGATAACGGCTGCCGTTCGTTTGCAGTGCATATGAAACTTATATGCATGGATTCATTTTGAAATTCTGCATTCTTTGTGTCATATATGATGGGACGGCAATTGGTTCGCGAGTCATTAAGGGTTGATCAACGCGGGGTCACAATTTCTTCAGGGAATGTTGGTTCATGTATTATGGCTGTTCTGTGCTATTTTTAGCGTGATTGGGTCATTAAAAATTCATTTATAAGCGTTAGGTGTAGTCAAAAATTCCGATCGCCAGATAGTAACCCAGCGCTAAATCATAGTATGACAGATTCGAACATCTTGTTGCATCTCCACAACATTAAAAGCGTCAATAGTACTGCAAATACATTTATTACCATTCGACCAGGACAATTACACATTGTACAGATGATTGAAAGTAGCTACAAGCCGAGTGTTGTAGGAGGACTTGTCGACATGCCAGTTAATCGTTAGAAATATTAACAGCAGCCTTCGACTGTTTGATCCTTAAATGATCAAAAAATGATTAATCATCGACTCCCCCCATTGCTATTCGGTATTGGTTCCAACAAAGTGCCTCAGAAATATAAGTGAGAAATCAGATATATATATTAGTAGTTGAGAAAATAGCTAGTACAGTTGCATCTTCATCAGAAGCAACATGAAAGTACACACAAATGACTGATATACAATCACATACTAAATAGGAAAGAAACCAGTTAAACCTTAACACATAAATTCAGCATAATTACAAAGAAAAAAAATTAAAAAATACTTCAAGTGAAGCATAAGAAACAGGAAAGTTGCCCAGGTAAACAGATGCCCAAGCATTTTCACCAAGACAGCAAGACATCATTGGACAATGTGATTGAAAACAGAAAGAGCAGAGAATGGTAACATCCTAAACAGAGTAAATAAGCAATATACAACAAGTACTACATCTTGCCAGGCTCTAAATTTCTCTAGACCCAGAAGACATTCTCATCAATGGACAACAAACAATTGTTTAAGGTGTAGTGAGACGTCAATTACGCATTATTCTATCGCTAAATAAATTAACCAAATAAATAACAAACACTTCACTAAAACTACTGCATGAGATGTAATGAATTATTGCAACTATAAATAGTGGATTTATAAGCACATACGGACTTTGTTCATATCTATACAATTTTAAGTTGTGTCCTGAAAGGAATGACAGCGGCCTTGACGTGGCATACTAAATGCAGAACAAAAGCTGTCGCAAAGTTCCGACAAACCTCTTGCAACTACGTCGCATTTTTGGCTCCCCTTTTCATACATAGTATCATTGACTATTTTCTTCTGTTTACTTAATGCAAACTTATAATGTGACACCAATTTACCATGGTTGAAAATATTTGGAGCCTTATATAAGGGAAAAATTAAATCACATTTCTTTTATAACCTGAAAATGTGCATGCATTCTTCCGTCTATGCAAGCTTTATATATAACTATGTCAATGAAAAGTTACTAAATTTCTAATATCGGTGACTTCACGAATTTCAAAGAAAAAATAATTATGTTCCTTTGAATACAGGGTACCAATCAAAGCAGTTGGTAAAACATAAACCAAACATATCAGTAGATTTTAAAACAAAAACAGACATATATACATAAATTATGATTACTTTAGATAGTTCAGTACTCAGCTGTGGGAACCTTCTAATCAAACTAGGCATACTGATCAAGCTCAAGATTTGCTGGATCCTCAGTTGAAGTAATGTAATAAACATTGATTGCAAGGCAGTGAAGCTTGTTCGCAATATAGATTCATGAAAATTGATTTTAAGAAATCAACTGAAGCTGCATGAACAAAATTCACAAACAGAATTTTAGCTGGGAATTGTCAACAGCCATGTTCCTGACACACAACAACTCATTACAACTTAACACTGACAGTCTAGACTACAAGTTTGGAAAACAAATTACGACTTGCGTAAATAATAAATATACATACGTTCATGTTTAATTTAGCTGAGAATTGAATCGCAAAATTGAGATTTTGATTTGTACGAACTCTCCTACTGAACAGTGTCCCAAATACACTGCTCTGTGCTCAATCAGCTGTGACAACGTAATTTCCAGGGAAGGTACCGAACGCATTTGTTCTTTCACAAGTACCGACAAACCAGCCGTCATCGCACTGCTCGACCACATGGACCACGTCTCCTGCCAATAATTCCAATTCGTCTTCGTTTTGGGGAGCAAAAGGGTACAGCGTGATGTGTCTTTGTGTTTGGAACAGTGGGTTCTCGTCCGACTGTTCCAACGGCAAAATATCATCATTTTCTTTAGTGTCTTTTCCAAATGTATGGCTGCTACCAGTGTGACTATGGACGCTACTTGATAAATCTGACAAAGTTGTGTCAGTGGAACCTTGAGGAGTGTGATCGCTGTTGCTTTTAGGGCTTGGGATTCCCATTGCCTCATCCTCCAGTTCAGGGATATCAAACTCCCCTCTGCGAAATTTCGGTGCACTGAGATGAGTACCACCAGAACTCACGGCGGCTTGAGCTAAAAACGAGGCCTTGGTCATTTTATCTTTGTCTAAAAAAAGAAGAACGTTCTTAGCAAAAATAACTAGACAACCATGCATAAGGTAACCGATTAAAATGATGAGTAAAATAGAAAATCCTAGAATTATGGAATTGTGCAGTTCGAGTGGCACGCTAATAATCGAACCACAAACTCTATCACAACACAAAGGAATTTTTTTAACCATCAGCTTCACTGCTTGCATCGCTACTGCTGGAAGGAGTTTGTTTATGAGCTATATTGTTGTTGGACGTTTTTGTCATCGGCGGCGGTTCGCTTCTGCTTGAAGTTTTTTGGGTTTGCTCAGGCTCACGTATGATTTCCAAGTAATTCACAGGAAGGATTCCAGTCACTGTACCCATACGACCTTTGTACCTTTGTACGAAGTTAGACAGTTAGAATTACTATTCAGATAAACTATATGAATCAATAAATGAAAAGTAACAAGAATATTATATCTTGTCTATATTAAATATTACATAAAACAGAGAAGTACCAGTTTTTGTCAACTCTTTCTAGCAGTTCCACCGTGTCGCCTTTTTTGATCGTGAGTTGCTTCGGATCCTTCCCAGTGAAATTAAATTTAGCTTTAGCTGATCCGCTCCTTACTGGTTTCATGGGAGATTCTGACAAGATCTGAAAAAGAATTGATATCATTTTTATTTAGTCGATAAGAGTGTGACCTACATACAAGGCTTTTTGAACCATTATTGTCACTGTTCAAGTCTAAAATGTGAGCTTTACCACATGCAATGAGCACATAAAAAATTATTCACGTTAGAATGGAACCTGGTCATTAAGTGAGGAGTACTTATATATATACTTATATAGCTATAGCTAGTCTATATACTGATATAATTATATACATATATGCTGTTTAAATTTAGAATGAGCCACCCACATGATGTGCTCTAAATTGGATTTTCCAAGTATGTGAAACATACCTCTACATAAGCAACAGGAAATATTCCAGTCCTTTTTCCATCAACAGACTCCCCTTCAAACCAGTCATTATTAACCTGTCTTGTCACCACGATCGTCTGGTTTTTCAATATAGTCAATTGTTTGTCTGAGCTGCCAACAAAATCAAACTTCACTTTGGCTGCTTTACGCATCTCTTGCGATTTCACCTGAGAAAGGCATATTTATTTTAATATCTTAATAACTGCCATGTAGTTAAGAACTTACTCTCGGTTTGTTTTGACTTGCAGCAACGGTTGTCTTCTTTGGTTCAGCCTTGACATATTCAGCCATAATGTAGCTTGACTTGCTGTTTTTATCTACACAATCAATAGAACTTGTTTAAGTGAAATTTGATGCTATGTCAAATTTGATATCTTGGGTAAACCAGTTTTGATGGGCATAGTATGAGCTCAGTTTCCTGTACATAAAGACGATTAAATATTTTCACCTCTCCCAAAGGAGATCTTTACTGAAGCTCAATATATAACATTGATGAATGGGGGATGATGATAAAAACACTAATCTACTGGAGTTCCTCAATTTTTTTACAGATATTATACACTGATAAGATAATGAAGACCTGTCAGTTGGGCATCTTTTATTTAAGTTAAGATATTTAACATTGTTATCAAAATCGTGAGCAATTCATCTGTGCTCGTTTGACAATGATTTATGATTGGATAACCTAATAGGTCAACAATTAACATGGTTATTGTACAAGTGTAGCAAAAAACCATACATTACCAAGAATATAATACAAATCAAGTATAAACTAAGATGAATGTAATGAATAACAAAAAAAAATTCTCACCTGTACCTGCTACTGATGATTGCTGTAGCTCTGGGCGCTTATAAGTTGACTTGTTCATATCTTGCTTGTCTGTCATACTATGGATGCAATATAATACTCATTAGTTAAGCCTACTTCTTAACACCCACTTTAATCTGTAATCAATATCTAAGTGGGAATGAGAAGGTAGAGTAGAACTAATGTTTTAAACAACAGGTGACAATGAGCCCTATACTTAATAAGCTTACATGATAATTCTTAGGGAGTTTTCTGTAGTGATCAATACCTACTGCCTAAATGTTAAAGTATTGCAAAAAAAATGATGAATTCGAAGTGCCCACAGCCTCCAAACTAAGCAGCACTGAAAGTCACAATAAATGTAGTACTAGCAGTATAGAAACTCGGCCGAGCCCCTCACAGAAAAAACAAACACTGAACCACATAACAGCCTAAAGCTTTGGATTACTGTCAGACAGATGACAGTTTCAAAGTTGACACCAATTGCTATCGAGTATTTCCTTTCTCACGCTCACGCTCACTCGTGTATTCATAGCTTTGATACTACAAAACAATTCTGCAATACAGCGCACTGCAGGAGACAAGCACGCCAGAGAATTCCACTTGAAAGTTTAAAAGCGATTATTGATCACTGCATTCTAGATACTACTACTGTATTGGAAACTGAATTTTTACTACCAAAACAATGAGTACAAATAACCACTACTTGGTATAGGATAATGTCAGTTAGGAAATAAATGTACTCAAAATGAGCGTCTTCCTTCAACATATCAAAACTGTCGCAAATAAGTATTCGCTTTGGTAGCTATGGATAGCTTTAATAACTGCATCGAAAGAATGATCATCATCAATCTGCTTTAATTATAAAATATACTAATAGATCTATCCAAACGCAATTATGAGAATTGAGACACATGCATGTTTTATTCTACCATGAATATTTGCAGTTGAATTTTTAAAAATGGCTGTTTTGTATTCTGAACTTCAAAAAATAAAATGATGTAGCACATACCTTGTAGAGGCTGCAGGGATCTTGTTTTTAGTTTGCTGTATAGAAACAAATTAAGTACTGTAAGTTAAAATTACTGTTATCTCTATCCATCATATATACCTATCATGCCTATTATACACACCCCTTATGCATATTTACTGTTCAACAAATTCAAGTCTTAAAGTAAATTATCTAAGTAAAATAAACCTCTAAGTCTTATTATAACAGTAACTTCTCATTACAGTACGTAAAGTTAATGTTTAATAAGTGGGCATAACTATCTTTTGTTATATAAAATTTTCAGGGTCCTGAGGTTTGTTAACTACATACCGATTTGAATGTAGTGCATACTAGTGTAATGAAAAGACCTAGGGAACAAAGTACTATGACTAAGCAACACCAGGCACACAGGTACAATGTTGAACTGACCTGAGATGCTTCAAGATCCCATATCTCCTTAGTCTGAGTATGTATGTGAAATAAATAAGAAAAGAAAAAGTGTGATAAAATAATAAGGAAGCATTAACAGAGAGCTTCAAAACAAGGTGGGAGGAAGTTGAATGAATTCCCCCATAGTTTGGGAAGAGACAAATTGGCAAAGTTTGCGACACAAGTTATTGTTTTCAAGAGCTCTTAAAAGGTCTCACCGACTTCAGTTTTCCAACATCATCAAAATAGCCTATCCATTCTTTTTGCGCAAAGTCCTCCAAGTCCGAGCTTCTTCTCTGTTAGAAGATGAACGCACCATGAAAGTGTTCACCAGCTTCTCACATAATTACAAGAAACTTCCATGCCAAGATGCGAGAACAATAAGATAAGCTACATACTCGCAGCAACAATAATTCCAGGGCATGGTGCAAGTTCTGTCGACGAGGCATTCGTACAGTGAAGTGCACATGGATAGACCAATGACAAAGTGCAATATGACAACAACCAGACTTACTCTTTACAAGGCTTCCGAGCTCTCTCGGAGTGAACTATCAAATCATTTATGGAGAGGTGTATGAATTGTCAAAAGGCTATGTATACTTTTTAAAATAATATAATAATAGGCTTTGCCAATTCGTACAAGTGTCAAGTGTGCTCTTTATAAGATTAAGATGATGATGGTGAAATCTTTATGTGTGTACTTCAGCCAATCATAATTTAACATGTACTTAACTCAGTTTAAGTCAAAGGCAATGTGAAAGATATAGATTGAAAGCATGTGTTGATATGGTGCTGTTGGAACAAGTGCATTTGCCACAAACTGGCGAGAGGGAATTTGCTTTATTATTAGCATGTGAACAGGTACTTATGGAAACAGTGAATTTTTTTACACTAGAAGGAGCTCACGATGAAGTATACAAACTGAGCAAGTATCAAAGAAACTATCAATCCAGCATAGCAACATGATATCCATACAGAAATTCCTATGCTTGGAAGGCATCTAATACCTCAAGGACACAGGATGACAGGATGACCATACATTTTCCGGTCAATTTTAGCTGGCAGAATCAAACAACAACATAAAGTGCACTTCACACAAAGCCACTTACGGTAGGACTACTGTTCTTTTTCTCGTATTTTAGTTCATCAGTTTTGGCTATGCCATTAGAAACTGGCTTGCTCTTGTTCGGAACAAATCGTTTTCTGGAATAGCTACTTATGGTGGGATCGAGCTTTTTCTGGATTCAGGAAGAAAAGAATGGAAAGTGCGAAAACAACAGCAACAAAAAGGAAACGAAAATGCAGAGACATGTTAAGTAGAGAAATGCAAATATTTCAATACTTACTGGTTCATTCTCGACGACGTATGGCTGTGATGGAGTGTACTCAGTTATTTTTCCCACTCGCCTGAGCCTGTTGTCATTGCCTTTATGCGTTGCTCTGTACATGGAAATAGCATCAGTGGAAACAACAGAAAAAAATCAGTTTTGAAAGAATCTCAAAAATATTCATCACACAATGAAAATTTGAAACTACAAGACAATGCGTACTCAATACATATTCATACAATATATTTCCTATGAATGTCACGATTAGGACCATATTAACATAGTAGCAAAAATTGCGGGCCCCTTAAAATCACACATCAGGCCCTAGATATCAATTCGGCGTGGAAAATCTTCGACCAGCTTACTTGTTTTCTAAATGATGTCCATCCTCATGCTTTTCTTCTGTGATGTTATCTGGAAATAGCAAGTAATTATAACTACCAGTAAACTCCTTACGAACGGAATTACAGTACCTTACCTTCATCATTCTGTTGGTGTATCTGTTTGAACATATTCTTGTACCAGGCTTTGGGATTACCTACAGTCTAAGATAATGAAAATAACACTGATGACTAGGTCTTTCATATTTCATTCGACATACAGCTTACTGTTCGCAAAGCAACCGGAACCCCTTTGTCGTCTGTTGGGCCCATTCCATCATGACGAGGAGCTTTCACGATGGTTGTGGTTTTAGTTCGTTCTAAGACCATTCTTTCCCCGGCGGGGGCTGGATAATATGTGTCCGTATGGATAACATCACCTGAAGTGCAAGATGGTGAATTNGTATTGTACTCCTTTATTCACAGGCATCTAGCTTTTACAATTACCATCTTTAGTTTGTGTTTCATAAACAGCTCCATCTGGCAATTTGTCTTTAGACGTCACTCTGACATTTTCTAGGTATTGGAAATTTATGATTACATGGTAGCTGGAACTAATCCAAATTCGATGGAATATTACTTAAATTGAAATATGTACGACTGTAGTGAGTTTACCTGATGCAGGTGGCAATTGGTCAACAGGTAGTGATATTGTTTCAGATGATGAAGATACACCTTTACTCGAACCATTAGCAGGTTTCTGAAGAGATATGAAAAAAGTTACACATAGGTTTAGTAGGTAGAGAGTCCGAAGTCAGGGACAGGCAAATTCAGGCTTGCAGTTAAATCTAATAACAAAAAATAGCAGTGTGATTACTTTCTATGATATAATGCAAACAAATATACTGGGTGTTACACATAACCAAGTGACCTTTTAGTCAAAATATTATCCATCCTGCCATACAAAGCCATTAAACTGAAGTTATTTTAAAATCGAGAAAGGTAGAAAAAAAATAATCACTATTAGAATATGACGAGTATCCCGCAGCAGGGCTATGTAGCGTCCGTTGTTACTTGGAAGTGTCGCTGGTGAATCGGCTCTTCTCGCCAAAGAATCGTAAAAACCGAAATGATTTTGATTAGATTGAAGATCCTGTGTTCTTCTTTGTTCACTTTGTCTATTTTCCAAGACAATGTTAGTGCAAGTTTTGTGACTGTTATTGTCAGATGTAGCATTGTCTCTGGCGGAATCCTCACTATGCTGCGACTGAGACGATGCCATCCACGGAATATTGTTGTTGCAGTTTGAATTTACAGAAATGAAATCTACGAGAGTCTGAAGAAAGAAGAACGGGAGGGAAAGAGAAAGAAAGTGCAATAAAAGTTTAGTAGGTAGAAGACAAGCAAATTGAAAAGTTCTGCCAGAATTTTAAACATGAGAGTAGGCAGTGTGATGAATCAGGAAAATTACCAACATCAAATATCAGCAATATTAAAGGAATCTCTGTGAAACATAAGTTTAAGAAAAAGTCATTCATATAACCTGACAAATGTTTGAAGTCCCATGGCTCATCAAACTTAATCTATCACTATGAACTTGAAATTTCAGAAATAAGATATTAGATAAAATGGCATACCTTTGATGTAGGTAAAGCTACGCTCCTATAACCGGCGCTTATAGTGGTTTTTCCAGGTGGTAACCACGATTTTGAAGATGGTGAATTAATTTTGACAGAGTTGGACTGCACAGATTCCTTGTTGCTGGAAGTCCAGATACCTTAACAGGAAGTAATTGCTCAACAATCAGCAAATCAATTCATATCGGCCACTTACAGAGACCATCTATATTTCTGTCCTATGGCAAATTTCCTCAGTCATGAATACTAATTATAAGGGTAGAAGATACCCATGGGATGGTAAATCGCAACTGAATGGCAGACAATAAAGAATACTCTTCTGATTCATTAACGCTTTTCATAACCTTTCAAGGCGTCAGCTGCGCTGGTTCTATTTTTACCCACTGCCTGAGCGTCATCTAAAGTGACATATTTATCAAGGGACTTGACAAAGGCCAGACAAACAAAGTGATTACTGAGTAATAACCCTCCCCAACAAGGAAGTCATATTGTTGTAATTGCTAGTATTACAGGAAGTTAACGAAAAATATAAGCATACCATTGATTGAAATTGACAAATGCAAACCTCACCATATTACTACAGTGCTACAGATCAAAACTACTCGGGCCTATTTTTTACAAAGATGGAATACATCAGCCTTATGACTTGCCAAATTATACATGGGAATGCAACAGTTCCCTCTAGTGTCTTCCACAATCTAAAAAATCTAAGTAATGCACAATACAATACATGGAGCAAAATAAACCTATGGAGAATTAACAAAACAGAATTCGTGAATTAAGTACAGTTATGGAAAATTTCAAAGCCTTATATTCAGATTACATAATTAACCATACATTGTACACAAGAACTGATACAAAACGAACAATTATCCACATAGTTGTGGCTTATTACGGGGTATGTGGCCACCACTTAGGCCAAATTACTTACTGTATGAAGAACTTGCTTTGAATTTTGGAGATAGGACAGAGTTGGAGTCTTGGCTGCTTTGTGAACTCCTAGCACTGCTCTGTAATGGCAAATATGGCATGACTCTATGATTTTTTAGTCTGGATTGATTTAAAGTTTTTAAATTTGAATTCATGAATCATGGTGCATATTAATTTACATATATAGATCATATGACTATACTACATTTAAAAATGCTGCTAATAAAATGATTGTATTGATAAGATAGTTCAATAAAAGTAAGTGTGTATCGATCTATATATTACATATCAATAAAATACATTACATAGCAATACATGGTGACACACCTTTTCAGAGACCCGGTGTATAAACTATTAAAAACATACATACTGTGGTCATATCAGAGAACGGTGCATTATTTTGTATGGAGTGCAAATCTTCTTCTGAAGGAGGAGGTGGTAATGGTGGTAAAACAAAGTCTGCATCGGAAGGCTTCTCAACTAAACCATTATTAAATATTAATTACAATAACGATCAACCATGTGGTATAGTAAAGTCAATATCAAATTCCTAAGCCAGTAATAAATTATCACTACAGCATCCAAAGTGCAAGCAAACATGCGATTATTTATCACTATACATGCAAATTACGATAAATCGATAAATAGTGTATGGCTCTATACTATGAAACACTCACCCAAGGAAGCAATGGGTTTCAAGTAGGGACTGTTTTTAGCTGTTACTTCTAGCCTGCTAGAATTATATTCACTAAATGCAGATTTATTGCTGTGGTTCAATTTAGAGAGCCCATTATTTTCTGCTATGTGACGATCTCTTTCTAAGGAGAGGCGATGAAGGTCTAGGATATCTTGGGTCATTTCATTCGTAGATTTTTCCAGATCCAGCAAAACGTCATCAAGATCATCATCAGCCTCTTTACCATTCTCTCCGTTTGGCCAATTAGGCACTGAATCGTTGCCCTCATTACTAAGAAAACTGGCAAGTCTTTCTACATGGGGATTAACTCTTGCTGGAGTTGGGTCGGCAGGTAATGACGACTCTTTGGTATTTACAGTGCTGTTCACCTTCAATTCATCAGCGCTGAGAAAGTTGCTCAAATTTGCCAAACTCTGACATTTGTCCATAGGCTGTGCTGAAGGTTTACTGCCTTTTCCAACACTTATTCCTGCCATTTCATTTGTACCAGACGGAAAATTAACTGGTTCCTCTATTTCTGCGATCTCTTTGTGGGGATTATAACCATGGGAGGAAAATTTTCTAATCCCGGGAGATTTTTGTTGAGATTGGTGACTGCCAGTGAATGGTTTAGGGCCTGGTTCCAATTCAATACATACGTAGAGAGAATAAAATCAGGTACGTGGATGAATGCCATCATGATTGTGGACAGCAGGCACAGCAATGATCAATGCCAAAAATTAAAAGGAAATGTGATTAGAGTTTACACTTAACAGCCAAATTATCGACCGACTGAACACAGAACAAGATTGGGTGCTCGGCAACACTAGGTAACCACATTTCGATCGGAATATTCAGACAAGACGCACCAAATTGTATTAGAACTATCGTAGTCGGAAAAAGTTCTTACCCAAATGCAATTTAGGCCTGCCAGTGCGCTTTGTATTCATCTTGCACAAATGGTATTTGAGTGACCTCAGAAAATAGATATCATTGACTTGAAAGCTTAATGCTACCCAGAGTTATACCTAAAATACCATATGGTTTAACTAAAATCTTCTGCATTACGTATTAAGTAAACTTTCTTTTTATACAATAGGTCTGAATATCAACCTGCAATCCGAACAGTTTCTGAACTATGAGGTAACTGAGTGTTGCACACTCAACATAATGATTAATACAATGCAGGCATTGGCAAGCGTCATATTACACCACAGTTTCCAGTCCAGTATCTACTGGAAACTATTTTAGTCTATGAATACTATATCATACTTTGAATTATTTGCTGCAGGTGTCTTGTATAAAATATTTGACTAATTCTTGTTGTGTAGTTCTGCTATTTTTCTAACAGATTGTATCTAAAAAAAGTGTTATCCCACTTTTTAACCAACTCTACAAAATGTACTGCTAAACTACCTTTGTACACAGTCTTATACTATCAACCCATTAATTATCTTCCGCCAACGGAGCATTGGCTGCCACAATAACTAGAAACATCACAACGAATGTGTTATATATCATTATATGCACTACTATCAATAGCACACTGGATACAGAATTAATACTGTGTGCCATGATTAATTCTTTATTGTAATCTGACTTCACTTCCTTTAATACTAATCTTACATAACAAAACATGACTGCATATTCCGTTTCTAACGGCTCCAACTGCAAGCATCATCGATCAACTTGAATTTAGTATGGCATACTCTTCTACACTTGACACATTGTTGGCATGTACTTGACAGCTACATAAACATTAGTACTAAGTACAAACTCACTAAAAATACATAGAAAACTAACGGACAAATACATATTATAGTGACGAATAATGGACGTAAGGTACTAACACATTAATGTCCACAAAGAGAAAATAATGCACACAACAGCGATCTAACGAATGATATTATGAGATGATAGAATAGAAAAGCATTGTGATAGCTCTAATAGATGATTCTATTCAATGTAGAATGTTAATCTACTTGCAAAGGTCTATCTGAATAATGTTAGAACTACCAAATATGTGAATAGACAACAAAAACATACCTCACACACATATGAATCCTGAAGTAGGATTCGATGCAACTATAATACACTACACTGACCACAACCTTCTCTAACAGCACTCAACAACCTACAGATAATTACATTACAACAACAAATTTACCAAATTTAGAACCACACAGAGATGATACACGCTCTCCACGGAAGTGGTTGGAAAGTGGAACTGCAAACTGATATTCATCTTCCATCTTTTGCACAGTTGCCTGCATTCCATGCAAAATATTATCCAACTCCCTCTCCCTTCGTTGCTCAAAGGTTGTACCTTCAAAACCTAATGAATTTTTTCTCATGCCAGGTGAGACATCCATATCAGATCAGCTTCACATTAAATGCTAACTGATAACACTGAACACAGATATTTGTACAGAAACAAACACTTTTACTTCTGTGACGGTCACACAAAAGGCAACCCTCTATATGATCACTAAAGTTTAATTGTTTCCATGTCCCATATTTATTTATTTTGTATCACAGGTACGCCAGCTTTCATTTCTAAATTGTATTTGTTCCCAAACTCGAAAGATTATAAAAATATATGAATAACTGTATTATATTTTGAGGGATATCAATTATTTAGTATTTCAGCATTTTTCATCTTTGTCCTCTAAACTGTCATTTATCCGGTATAGACAATTCCTTTAAAAATATTAGTATTAAGATAAATTACTTCACGTATACAGACTGCACAGATAATTATTTAGCATAACTGTTTTTGAAAGATCACAAATTAAACAAGTATTACAGTGTATGCGCAATAGCAAATTTAGCGCTCTAATTCATGTGGAAAATTAGTCGGAATGATTTAACACAACGGGATTAAATGTCATAAGATCTCACTTAATCATCAGATAAATACTGTAGTTTTATAGCAGAAAGCCATGCTTGCTTGATCCTGATATTTCTTCCGTATAATAGACATACTAGACATATATGTCTCTGTCTCAGGACTGTTGTCAGCCATGCTTTAAGCAAAATTGGGGAATATATAATTCATTGCTTGATACTCAATCACAAATCTATAACACAGACGAACAATCACACACAAACCTGTAAAAAATGATGTTTTCAACACTCTGAACTCATTGGGAAGCGGGGGGACAGGAGGTGCGATGCAACGATGAGTGAATTGTTCTGTTCTGGGTCTGAATTTGCTACTATTCAGCCAGAACACTTTTGGCAACAGTGGAGAGGTATCTTTTTTTTCAACAAGAGGAGTTTGAGGTGTGGATTCTACCTTCCTACTGAATTTTTGCAACCTCTCAGTTGGACCTTTTAGATTCTCTGTTGGAGATCTAGTCTCCATATCTGATACAGACTTCTTTTTTACAGGAACAGGTTTTCCTTCGGATAAAACACTGTGCATAATTTCCTCAAAAATTCCAGTGGACTTTGAATGACATTCGCTAGCACCTTCTTCTATTGCAGTAGCTCTTCCAGATGTCAGATGTTCAGTTATAGAACAATTTAGGTTTTGAGCTCTACCAGCTGAAATACTAGCATTACTTTCAAACATGGCTTTTTTCTGGTTGAAAGTTTCTCTGTAGGATCGGGCAAAAGTCTGAATTACATCTTCTGTGTTACCTTTCATGGATGCAAATTGAGGCTTGCCCGAAGATATGTCATCTTGCAGACTTGATACTGCATGCATGACAAAATTTTGAGCAATTTCAGGATTCCTTTCAGTCGTTTGAGTTATGATGTTCACATGATGGTCTTTTGATTCAGTAATGGTTGCATTTCGATTTGCAGTAATGCTACATGATCCTGCTGATTGCACATAAAGAGTTTGAGGTATTTGTGGTATATCAACGAGTTCATCACTTTGATCGTGGGATGAGTCACATACACCAACATTTTGAGATACTTCTTCATAAGGTAAAGAATTATTATTTGCTGATTTATCATCTTCTAATTTGGTACTAGTATTTGGTTCACAAAGGCGCACGTCCACTAATTTTTGCGACATGTTGTAATGATCATAAGGTGTCTTATCTTTTGCAATAGTTTCATCCAGTTTGACAGTTTCTGATTCAAGGGATGCTGTAATACCATTATTTCCGTTTGTCAAAAGTTTTCTCCAATCAACTTGAGATTCCGAACATTCAACAGGGAAAATTTTATCTTCTATCTGAGGTGAAATTATTATTTTCACATCCGAGTTATCAGACTGATCTTCTATTTTGTTAATCTCCTCTTTCGAGACATCCAAAGCATTATAACTCTCATTATGTAAACCATTCTCAATTCCATCAGTCATCTCTGGATGGTTTCCAGGAATACTAAATGGAGAAGTAGCTGTATCTTCCACAAACAGTGTATCGAGAGAAAATGTTGCATATAAACTTAAGCTTTCCGGAGATGAAAGAATCGTCTGTTCCTCTTGGTCCAGTATGTCATCAAAGGTTGCTGAAAATGGGTCACTATTATGAGACATCTCTAGAGGAGATAAGCTTTGCAAGTAAATACCAGTGTCCATACTGAAAGGTTCTCTTTCCCATGCTTGATAGGACAATGAATATGGGCGCAATTTTCCGACATAATCTGATATTTCTTCATGCACTGTGGTCAAATTACTTTTCCTGTTAGTGAGATCAGTAGAAATGCCATTTTTAAGGTGCAGTGTTTCCACCTCAACTGGCTCATTATCATCAGTAATAAAATCTTGTTCAAAATCATCACACACAGCCAGAGGGTAAGATTTACTGGCGTAATCCGAAAATTCATCTGACACATTACTCCCGTAACAATTGGAAGCATTAGAACCTTCCTCTGCCAATGCAACATAATTACTCTCACATTCCTGACCAATGGCAGAGTAATTCGCTTCATCTTCGTTGCTCAATAGAAAAGGATACAATTTACTTGCAAGTTCCTCTATCTGACTATGAATTTTCAACATCCCGTCAGCACCTTCTTTGTTATCATGAAAATCTTGTTGAGAATCTTTCACAACTTTCCGCTCGTGAGTAACGGCTCCGCTATTCAATATAGCGGTATCAAAACTCATTATACAGTTAGTTTATTATAAGCAATAAAAAGACAGCTGAACATACCAGGTGTACATAAGTGTATATATTATGATTTGCATATAGCTTCAAACATTAGAGGGTCAGAAAAGAAGGTTATGTGACAGTATAACAACATGCAAATAGGTTATGCTGGCATGCATCTGTAAGTCGGAAAAACATGTGCTGTAAAGTGATAGCAAAATGAAGTTTTGAACGGCCTAGAGTAATACAGTTTGCCTGAAGTACTTCAAGTGTGTCAATTGATTCCCATGTCAGGCACTTGACAGTATTTCTTGGTTAGTCTGTGCATACAAGCCGTAGAAACATCATCAAACTAGTGCAGAGTAAATAAGAACCGAGAAGAATTCTGTTAGTCAGTCATTAATTATTTAGTAAATGCGATAAATGCACTTTAGAAAGGGGGTGAGCTCTTTAACATCCAAAAACAAAATAGTAACGACAATATCTTAACTGCATTTCAAATTAAAAATACATTCAGGCGTTCCAGATATTTCTGTTTGGAAGAGGTATCTGATCCTGACTAAAGAAAGACTACACTAGACCCTCGTTTTAGGCGAGGAATGCGTTACTAGAAGTCGAAGCATTGTGTGAAATTGCATAATGTGAGTAACTAATTACATGGAGAAAATAGGGAATGCTTCCTTGTTCCAGTCAAGTTTCTGTCACGTTACTCTCACACATGTTCCCATTTCATGATGCACAACTGTGAATTCATGTAGTTTGAAGACACATAAAATTAGGGTCTAGTGTACTGAGCTTTATTCAGATACCTATCTGGGAGAAATGTGGAATATAAAAAATATATAGACCGATAAAATTCAAACCCTTCAAAGTAACTTATAAAATTACCCTAGTAATATTTTAGGTTAAAGACTTAAAGAGCTATAACAAACAAAAGTAATGTTACGAACCTTAATTGCCAATATTTGTATTAAATGTAATGTTCATTCTCACTGCTCCCTTACATAGAAATTATAAGGGAATGTGCTCACGTCATTTATGGTATTCAATGATCCTTTGGCCAAGAAAAATTGAACAATGTAAATAAAATCTAGCCCTTAGTAAACATTGTTAAATGTCGAAATAAAGGTAATAGCAATATGCGAATGCATAGCTTAAAATCAGTGCCCTATCTTTCTGGAGAAACAGGTACCCTCTGTAATGACATCTAATTCTACAACTGCAATGAATATTGCCTATGGCAATGCAAATGTAGAGGCAACGCCTAGCACATTTTAGCTGTGCAACTAACTGTTAATACCATAAACCATAGATCAATTTCAATAGTCAGTTATGCCAATAATGAAACATAAAGATCAATGAATCATTTTTCAAAACACCCTTGAATTATTGCAGTCATAAAGAGACATAAAAAGGGTGCAGTAATAATAATGAATTACCATAGCTTATTCAATATTAACGTCATCTGCTTTGTTATGCATGAAATCATTACAGAATACACAATCAGTGTCAGCATACTATATCAACAGAATATCTCTAAATGCAGATTGACACATAACCTCAACACCAGGATTTTACCTGATGATGATGATGATGATGATGTTCCACTGGAACAGGAGAACTAGGAGCTTTTTAACATTCAATATAATAAAACTTCTTTCAGTAACAGCTGAATAAGTTCAAGATTTTGTTACTGTTTGTACAAAATACAGTTTGCTATGATTCACCATAAGTTTTAAGGTTTGTTTTCTCTATAAGGAGAATAAGATCAAGTGAACACTACAAGCTTCAACCATGTTTACAAAGTGACGCAATGGGAATTTGTGTCCTTTCAAGCAAACATGATCTAGTCAGCTTTGATTATATCAATTTTGTTTATCTGCATCACTGTAGCAGAGATTCTACTGAACAGTAATTGTGATGCTGCAATTGTATATTTTTTTTTTCTGTAGCTGGTAACCATCAGTACTCCAGTATTAACAATTATCTATACCTAAAGGTATAGTAAAAACTGATATAATTTACACAGATAATCTTCAAATAATACAGCAATAAAATGTTAGATTGCCAATACCAGTCAAGCGTCAAAATTGGATCAGAAGGCAGCAATTAATCCAGTTCTAGAATCATGCCGTAATAAGAGGAAAATTCACATGCAGGAAACATCAAACAACTTACTGAAATCTGGAGGCGGCGGTGGAAGAAAAGTGTTGCTGTACATTCCAAAAGGATTTCTGACAACAAAATACCCAGCAAATATCTTGTAAAGTATAAAATAAGGTTAAGTAAATCTGTTGAATAGGATTTAGTTCAGAGTCCACATTTACAAGGAGGGAACATGAGGCTAGCAATACTTGTAATGGTCTAACAGATTGCAAACTTGTAGCCAAAACTACTTCCATTTCATTTCACACACCTGCATAGCGAGTAAGCCTAAGCCAGTCACTTTCAACTGCTTATAGGTTGTGAATTTCTAAAAACCTAACTATAATTAGCACTGTTAGCCTTTTTTTCTAATCCTTGATCACCCTTTCATTCCAGAGAAACACTACCAAGCCAATGATCTGTATCAATCAGTTAAATGACGTTATAGTAAATCGATTATTGTTGTTTATGTACAAAACTTTCACCGTGCGTCTAACCACACTGAACTATACAACATTCCTTCCATCTAATCTCAAATTTTAGAGCGTCAATTACGAGAGATGCACATCTCCGTAAAAGGTCTTTTTCGTTTCCCTCTATATCTTTTTTCTGTGTCCTTTTCTGCTCTGATATTTCAATTTCCATTTACTTGAATGTCATCTGCCGTCCAGCTTCACTAATTGAGGTTACTCATAGTAAATAATTCGGGCCAATCGCACATTGCTTATTATGTGCTATAGTTCACAAAATCGTAACTAAACCAAGTTACATTAGCACCATTCCATTCACAACCTCTCTCTTCGTACATGACTGAAAAAAAATCTATTCGATGATTATCGCTACTTTGGAATTTACTTATGCTTTTATTTATCCTTTGGCTCGAAGATCGTTCAAGCCAACCTTGCATCGATACATTCGAACGATTTTGAGGCATTTTTAATCGGATCGTTCTTTCGTCGCGCTAATAGCAAGTGGGTGGTTCATTCTCGCGTACTTGTGCTTATTTACTCACGAAGAAGTATTCTATCTCAGCCAGTATTCGTCGATTTAACATTTAAATTAACCAAACTGATCTTTTTGTGGATTAACTAAGCGAAAATAGGACCCCTTACCAACCAGGCCCCTGCAAACAGTAGCGTACTGGGGCACCCTTCACTTTTTAGGTACGTGGGTAGGTCCCGTTCACAACATGTAATGGCGCCAAAAAGTACACTGTGGTTAATTATAATAAGAAGCGACCTTATAATATTTATCGTGGAACATCTGGGAATGAAGACAAGATTTTTCGTGACAATTCTTTCACGTTTTATATATCGAGTCCCCCGGCCCATTTTTAACTAGCTGTACCAACCGACCGAGCATTATCAAATGACCAGTCAGCTCCTGTTTATGATCGTAGTCATTGCAACTGGAGCAGCGATTTCCAAGCTGGAACCAATAATATTGATTTTTGATATATGAAATCTATGATTACATAGGTTCCCAAAATATGAAAATTCGTTTCATTGGTTTCTCTATTCATTACTACACTCAGACTTCAACTTGTGTTACGTTGAACACTGGAGCACTTGAACACCACCTCCAGAAATCAATATTTTTCTGGTTTCATTTTGAAAAAATAGGCAATGGATAAATTATTTACAACCAAAACTAAAAAGGGTCACAGTATACAGAAACAGGTTGGAACACAGATTAACTACCGGAACTAATAATTGACATTACCCCCACTGAGTTGTTGATTAAGTAATACCTCAGCAGAAGCAAATCCTGTCTTTAATAAATAATTCTTTACCTGCTCTAAATAGACCTAAAACTTTCTCAGTAGCAAAAACAGGCTGTTATTAATACAAATTTCTTCTAAAAAGGATAGCTGAAAAAGTATGAAACTTCTTCATTAACATGATTTTGATAAAAGTTTTTCAAAAGGTAAGCAAAAAATGTGATATGCGAAAAAAAATTGTCATCACAAAGCTTGATCAAATTTTGATTTCTAATTTGCATTTCTTGAAAATATCATCTTCAAATGCTCATATAAATATACAAATCTGTATTGTCCACGAAGGTACGTGGGAATTAAATAATAGCGCGAGATAATGTGATCTCAAATAGATGAAAAGAATAAGCATTCTAGGAAAAAAATATAAATAGGTAAAATGAAGAAGCACTTTAAATATTCATTGAAGAGATCACAAACATGTGTTATCGAAGACAACTGACCATATTTAGGTATACATCTATCTATTATACCCTAATCAAGCATTAAGACAAAATTTACATACAGAGATCCTAACACATGGAAAATTCACTCCTTTTCACATGCTCGTGTCATAGCGCGTTAAGAAATTGATCCTACATTTTTCCGTCTAGTCTCTAGCTCAGTCAAACTTGCATGGATGACAACAGAGGGCAGAGAGTGAGGGGCAGGGGGGAAAATTGTGATGTTTGCAAAAAGGCACTGAATGATGCATATCAAATTTTTAATTTGAATATTATATAAGGATGTTGGCAAATATTGTTATTCATTAGATTAATATAAATGCAATCTTTTTTTTTCAATCTGCTTCAAGCTGGTGTTTCATTCATTACAAGGCATTTAATATCAATGGAGTATCAAAAGTATATCAGAAGACTACTCACACAATCCTTTCCTCACATGTTCCATCAAGTTGTGCAGCTATTGCGTCATTTATTGCAAAATACATTTGTACACACACCTGCTACCTAATGTTTTCCAGTTAGGATAATGTGGAGTATCGCTAGAAATGGGAAGAAAGTGATAAAAGCTAGTAAAAATTCAAGGCACTCTTAATTGCCAGTATTACAAAAATAAATGGAACACCGTATATGCAATTAGATGAATGAAAAATTGATTAAGGATATTTTTTTACTGTTTTTGTTTCATCCTAGTCTCTGTATTTGACTGGATGTTCCATCAGATGTTCTCGACCTCTCTTGTCAGTGAAACAAATGATGCACAATGAGTGTCAATAAACACATTTTTGAATACAATGGAACCTTGATATAATACAATTCTATGGACCAAGATCTTCGCCCCAGATTTTTCCGGACAATTATTTGTTGTTGGTTCTGTCATTACAAGATCAAACAACAGCAAAAGTTGAACAGTTTGGAATTTGGAAGCCATGAAGTAATTATATTGAGGGGGGGTTCTAATGTAAATTCAGACTTGTATGCTTGGAGAGTCTCTTTCATCATCGACAATAGATTTTTGTGAGGAAAGAGCAGCAGAAGAAGATGACAAAGAAACAGTTGATCCAGGTAACAACTCTCTGTCCTGATTTAAAAGAGGTGAATCGCTGACTTCATTCGAGAGCAGGTTTAATCTATGGTGTTGTGCAGAAGCTATCGTTACAGGGTGGTAAGGCATACCTATGGGAGGACTTACTGCATAGTTTCTTACGTTTTCGATTGTTTCAGATTTAGTGCCAAATTGAGACTTTGGGGAATTTAATTCGAGTGAAGCGTCCGGAATTTCCACGCCAAAAAATCGGTCCTCGTTATCATGGTGTGATGTGGTAGGGCTTTTCGCATAAGGTTTGTTGTGCTCGTAGTAGGGGTAAACATTACTACTCACGTTGCCTCCCCCATACATCATTGGCTTTTCTTGAGACATACCAATAAATCCTCCGGGTGGAGCAGTTAAGGAGTATGGTGAGTGTGGGGATGACATTAGAGATCGTTGATAGAAGCTGTGAGGGGACAAACTTGGAGAATGTGGTGTAACGTCCTGAAGAGAGCTGTCATCACGTTCAAGCATTTCTTCCTGTATTTTTCCATTTGTATCAAAAGTTGTCACGCGATGAGTGCTGCTACTCGCACCATCTGAACCAGATGCTTGATGGCCGCTAATTCTGTCATGGATATTTTCCGGTGAATTTGCAACAGCATTATCGGTCTCGTCATCTGAATATGCTGGGGGCTTGTATACGCCACTTTGGGCAATGTGAGCAAGCAGACTACTGTAAAATCATAAACAGAAGAGCAAGTAAGCAAGTGACTAAATATAATTTACCTAAACTTAGCAGTATAGAATCAGACATTTCACATATATTTAGTTCATTACTTTTGCTCTATTGGCAAGTCTGGTTCTGGGTGTTGACCTCTTCTCTTAGAACTAGATAAAGAAGATAAGCTGGAGGACTTTGAACTGAAAAAAAGACAGTAGTTGTATGTTACACAGTTATATGACATATATAAATACATCACAATGTACTTACTTCAAACCGAGCTCTGGCTGTTTAAGCCGATCAACATTTCTGTTTCCTGGAGTGCCTTCTCCAGCAGGAATAGCTGAAATATCAGAGAAATAACATCAGAGCCACTACATAGAAAGCAAGCTATATGATACATGCTGCATTTCAGATTAAATGACTATGTTTGAAATAACATACCAATTGCAATTCCTTTTAGCCTTTTTCGCTTTGAACCAGACTCTGCTCCAGCAGTTTGACTTTCTGAGCCGTTTTTCTTCAAATTATTTGAACTGCCATCCTGAATATACAAAAACCTTCTGATCAATTGTTAATCATAAATATCCATCCAGCGTGCTGCATATTGGAGGCTGGAATTATGCATTTCAGCATTCCTTTTGCTCAGGTACCCAACAATTATTGATTTTATTTATGTACAATATCTGACAAAAATGCACCCTCCAATTTGCATCAACCTATCAGTCGAATTCAACCTATCATTAATTAAGCATATCGTAACGAATTAGTTTTGTTTGTATTACAAAGGTGACAATCTCCCCGACATTTCTTCTGTAGCAAGCAGAAATTCAAGCATTATACACGGTAATAAAATAGGAAACAAGGTAAAGCAATGATGGTCAAGCAGCTTAGTGCCCATTAACATCCATAGTAAGATCATTTACCAGGCTTCCGAATTCTAGCATGAGCTATACAATATTTCCTACACTGAGACTAGTTAGTTACGTACCTGGTTGTATTGATCTGCTGTGTTAGACCGATCTATAAAGGGAAGACGTTCAGACGACAGAATTACTTCATCATAGGTTTGGGGACGCTGAGCAAAAGCGACTGGCTGGTGAGCATCTCCCAGACTAGTTGATCTGTAGCTTGTCATTTCCACTGAACGATTCCTGTTGTCGTCGCCCATTCCTCCAGTCCCAGTTACTGGTTGTCTATTGTCGCTCATCCTGATAGCATGACCATTCAGCAAATGTTTGCGCATTTTGCTTCGACTTTTTCTGTTAAGGCAACATTACATTCGAAAAATTGAAAACTATTCTCCTTTTACTGATTTTGCATTGCATCGAGATATAAGACATTTTAAATCTTAATCGATGAATCTATCAGGTTGCTTTCATATTTGGAGCGCAAAAACTTTGGAATGAAGAAGAATTTTGGAATGATTTTCCAGAAATTGTGTACAAAAATATTGTCAGTTCGAGGAACATCACTCAAACATAGACAGTATTTTCACTTAACTATTATTAAAATCAGAAAATATATATACATAAAAAAGGAAGTGAAGGATTCCACTGTTTAATCATAGACCAGAAAAAAGCACTTTATTGATATAAAAAAATAAATTATGAACTGTTATTTAAAACAGAGCAAAATACTGGCAAAATTTACTTTTCATAAAACTAGTGAAAGCCACTTACTTGAATTGGCAATAAACCGCATAACAAACGAAAAGGATGACAAGTAAGGCGATACAGACTCCCATAATAGCTATGGTCTGCTTATGGTAGCGGGCTTCAAGGATAGCTGTAATATAAAATTGCAAGTCTAAATTAGGAGGTTTTTAAAATACTCACATTCCGCTACATATCACAGAACTCAAAAGATAATTTCACTAAAATGTATGTCAATTTTGATTAACAATTTGATTCAACATAAGGCTAACAAAACTTAGAAAAAAAAACAAGAAGATCAAACTACGATGTAAATATGACAGACTCTTAACAACTAACAAAGGCTTCTATGTCCATTGTTAAAATCTAAATGTTCTAATAGTTAAACTTGTCAGTTATCAAGTCATTAAATGAATGATTCCGGTAGAGATGTAGTACTACAACAGGTTACAAGACATTTAATTAAAGCATCTACAGAGACAGTGAGTTAAATGAAAAACGATTTTTAAACAAGTTTTAAGGTGCTACTGGTAGACATTATGAAACACGTACTTAGATCATTTAGCACTTGTGGTATAAAGATTTTCTCGCGGCATCGAAGCCCGGTATAGCCGTCTTCGCATCTGTTATCAAAGTTAGAATGGAAATCAAAATAAAAGGATGATACGTGAAGTTATGGTAGAAGAAAATTTTGTAAAAATGACAGTCTGGTATAAAGCGGGCATGGAAGTGTTTACTATGAGGAGCACCCAGAGAACTAAGAAGATTTTAACAATGCATATCAGCCTTTGGTGAGTTGAGTCAGGAAACAAAGCATGCAAATGTTTTCGATGATATTGATGATAAGGTTAATGTTAAAAATGTAAACAAACAAATCATACATGCATCACATAAATTGTGTGATTTGAATCAAACTTTGTGCACAAGCTAAATCACCGTTAAATCAAAGCTTACAATGAGCCACTGGCTCTAAACTCAGACCTAGTACAGCTAGTACAGTACTGAAAAATTATGTGCCTCTTGAAATCATCAACAATACAATTAAAAAATCCACTACTCACGCTCCTACTTCGAATCTAATGTATAACTACCATGTATGTGAAATAAGTTACAACGTACAGGGATGGTTACTGCCTGTAGATTCCTTGGTAGAAGGTATGTCAATCAACGAATTCTGACATCTGTTGCCAGTATAGCCAGTGAGACACCTTGTAGAGATGGACAGCAAACGTAATTATAGAAAAAGATTAGGTCCAGAGATGGCAGTGTGGTACGGTGCATAAGGTAAGTAAATAGGAGTAATAACTAACCATCTTAGATAATATTTATGTAGGTAACGTTTAAGCACAATAAAGACAGGGCAAAATGGTGCATATGCCTTATCACACTGCCATACATGGTCAAAGCTTTAATGTTAAGCAAAGTTAGTAAGCATAACAGCTGTAACTCGAGTGAAATAGTTATCAAAATTACTGGAGATTGTGTATTCTGTACCTGCATGATTTTTATACAGAAAATATTTACACAGAGCTAATCTATATTGAAATTTTGCTATCACAAGTTTATCCATTTTCATATCATTGTAATTACGAACCAATAAAACTTTGATCCATCGATCTAATACTCTGTTAAACCCATGAAAGGAATGAAGGAATATAGTAATGAACACGCCTATGTTGTACCACATACTGGGAACTGTTGCATGCACAAAAATGATTCATGCAAGAACACCAGTCACTCAAAACGCACTTAAAATTGTACTATATTTTAAGACTGAAACAATTTTTCCTTTATCGGCATAAGATACCATAACAGGGAAGAAAATTTAATTGCTTTTGATACCAGACAGTCATAATCACACTTTTGACAAAAATAGAAAAGCTTAATGGAAAATTTATGGCACCTGCATGATGTCTCGTTGGCAGCAGGTATTGCACAACAGCGACCGTTCATACAATAGTCTTTCTTATCTTTCCCACATGGGAGGCAGTCATCTGTGAGAAACAAAAACAATTGATTTAGAGTTTAGACATCACAAGCATAAGCAAGCAAGTTGATGATGAGTGGTGATCCCACAAGTTGGGATTACAATGTCTTCCTCTCTTTTGCCATGGCTGAATAGGACTTTGACAGTTACTACTGTCTACTGGAGAGAATGCTTAAATATTGAATATACTGAAAGCGACTACTATAACATGCGATGTTAGCGAGCGAATTTTACCGACACCGACGATGTTTTTTTCATCACCTTTGGCAACAGTCACGATGATAGTCAGATTTGCGGATCCACCCAAGTTTGTTGCCTTGCAAATGTAAATTCCAGCATGGGACATCTTCACAGACTTTATTTTTATTTTTCCACCACCGCCCCTACAGAAAACATACGCAATACAATTACCTTTGCTGCTGCTTTTTCAATAGCAGGGTAGAGTGATAAGCACCCTAACATGTCATGTCAAACGGAGATCAAATAAATTCATATAATTTAATGGGAATTTAGTTATAAATGGATTGAAAATGAAATAGAAAGACTTTTTTATTATTTTAGTGTTAGGTTAATGGACTTATACATATGGCAGTGAGTGTATTGGGGGACTGAAGCTCTGCAACCCTTATGAATGAGTCACCACTGACTACAACATATATATAATAGATGTTGATTGGATGATGCCACAGACAATGACAATATTTCATATTACATAACATTAAAAATACTACGCTTAAATACTTTGATACCTTTTCTTCATAGACACTTTCATTCCATTTATTTTTTTCGGCAACAACTTGTTGTCTTTCCAGAACAGCGCCTTAGGCTTAGGGTTACCCGAAACTTTACAGTTGATGGTGACTTTCTGACCCACTTTCAGATCCAGCTTCTTTTTTGACTTTTTATCGAATTTTGGAGGTTTCACTGCAAAAAAAGAAAGACAGGTTAGCATACAGGTGAGTGGTTGAGATACAGATTTCGTCCTGGCATTTGACATACATTTATTTATCTTATTGCTTTGATTCTCACACCATCACATGCCTGATTTAAGCCCCACTTGATCACTAAAGAATTTCCTCAATCACGGAGTTTGGCAAAAATACCCTTGACGATATAAATTTTATTATCAGGAATTATACATATGCTGTGGGTAAATTGACGTGCCATTGGATGTTTAGTTTAGTCAACGCACTGCTCTGAATGTTATCGTAAATCGTAGGCGTGTTGATAGGCCACTAAACAATCTGAGATAACGAGAAAAACTCGGGAATGCAAACAGTTCCCTGTTGCTACGACTGATGTTATCAAATGCGCGTCATATTGAAGAGGATCGACGATATTACGTCAAGAAGAGAAAGTACCTTTTTCGACGACTAGGCTACTACGCGTCCTTTACAACAGGCTTTGTCGCTAGAACCAAGTAAAATGTTTGAAGGCTCTGTTTACTCGAGGGGTCATTATTGCAAGCAATAAAAATACTTGAGAAATGGACGCCTTATGGACCTTAGCAACTGGTCGAGCGGCGTGGATACGTAAATGCTAACACCGCTGAAAATGTTATTTCTTCCAAGATCAGCAAAGGACATTTATTCAAGCGCTTTATAACAGACATTCCAAACAAATAACGTAGGAGTGGAGGGCTAGGCTACTGAAAACATTCTTCATCGCTATTATAATGTTATTTGACTCGGAAGACCAATTGAATGCGTGGGATATTTATGATGTAATGATAACAAATAACTTCATTTAGGTGATTGAATGGAGGACGCGCTACTAGGCGGTACTAACAATCGAACTTTATTTTCACCCCAGTGTTTCCATAACGTGTGATACCAAATATCATCTTACATTGATGGATATTTGAGGATTATCGTGTAAAATTTTGGACACTAAAAAAGTATATCTCGCCATCCAACAGGTCCATCGGTCCAGTCTTATCAGATAACTCTTTAACACCACAGTGTTCCAAAACCGAGATTCCCATTAGACATATATATCACTACAATATGATGTCAGGGCGGTTCCATGACACTGAAGTATAACAGTCATCGTACTTGAATTTTATTTCAAAGCAATCGGCGTATCATAGCGCGTATTTATCAAAGCGGTGGCCGCATTACAATCGGTTTTGGCTACGTTTAACACTCGACGACAGCGCTCCATTTACAGAACGTGATAGGAGTTTGTATACACAGGAATAAACCCTCAGAAGGGATTAAAGCAACCAAATAAAAGATTGGCATAAAGGCGCGTGTGGGCGGCTGGAAGAGCACCGACAATGCGGCGTACAGGCGATGGCGGACAATTGATCGGACAAAACGTCACAGGCTTTCGACGCTTTGAAAATCTGGAGGCGGATGACAACAACAAGTAACGCTGTTATTCCTTATTGAGAGGAGGCAACCAAGGGAAATTCAAAGTCTAAACGTGTATAACAATATTATACAGTGTGTTACTGTGACTAGACTGTTGTTTCACACCATGGATGTAAGGCACACTAGGTGTTACTGCGACTTTCGTTTTCGGTATCTCGCGACATTACTAGCCCATAGGAAACCGATGATACCATACAATAATTCAATATAATATTTGCTAAGATCCAGACACAGAAGGAGGGAAACTATCGGAGTAAACTCATCATCATCATCATCGCCGGTTTCTATCAAGTCATAAAGCACACTTGGGAGAAAACTCCCAACTGAGTCGCGGCAATGACCGATGCTAAGACATATCAATGGCGGTGTCAGCTAATCGTCATCCAGCTCAGACATATATTTCCTATAGCCGTAAGGTGTGGTCAAATTCATTAAACATATTCAGTCGTTTTCCCACATGACGTAACGGGGTGCGACCTATATAAAAATACTACTAGTTACCGCAGCACAGTTACGAAGAAAAGGAATACATTAATACGAGAACGCACCCACGTTACGTAAGGCATCACGCGAAAAGCGGCAAATTTCAATACTAGCGTACGACCCGGATAACGTCATGCTACGCAGTGAAATTGTATGTAAGAAATTATTTCCGCTAGTTTAATTAAGGTTTGACCCGAGTCAGCAAACCGTCGTTCATTCTCACGACACAGTTAATGTTAATAAGAACCGCAACCCGACAGTCCTGAACCTGTATCACACGTAACGAAATTAAAAATAAATGGAGAAACACTTCGTCATTTGCGTTTGTCCTGTTGCATCATGAGACTATTACTGACTAAACATTTCGATTGTTTGTACAACTCCGTTTACTGAACACGTAGTACAGGGATCAAAAAATATACAGTAGGTATGTCGGATATATATTATTTCAAGATCGAGGACTTTCGTCGTACTCGTTGAAAACCAAAAATCAGTAACAACTTAGTGATATTGGCCTCGATATACAGCATAAGTTGTAACTGCCATAAACGTGGAATATGAATACCGCAAAACACGTAGCTCGTAACTGGGCCCACTCCCAGGAATACCTTTGCCAACGAAACAGCTATACGATATTTACACCTCAAATCTATAAATAAAATATTTTCTTGTAACCGATCAATTTTATGTGATATATGTATGTAATGTGGGGCTTTCGAATAACGTGCAGTATATACCATACTTTTAATGATAGTTCGTAAGTGCGCATTACGTCTAAGTTCATCGCGGCATCAAATTTAGGTTAATGGAACTAAATTGAGGCAATGATGACGTATCTATGATGACACGAGTATTATTGCGGTCAAAAGCCTTGTTCAGGAAACAATAGACCTATCACATGGGCAAATTGTTTCCACTCCGTTCGAACAAGTAACGATGACGCAACCGCCACGAAATTTTGAGCACCTTCCCAGAAACGCCATCGTTGAGTAATCGAACTTATACGTACCTCTGTGATCACCGTAAATGTAGTAACACGACCACATGACGTAACGCGTTCTGGACTAATACAATATTTACTTAATGCGGGACTGGTTCGTGTGGAGAATAATACTTGACATACCATCAAACGTTTTAATAATTGTTCCAAGTTGTTGTCTGACAATAGCATTCCAGAAACGCCTGGAAATTGTGTAACTATTGCTATCTTAATATGTCGTACACGGAATTCGTCAAGTCTAGAATTCAATACTACCACATGTCTAGCACATTTAACAGGGAAATTGCGTCATGAGATATATAATTGGAATAACATAATAGGTACTTCTTTAAGTGGAGTGTCCCCTTGCAACTTCATCAACCATGTCCTCCCCTAACTACAAGTTTTATTTGTTGGGGATACTACAGTGATCCTACAAAATGTTTCCAAATTCCATCACAAAGATACACTGCAATATCCCCTCATGTTGTTAAAATGGCATCACCTAATGGGTGAAATACAGTGTCAACATTTATTTGAAATATTCCCACATAACATATAATCACAAATGAATTTAAATAAAGGGAATGATTATTAGATGCTTGTTCCAGTGCTAAACAAAGTTATCAGCATAGATTTGAGAGTTCAACCTTCCAGTAATTTTTAATAGCTATAATATACCTTTGAAGAACAAATTTTTAGACATCTGTGGCAAATATAGAAACCTCATTTGAGCATTTTAAGTTTTATTACCTTACAGAACCTCCCTTCATGTGTTACAATAAGAAAATAATTACCGCATCTGTCACAAAGAACAGGCTTCAGTTTTTTGCTTAAGCTCAGCTTCGCAACAGGATTGTACTTGATTCTAGAAAGGAATGAGGAATTTCATTAATTTGAGATGAAATAAATGTAGTGATTATTTGTTTGATCTATTTTTAGCAATATTGTATGTATTATTACCTGTAAAATGAGTTTTCAGAATTACTGCTACTTTCCAAAAAGAAAAGGTATTCTTTTTTCCTTTTCAATCTTGGGCATCCTTTTCCCTTTTTCATGAGTCCAAACTGAAATACGTCTCCCACTTTCAGGGGTCCTCCGTCTGATTTCATAAGATCTGTCACGGTAGCTGTTTGATTTTCTGAACTTAACTTGGTCAGTTTAGCCTTGATGACAATCGGAGAACTGCAAAAGCGAAGTAAATATGTGATTTTAAACCACAGTATGACATAAAAATGTTTTTATAAAACAGTGAAACGATTCATTATATACCTGTAGCCCACTTCTGTTATATCCATGCCCTTCGGAATGGGAACACAGCTATTCGAAGTGACACAGTGTCGCGAAACAATGAAGAATAATATAAATGACAGAAATATATTGATTTTAGTGATCATTGTCATTTTTTGTTGCTTCTTTTTCAAAGTTTTGTCCGGATTTTGCAGCTTTTCTTCGTTTTCACGTAATATCTTTTTTTGGTTTTATGGATTCAGTCCTTAGTGAATGTTGAAGTGCCTGTTGTGAATATTAAATTCTTCTTCTTCAGTTAACTTGGCAGACGTAAAGTGCTTGAACAATTTTAGTACAGTAATAGAGTAAACATTAAAAAGTAGGTCAATTCTATGCAAGAAATCAGTAAAAATGAATGAAGTTAGTCAAAAAAGTCAACTGCCAGCAAAAATAATATAGTCAACTCTTCTACAATTCTGATTTACATAAGAACGATCTCGGATATAGCAATTCATAATATACAACTATTAAAACATATTATAATTAGTACTTATTCCCACGACTGCATAGTTTCACTTCCCCTATAAATAGTCCCATGATAATTTCACCAAGTACTTTTGTTTTGGACTATTAGAATGCGAAAGTTTTTTTCTTTCGTGGATTATTAAAGTTTAGCGACTGGAACCGAATTACGAAATATATCTAACTGCGGCTCGAAGGAATTATACTTTTAAACTAAATTATACGGTAGCCAATCCCTGCTATTAGCTTTATGCATAAATGACGAGGCCTCTGGTCATAGCCGTGACTTAAAGCCTAACTCAACTCATCAATTAGGACGCTGTCCTTAGTTACAAAAAAATTCTGTCTGTAAGAGCGTGTAAACCACTCTTGCAAAGAAGGCGTGTATGTAAACATCGACCTATATAACGTTTTCCGAAACCATCTTTAACTACAGAACTCTATACAGTCATGAGGCTAATGCCTGAATCTGTTATCGCCAATGGATTCGTTCTGCTTGAACTGCCGCTGGCGCAACAATCTTCCTTTACCGCTCCTATGTCGAAGACGGGGAGTTTACGACTAGACGTTTCTACGCAATTCACGCATAGTAATACCCCCTACAGAAAAAGGCAATTCTAGTTGAGTAGTGTAAAGTGAAATGTGATGAATGGAGAAAAGTTTTAAATACCTGACATCGTATGTGACTACTGATCCTTGACAGTGCACGTTTTATCATGGATGACAGTTAATATTATTTAATAATTAGCTGCACTTCACTCATTAGAATATTAAGAAAAATATGTATAGAATCTTCTTTCAGTAAAAAGAATACCCGAAGCTAATTTCCTATACCAATATACATCTATAAAAATATTAAACGCAAGTATTGCCTTAATCGGGAAGATTACCGATTTTTTTATACAAACTTTCATTTTGATGTCTTTTGAGTGTCATGTATACTTGTGAAATAAAGCTATGAAGAAAACAATATGTAATATTCTTTCTGTGATAACATGGAGCGTTTATACACCGGTCGGATGTCACGAGAACACTGCGGAGCAAGTACGTTACACAAGCTGCTCTCCGTTGCGTAGTAGCAACAAACAATAACATGCTGACTGTGGCAAAGTCATAGGGGAAATGAGATTTATAACTGTATTGACTTATTATACTCTCTTTAAAACCATTTTGTCTTGAAGATATGTCAGTGATATTGAAGGTTTAATATCCCATCGAGGAGAGAATGCATTGTAGGGCATACCTTCTTCTGGAAAGAGAACTTAACAGGCTAAAGAAGAACCCTTTATGGGGGATATCCGTCAGTTCGTCAGTAAAAAATAATTTTTGCTGGCATGCAACGATTTCAGGCCTCCGCTACACCCCGTGGGAGCATGGACGCTTCCACATCACTCTGCTATTTGACGAAAATTACGACAATGAACAGCCGTCTATACGATTTAACACTATACCTTTTCATCCAAATATCGATCCGGTCACGGGGGAACCATGTCTAGACTTATTTAACCAGGCCGGAGCGGACACTTGCGTTAATTTTAGCGTTACTATAAGCAGCGTCCTTCTCACCCTGCAAAATCTATTGTCTAATCCAGTCCTTGAAAATCCAATCAATCCAGAAGCCGCAAACCTCCTGAAAAATTCCCCTCATATTTACATGCAACTCGTGAAAAACTGTGTTTCCGAAAGTCGGAACTTAACTGAAATCCTATTCACCCAAGATTTTGAAACTGATACTAAAACGAAGATCATTTCTACCACTAAAGCGATTTCTTCTGTCAGTACAACTTCAACTCGGAGACCGAAGCAAGTTTCCTTCGATATGTATTACAGAAACTGGGTGGAATTGGGTACTAGCCAAGCTTCCCCTTTCATAACTGCGCTAAAGTTGAGTTTTCGAACGGAAGATGACTCTTCCAGAATGGTATCGCCGTTTCACGAGGGAAGCGTGACGAATTCGGCTAGGAAGGTCATTGCAATGGAGACAGAACATAAAATGAGCAAATTACGACAAAAGAAAATGGAAAGAATTTCAGCCATGAAGCAATTGTATATTAATAAAAAAGAAGATAGCGATGTTCCAGGCAGCACAGCGCCAGTCAGTTCGTTGACGGATGTTGCAGGAACGGAAAAAAATGCCGAAGGCTGGGAGAAAGAGGCAGACGAGTTGGTAGCATGGACGGCTTCTCTGGAAGAAGGATCTTTATGATCAGTGTCTTAATTTGAAACATGTTAGGGATCTTCGTTCATAAATATCACTGTCAAGTTTGTAGCAATATGTTTATCCTACCTGATGTAATTGTGAATTTGTCAAGATTATTTTTCTTTAATTTATGTTTTTCTCGTCGAGTTGTGGTTTTAATCAAAATTGGCTCCTGCTCAAAATAGCTAGTATTTTAAAAGATACCCATATGGATTTTCTCTGGGATATCACTGAATGTATTAGTTTTGAGAAACGAAAACAGCATTTTGAACATTGATATAGTCACAAAGATAGGCTAAGGTACCATTTAGGATGTTTTGTCCGGATTGGCTACCATTTAGCGAAGATCTATGGAATTAAACGCCACTCGTTTCACCTTGCTATTTTCAGTAAGCTACCAATGCAAACATTTCTTGTTTTCCACGTTCTATCCTGATGGCATATAGAAGAGAAATGGTAAACATAACGGATAAATTAGTCACTTTCGCCTGTATGGTTTCGTAGTCAGACAACAAGTAATTGAACAATATGGTAAGCTATCCACAAATTACAAAAAGGCTCAGGTATTATAATCAGCATATTTACTATGTGCAGGTTATCAGAAGAGGGCAACGGCTAGCAGACTAGAGTAAGTCTGACATTGTTACATAATACAAGAACAGATACCATAGCAATATTGTTTCATTATAAATAGACCCTTGATAGAAAGGAAACGCTGCGCATGGTCCAACTGAAACGAGTCACACTACTGACGTAAACGCTGATAACGATATTATGCGACAGAGGACCCACACACAATATTAGGCTGTTTTTGATGCGTCATATGAGGAAGTTATCGGTTTCAAGCGAGGTTATTGTTACTACCTATAATGTTGTATCCATTAGTTCACTGAGCAGTCAGTATTACAGTGTCGGTCTCTTGCATTATTGTTAACATAATTAAGCGAATATTGAATAATCGTCGTTGAAGAAATCGTTATCAGTTCAAAATACTTCAAAGATGGACGCTACATTATTACGTGAAGTTGTGAGTTGCTTGAAGGGTTAGTAGGAACGCATTTGACCAAAGGAGTTTTTTTCACCGACAGTTTAGAACCTGTGTTCGTGTTTTAGATGCGATTTCTTTCATGGACAAGGTAAAGATTGACAAAAAGCAAAAATCCGAAAGGGAGACTGTACTAAACAAGATAAAGAGCTTGTTGTCCAGGTACGACCCACTTTTTCAAGCCCAGTAAAATATAAAATATACTAAAGCTTCAAATTTATACAATGACGACACTTATGTTTGTAGATAGCTTAACGTTTTGCATTTACAAAATAAGTTTGGTAAAAGTCTTATGAACCGAATTAACTTTTGAAAATGATATTTAGCTAACACTGTAGTAAGATATAGCCACAAGTCCTGCTGTAAATGTGTTTGATATTTTGTCCAGGTGTGACAAATTAATTGCGGAGGATGAACCAGAGGTATGAAAATATGTGTATCGCCAACATTCACCTTATTTCGTACATTGTTACTAAGGTATTTTTCGCTTGTCTTATTAAGATGTACAACGATGTAGAGGTTGGGAAACCAGTGAAAAACAAGAAAGGTAATCGAATAAGCATGAGACAAGCCATCAAAATTGGACACCGAATTAGGTTTGTTCAACGTTAAGACTGTTGCTCGTTGTAATGTTTTACAGGTAATCAAGAACCTTCAGAAATTTACAATGACGTCGAGGGTGGAGAACAATACGATGATGTCCAAATGGGTGGGTGACTGTTCAAGAACAACATCAAATTTACCTATGCTAATATTTTTCCTTATGGGTATTTATTCTTGTATAAAAGGTGTTGGTGCTAAGGAGAGTGAAGACGACACATATGACAATACAAATAATCGTGAGCATCTCATCTGTAGAGTAATTTTAAGCTATTAGCAGTGCATTTGTCTGACATTGCGAATGTCTGTTATCACAAATTCTTTATAGTAATAAAAATGGAGTAGTATTAGTATACTAATAAACTGAACAATAGTATCATTAATAATTGGCTATGTAGGATTGAGTAACTTGTTCATATGTTCAGCGGAAGACACTTACGACGACACTGTGCAACTACATGCAGAACATATTCGTACGTCTATGTTTACTATACCACACATAGACTAATCGTGAAGTATATTATTCTATGTCCAAATAATTACACATCAGAACCGACCGAATTCGAAAAATTGACAAAGCCGACAATTGCTGAATACATGGAGATGAGGAAGGAGAAAATGTTACTGAAAGGATCTTGGCAGAAGAAGTGGATTGCTGTGCATAACAGCGTTTTCTACATTTACGATAATCCCAAAGGTATTGTGTGACGTAAACACGAAATGACGTTAACTGGACCAATGTTAAACGAGGTTCAACTGTATCTAACTGTAGATAATAATACTGATTTGCGGTCTTTGGCAACAGATAAAAAGCAAAAAGATGCCTTCAAGCTCTCAGGGTGGAAGTTCCAAGTGCGAGAGGACTTGGCAGGCAAAGATGCAAAAAGGCTGAAGCGTTGTTTCGAAATTAAAAACGACACCTTGAAGAAAAGTTACGAAGTAAGGGACTACTGGTTTAACAATTCTGTATCGTGTAAACTACCAGCTAAAGTGATATTCTGAAACTGGATGTATTTTTAGTTCTGTACCACTGACAGGGAGAGTTTGACGAAATGGCAGGCTGCATTAAGCTTGGCGAACATATCAAGTTAGTTTAAACGTTTTTGTACTGCTATTGCGAAAATGATGAAAAGCTATAGTGACTACAAACGGAAATGCGGTCTCAGTTGATAACTAATCCTCCAACTAATGAACTAACTCCAACTAACCAATTTTGAGGGATAGAGCATTTTCTACATACCTATCGTCCTATTTTCGTATGCTTTATATATGGCTATGTGATCTTAGGCGGCTCCGAAAACGTTTCATTTGAAGAAACCTACGATGATGTAGGGGACTCCTCCAATCCAACAATTCACGTCGAGAGTTCGCCGAAATCAAAAAAGAAATTCGGGAGTTTCGGAAGTTAGTTGTCCAAACCTTTCCGTGATTTCTATAACTTATGATAATCTTTATAAATATCACTTTTAACGAAGTATTCGGTAAGAAAAAGACAAACAAGTTGTCGGAATCAAAAGAAAAGCTGGAAGACGACAGCACATACGACGATACTAACAACGACCACTACGATGACACCAACCTGGATTTAACTTACGATGACACTTTGCAGCCCTGTGATGAAACTTACGAAGGATTTGATGCTGAGCCAGGTTACATATCAACTTACATATACTACCGAATATTCGGGAACTTAACCGTTGTGAAATGTAAGCTTATGATTTAGCAACCGTAAAATTTCGCTATTGTCGAAGAAAACGGAAACTACAGTTGCGTAGCAATTATTCAAGCATAGTGTGAATGCTAATGTAGTTACTGTTCTTCATTACCACTAATATAACAAATTAATATTACAAATGCTCTCTCTACAGGTGACATATGTGTCTTGGAACTCACAATCTAGCTAGCTAGTATTTATGATTAAAATGCATCATTGAGAAAGAATATTTGAATAGTTAAAATATACACGACAGAACATGATTTGCAATTATATTATTAATTGTGGTTGTTACTCAACTAGACATTCGTTGGAAGACTCCACACTTCTTAGTGATTAGATAAAATATGATTCTGTTGCATGAACATCGAAATTGAATATTGTTTTAACAGAAGTGAAATCTCCAATCACTAGAGAATTGCCACCTCCACCATCACCCATCAGTGGAGGACCAATAAGGCGACCGAGCCACCGAGAGGAGCTACCACCGATTCCAACAGCAAAGAAACCAATGGTAGGATACACTGCCAGTAGCTGCATTTATCAGCTCTAAATCTCATAACTATACATATCTTTTTTATGTAAGGCTGGTCTACCACTCCCAGGCCGAAAAAGTGGTTCCATGAAATCACAACTCCCTTACAAAGATGAGCCATTACCCCCCCTACCCCCTAGAGAAGATAATCATTCTGGAAGTGGATCAATTGGAGAAAAGTCTCCAGGAGTAAGTATATAGACATCTTACCTTTAACTATGAAGCCATATGCGACTGACCGAGGAACTGCAGATGCATAACGAGGTACACTAAGTAACGTCTCCTATTGATCAGGATTCAGGATCAAAATTCAAGCTTTGTTCTAGTCGTTTCAAGATCAATCTATTGTCTGGCGTATTGTTTTATACAGAGACATGCAGTGTTGACTCCAACAAGGCAAGATCCCTTCTCTTTGCCAAGTGATATAGCAGAAGCTTCATCAGATGAAGAGAGTATTACAGATGGTAATAGGCTTATTTAAAACTATTTGATTACAACTTATTCAAGCTATAGTATGGAACGATAGAGTCAATTTTTTTGTAGAAATACTTTGGTCCTTAGCATTATCAGCTACGTACAGATATTGTAATGAATGAAATGTAGAATATAAATATCTCACACCACTCTGGCACCTAATATACTAGAACAGAGGCAAACACTATCTAAACGAAAAACGTGACACTCTTTTTAAACTCTGTACTCACTCTGTACTATGAAATAAGAGTCCTAAAAAACTTGCTGACTACACCTTGCAGAAGACTATGTTAACATGTATCAAGGCATGTGGGACTGTGAACCTGATGAGAACAATGAGCTCAGATTCAAAAGAGGAGAAATTGTTCACATCATATCTACAGTAAGTGTAACCTAGTTTGATATCATATTGTATACTAGCAGAAATACAGCTTTTTGAACTAAAGGGCTACAATCAAAGGATAGCAACTCACATCTCTTCACAATTACAAAAAATCAAACAAAGCATAATAGATGCAGAAAGCCTGTAGCTAAAATCAAACACATCTGTTAAAATTTACAGGAATATGATGACTACGGCTGGTGGATTGCAGAATTAGGTGACGATGTCGGCTTGGTACCTGTCAGCTATCTTATGAAAGCATATGATATTTAATTCTGCAACTTTAGTCTCATACACTTTGCAGAACTGTGTTCCATTAGTTAACTGTGCAACTCAAAGCATGCAATCATAAAATGAAGTTCTACATATCTTGTTTAGTTTCAATACAAATGAACATACAAAATTTCATGCTTTTTTTTTCAAGGGATGGTATGGTGACTTTCGACATCTACACATTATCTTGATGAAATCCTTATTTTGACATACAGGTTTTTGATATGATTCATCATCACTGTAATAATTTGAAAAATAAATCTTGCTGTTTGATGTATAGGGGACTTCTATATATATCAATAAGATCTTCATCCATACTTTTCCATCTGATATGATATTAATACAGTAATTTGGATCAGAGACGAACTAAATTGAACAACTACCATTTGGGACAAACCTCGACAGCAAATTGAACACAAACTATTACAAGTTTCAATCCCTTTCTACTTGATTAAAAAGGGAAAAAAGGCAATTTACCAAACGATAGTTCACTGATCATCCAATACAACAGTTAAGAAGGGCCACAAAAAAAGACCGGAAAATCTATTGAGAGCTTGCCGGTTGTCAGACCATAAATGCATTTATTTCAAGCTGCAATAAAAAAAAAATAAAGTTTCCCAATTATAAACAATCGAAAATACATCAGTGATAATTATTACTATTATTATTTTGTAATAATAACATTTATATATATATATTCATAGTAGAGACGATTGACATAGAAGTTTAATGATTATAAAAAGAATTAGACTGAATAAAACAACAAAAAAACTTGACAATCTCATGCAAATAGTACAGTCGGTTAATAATTACTGATTTAAACATGTAAATATTCATACATAAGAGATAATGGTTCTGGAGTCGAACATAAACTTAAGAGATTATTACGAGAAAAAATAGTTTCTGTAATCGTGATGCAACTCATTACCTCTTTGTAGCCTACAGTAGAAGATACATGGGTGAAGTGAAACCATTGACAGTTTATAGTTCCAAGGAATAAGATATTTTGATTTTGAAAGTATTCGGAAAGATCTGTTACTAGTATGGCAAAGTATCTGCGCTACCGAACAGAATTGTTTTTAGCAAAGAGCTAAAAACTAGTACCAGATAACATTTACTACTAGCATATGATGTATAGGGTGCTCTGCTAAAGTCACCAAGCACACAAAAAAGAAATTAAAACGTTGACGACAATAAGTGATATCGTTACACATGACTTAATGAAGATGATGATTGGAACAGTACCACATTTGAAAACGGTGCCGCATAGGCTGTCCTCTGGACAAAGTAAAGAAAAAGTTTCTAAAATGTCACGTCGAACACTGTCCCGCATCATACCAACAAAATAGTTGAGACATCGGTCATAGACATTCCTACCAGTGTCAAGAAGAAAAGGATTCATAGGATTCCAAGTCAAAAGCAGTTTATGTCTGTGCATGCCATACCGGAAAGAATGTTGGCTTTCTCGTCTGAGAGATAAAGTTTAGGTTAGGTGCTCTCGAACCGAAGAAGCCGACCGATGAAAATGCACCATGCGCCACCCAGAGCTCGCCTTTTGCCACACCCGAGTCTCCCCAACTTCGTTTATGAGGATTTTGTTATTTCTGAAAAGTTGTTACTTTGAAAATCAAAAAATAGCAATATTTATGGTACTGTGTGATACCAAGTTTTCCAGGCTAAATCAATAATGACTAAATACGAAAACTGTTCATTCAGTTAAAATGTAAAATACAGATTAACTGAAAATAATTCGGAAAATCCACTATTGGTAAACCACTTCTAAGGTGTATAAAATATATATAATACCTGTCAACCGACTGCGTAAGATTAATGTATGAAATACAAGCCCCATCTTCTCCAAGCAAAGTAACATGAGGGTTAAGCATTGTAGTGTTGACAGCCTTGGTTGCCTTCGCAGGATCTACAACAAAGCAAGATTGTGTATACTCATTTCTTTAAGCAACAGCAATGTATACTAGAGGACTTACTATTTTCAAAAAAGAACTTATGGAATTCCAATCCTTGAACCAAATGTCCACTTGTTTCAGGTTCGAAGCATGAAACATCGGGTGACACCAGCTTACAGTATGCATCAAAGTTACACTCGTTCTTGGTTTGCAGAAGCTGCTCGGTTAGGCGAATGATTTCTGCCTTTCTACCTGTTTTTTGTGGTTGTTATAATGAAAGTTTATGAATGTAAAAATTTTGCTTTCACTCAGTATATAGCGGAATGGTTTTTAACCAAAGGAACATTCACTAAACTGTGGTGAGTGAAACGATTGTCAACCAAATATATGTTCCATCCCAATGCCATTAACGTGACGAAATGATTAAATTGGTATGGATAGGCTCTCATCATAGCGGTCATCTACTTAAAACCTAATTTGGGTTGAGATAGTGATTGCATACCCGCAATAATTAACCATTTTAAACCTTTAGTAAATAATAATATATAAATATATATGCAGTGTATAGGTATCTGATATACCAGTATGACAGAAAACCCAAAAAGGCAAAATTACCCCACTTCAGATTAACAGTTACGACATAATATATGATCATGATGTTCTACAATGTCAAAAACAGTCACATATCAGAAAAATAAAAAATATTATAAATGCCTAGATGGGGTGAGTAACAAAATTAAAGACGACATATTTACTATTAGAAGCATGCACCTTTTGTTTCCTCATCATCATTAGTCGAAGCACTCTCCCCTGAACCCTGTGATTTTATTAAAAAAAAACATATAATACATGTCTAGAAACAGATACAAAAGAATTTCACTACTTCCAGACTACAGTAAGTAATAGGGGAGTGTACAATCGACCAAGTTAGATCAGATATATACAATAACCATGCTGGCAGGATGTTGAAAATTATGTAGCCATCCCCAACCAATGCACGCACTGAACATGTTTCTGCACTCAGTTATAGTACATAGTCTTTATTTATCAAGGTAATTTCTTACATTCTTGTAAAATATTGGAGGTCCCTAGTGGGGATCCGATGCATGATTGAATGAGATGCACTGATTTAATACAGCTTTTTAGCCTAAATGAAAAAAAGTTTGTGCATATGGAGCAATCACTAACACTCGCATATTATATCCGTGATATATGATAAGGCTTCTAACAACATGTGTAACATGCACTTTAGCATATATGACCTGATATATAGTAACTGTTGTGAGCGATATCACCTTTGTATTAGGGAATGGTTTTTTATGTTATTTGTGAATTAATGAATTGTTAATATACATTACATTGTCAAATGGTATACTGGTTAAACCTGCAATGACTGAAACTATTACAGCACATTCATTTTCAAATTCAAGTAGATGGGATGATGGAATCATGCAAGGCCAGAATTATATCGATGACAACATGTGATGTAGCACACATGTTAAACCTTACAGAACCTGTCTCTTGTGAGGTGCTTTTAATTTTATAGTTGCCTAAGGGCAACCCAATGATGATCTTCCTCAATCCAGCATTCTATGAAAATTTACGTGATAAATAGTGCTCAGTGGCTACTGATCTGCTGCTGGGAAGGCAAGCTTGTATGTAATTGTATAGTAATAATTTGAAAAAAAAAAGAATTTTTAAACATCATCCTATTACATATTCAGGGAGTTAAGGTAGTGTAATAACTTGCGATTCAAAATTCATTTACCAATGAGCGGTATTTGAATGAACCTGCAATACTGATGCATAGTTTGATGATGTTAGTGAAGTAATAAAAGACTGTTGTATGCCATGAAAAAAGAATTGAACCTAGACCACGCAATCATTACCAAAATTAGGACAAAAAATATTCACATGATAAAAAAAATCGATTTTTAGATGTGATTATCAATCATGCTAATGAAGTGTAATGATAAGAGAAAGGAAAAGCAGAGACTGGATTGAACAAAAACAATAATAAAATATCTTGAAATATAAATTTGGACTCTAAACAAAGGGTCTCCAAACTCCAAACAATAATTTCCTAATTTATCAATTGATCCGCATCATGTATAGCACATATTTTTCCTTGAATAATTTGTACAAAAGCACAAAAATTATCTTTTTTTGCTCACCTAAATTAAACTATATCTGTGTGATTATTTTTTATTTGAATAGGGCATGAGCTATGCATGCAGCCTAGTTTATATGATCCCAGTCTATATGATTAGAAAAGAGTGAGTCTGGTATCCAGAAAAGCAGAGGAGGTAACTAAACAATTTGAGAGCTCATGAAGGTTTTGCAAATAAAAAAAGGTTCTAAGCACTTTGGAATGGAAGGCTAACCTGCTACTAATAAGGCATTACACAATATTGTCCTTTTTATCAAAGAAATCTCATATACCTTATCATGAAAACAATTTCAAATTCACAAACCTTTCGCAGGGCGGTGTCAGCCCTGACTACAGTGACCTGGTTTTGCGGTTCCTTGATAAGGAGTTGTGCAGAAGGATGACCCCAAGAGGAAGTAGGTGTGCAAGAAGGAAGAGAAGAAAAAACAACCACAATATTAGGCTATGTTAGAAAAATAAACTACCGTAATATAACACAGAATATCTGCTTAATTTCTTATGAGATATTGATTTTCAAGGCTGCGTGTGATATGTAAAACATGCACATCTATATACACATTACCAAGTCGTTTATCCTAGTACTGCAGAACACCAACTTGCATGGGAAAAAAAACATGAAAAAACCAACTCAACACGCCAGACTACTACTCATGCTCACCAATACAGTTTCAATATTGTTTTCCCAACAGCTAACAGTACCGATCCCAAAGACACTAGAACAAACCATAACCACCAACTATTGCACAGTTCGCAAGATAGTGCTGAAGTTTCAACCGCTGATTTCTAAATGCTAATAAAAACAGCCTATATATATGTATCCTCTTCTTCTATAAATTTTTAACTTGATCAAGATCAAAACTCTCATGATTTTATTGTTATGCTAATAATTAAGATGTAGATTTTTGCTATTCAATGAGATCAATGACTGTCAGAATGTCAAGTTAACTTAATGGATAAGATCGAGCCAACAAGACTGAAATAACAGACCCTTGGTACAATAAATATATATACTTATACCGCAGCACTATAGGTACCGTACTTGCCAATAATTACACATTACTAACAACAAACGTCACCAATCGCATCACCAAAAAGCTAAAAGCACAGTTTTGAAGGGCAGGACTACTACTACTTTCAATTTGAAATTGGCATCAGGAACTCTACCTTAGCACATGACACATGACCTTAGGTACTGCTAAAGAGATGCTATTAAACATAGCAAGAAAATAATAGATAGATAATCAATCGCACCAATATGTTAACCATGCCAGACTGGGAAGACAACAAAAAATCAATCCACAGAACAAATCCAAAACCTCAAAACTCATGACTTGATTTTTCGAAAAACTAAAAACTGAAAATCGAGCGTAATCGTGCAATAATAGGAGCGGAGGTTGAGCAGTGCTCACTAAGGCAATGCACGAGTGATTGCGCATGACATAGTTATTGAAAGCAGCTAGGTCTGCGTGCTTAGACCCACAAGTACCTTTTTCACTATCGTTCCCGTTGAGGTCTTCATCGCTGCCGACTGGGGCTTAGCTGCCCCAGTCGGTTTGAAAGCCTGTATTATTCCAGACAGGCCAACTGGCTTGGAGTTCCCTGCAGTTCGCATTGCATCGTTACAATTGGTAACCCCCGAGGATGTATTGGGTGACCCGGATGAGTTGGCACTCTGCAAATCCTTCTAGAAAATCAAGTCGTAACAGTCACTTGTTTATGCGTCTTAAAGTTATCAATTTCTCTCCAACTCGAGAATGAACTACAAGCAAGATTGAATGTGCAAGCGATGATGAAAAATCCTTTGATACAAGTGGATCCTATCCTAATAGCGTTACGTAGGCTAGCTAAGCTTACAGAGCACATATCAGTTCAAGGTCATTAATAGACAATGAATATATATCCAGTATCTGTACTACCATTAAGCAAAATGTGCATCAAAGGAACAATCTGCATAATCAATACAGTCCAATCGTGGTATCATGGCCAAATGTCACCTGTAGGTATGCTATAAATGCTACATTCTATTATTCTATAGGGAAAAATTAATTAGAGCTTTGGTGCATTTATGAAACTACTGGCTTCCTAGGAATCTCATTATAAGTCGGATCAAGTAAAAAACACAATTTGCATTACATGTAATGGAACAAGAACGGAAACAAAACTATGGTCTGAGTTTATACGGAAGACTTAATCCAAGCTTAGAGTCAACAAAACAATATGTCAGAATGGATGATTCAACAAACTGTGAATCACCGCAATCAAAATATTCTTACCTAGTAGTGGAAATAAGTTTATGTTCAATAATTATGAATAATGGGCTTCATCGCATAATAGAATGAATGTTGCCGCCTTAGTTAATCACATAGCATTCTTGAATAATCTAAACTACGGAATCAACTCATAAATCACTTCAACTACATTTTCTACCAATCTTAAGAGAAAACACCTCCAAACTTCATTGTAAAATTGCAAATTCCATCCAAAAACTTCATGATTAACACTACCAAAGAAAATCTACAACCTTGCCTACCATACATGCATACTCGTAATGTATCTACATTTAACACAAGTTACGGGATAAAAAAAATGAATAGGGAAAAGACATGCAAATCACACAAAACAGATGAGATAAAATGATATTATTGATGCATTCTAGCATACAATAGAGTTAAGGGAAAAGAAACTCCCACCTGCCTGAAACAAACGTAATTACTATTAATAAATTTTATGTGGGTTTTTTCTGGAATATAGGGCAAGGACTGACCCATTTCTCCCACCATAGAAAGAATGGCTGAAGGAACCCCCTAGAAATGGCTTTATACCAGTATCACAGCCGATAAACTCAATACAAGTTCAGTAATTGCAGGTTTATTACAGTAGTTCTGAATTGATGTATAAAGAATGATAAATGTGAAATTTCTTGTTAAACACCTGTTGCAATATTAGTATATTAGAGTATGGATAGTGATACCAAGGTGGACAGTGAACAATGCTCAAATAAAAGAATTTATACCATGTCCAAATGAATAAAAATACATAATATGTTATTCACAGCTTTAAAGAAGGATATCAACTTTGACTTGGATAATTAACCTTTGCACAACAGCCGCATCTTAGTAATGGGGTTCCAAAAATTTCTGACAGGCCCACATAATTATGTGAAGCTTTTAAAATTGTATCATCTTTTTAAATTAATTTTACAATTGCATGACCTCATAATCTCAACAGCCAGATAGTTAGCTCTGTTGTGCCAGGATTTTAGCTGCTTTCCATTTAGTTAGAACTTCAGTGATGTCATCTGCATAACGATACCCAACTAAAAACTTTGAGCATTGTTCATTGCAGTACCTTGTGTTATTTGAGTTTCAAGAATAAAAACTCGAGGCTTCGAAAGAAAAAAGTTGTACGTAGCTCACCGACTCAAAGGATTGGGAGCGGGTTCTCTTCCTTTTGTTGGCAAGCTATGGGAATCGATCCAGGAGAAACAAAAACAATGGGTTACTCCAAGCCAAAAACAATGTCAACCACCCATAAGGAACAGGCATTCAGCACCACGTGGTTAGACCAGGAGGCGTCAGGGGGGGGAGGGGGGTAGAAAATGTCACATACTAAAAGTCAAGATTGCAAACGCTACCACGTGGTCTAAATAGTTTTCGCGAGGGAAATCGTAGGCTAAATACAGTAGGATTTTTTAGGGCCGTAACTTGTATCGAATAGCTATGGTGTGAACAGTCATAGCGCTGCTAAACCTGCCTGACTCCAATTCTTGGCTCGGAATCTCCCAAATGACTGATTTTTTCCTATGGAAGAAATGGAACAGTGCTTGAGAAGACTTACTATTGTTGCAACATGATAATTATATTCTAAGCTTTTAGTACATAACTTAGTACGCGATGAGTCCATTATTAATTTCTTTTAATACAGTCGCCTCATGGACCCACTGTTGGTGCTTTTAATGTTTAATTACCTTGTTTCATTGAAAACATTTAACAGCAATCTAAAATCAATGACTTCTAATCTATTGAGGCAGCAAGGTGCTTGTACACCATGATAGAAACAGACTGCTGCTACAAACTTCAAAGGATGACAATATATCCCACTAATATGACTAAGAACAATCAGTTGACAACTCCTATACATATCCCAATTCAAATAACGAGTAGGCAAAAAAGCATGCACCTTAGCGCACAGCAATTATAGGATGATCACATGACATGATGGACAGATAGTCTGACTAACATATACATCAATTAACCAGTACAGAAACACCAATAAAACACAGAAGGTGTTTGGGGCAAAGGCAAACAAGAAACGAAGCTGCCAAACTGGAGCTTAAGGGGAACGAGTCTGATTGGTCAAAACATGTCATGTAGGTTGGTAAGCGATGACGACAACACACCGCTGTGGTGTTGTTGCGATATCTCTATAAGAAATTCACACACAATGCAGAATCAAACCAAGTGGTGGTACATGCCTGTCTAGGGATGACAACAACATAACAAGCTAAAAGAATTCCCATTCAGTTCGCAGAGATGCAGATCTATGGTAACTCTAAGCTAAATCTGAATAGAGTAGATAAGAATCTATTTAACCAATAAAGACACCTCTACAAACTACTAAATAAAGGAGTACCTCGAGTACTACAAAATTTCTGAAATCAAACCAATCGAGCACTACACTATACTAAATAAGAGAGACAGTTTCCAAATGTAATTCAATTACTGATATGGTCAAATATAAACCTTAAGCAAAATAAGTATTGCTGATGAAACACCAAACAAAAAATCGATGTTACCAACGCTCAAACTTTGATCGGTTATAGGAATTAGCCCACTCAAATAAAAGATCTGTTTAATTTGATCGTATTTGTGAAAAATTACAGATGGAAAAGCCATTGTGCATGATTGAAGTAACAGAAGAAATAATTTCTTACCTTATTGCTGTCTTTGTGGTTTTTTGCCATTAACTTTGTACCTAGGAAGAGAATCAAATAGCTGTATAATCAATAGTGAGCAAAAAGAAATTAATACGCTTCTAATCCTATACTTCAAGTACTATGAATTCAGTTGAAAACATTTCTTAATGAAGAATGAAAACTAATTTAGACAAGATTTATACCATATTATATACAGTAGAATCTGCTTTTACAAGGTAAAGGAATTTATTTTTAAAATAATGTATAGTATATAATAAATACCAAATTATGAATGGGTGACTGATAACAATATCTGCAATGACAGTAAGTAGATTCTTCTGTATATACATTCCAGTAAAATATATTCTGCGGAATTACCAACGAGCCATACGGCGCTTAAGAAGGCCAAAAATAATAGGAGCTGAAGGAAAGGAATCTCATTGATGGCCAGCTCCAAAGCCAGAAGGTTTTCAAGAAAATTCATATCATATCATCAGCAGAGATAAACGATGCATGTCAACAGAAATCTTTCACTTCTATTTCAACTGGGACTTTCAACAAGAAAGCAAAGAACTGATTACTCAAATGTAGAAAACCATATCAAACTATGTAAGATAAATAAGGTTAGTGCATAATATAATTCTAGTTAACAGTCTTGAGGCTTCAGGCTGTGAAATTCAGACGCCTGCACAACTAAGTTTGTGAACTAGAGCTCGATTCAAACCCTTCCGTTCTTCTCACAGCTGCCTACTCTCCAGTGTAGATCTAAATGCATTCTTTTTTATCAGGTATCTAACTAAAACCTAATGCTAATAGAGTGGAGTTACTTGTATCTCTACTGTAGCTGTCTGGAAACGTGTCAACAACAAATACATTACCAATAGCAACATACTTTGCATACGAACTTTGCAGACAACACAATACGGCATGACACGATAACAATATCGCCTCCCGCCACAAATAGCACAAATTATCACCCCGAGGTTGCGTGCGCGTCAATGTGCCACAACTGTCGTTAACTGCGTGCTGAAACCAACAGCCGCTCGCTCCGTTAAATTAACAGAAGGCTAACTATCAAACAGCGACACTAGGCATTCGCTGAAAATCCCAGTAGCACATATCGATTTCGAACTATCTACGATATCAATCCGCAATTCTTAGCTTCCTCATATTTGGGCCTCCAGCCTTTACCATAAAGAATCAAAACGATTCATGATGATGATTCCAGTTCATGCAATAATAACAGACAATGAAACTATATGGGTATATCCAAATCACACATAGCGAATGCGGAAATCCACGTTATCATCGTTCAGAAATCGCCAAAATATCGGATGGGCCTTCAATTATTCTGAATAGTTTGTCAAAGGATTTCAAAGAACCAAGCGAGTTGGCGCGTTAGCGATGCCGTCGCGATTTCGCTAGGCCTACAGCGCTCCCGAGCGTTTAAATACGCTTTGTACATAGGTAGCAGATGTTTGCGCCCGTTAAGAAATTACGTGCAAGATTGCCGTTAGCGCTCATCGGAAAACCTAATCTTTAATTCCTGAAGCAAAATATTTCATTTGGGATTACCACATTAAGGAAACACAAATTAGGGATGCCGATTAAACAAAGTAAGTTTTACTTGAATTTATTACTTCAACTATTATAGAAGAACTGAGCAAAGCAATGTAATGTAGACCTGGTTATGGAGACAACTCATTTAAGAGGAATGAGATTTGGTAGAAGTAATCTACAAACGATTGATGGCGGAATCTTGAAAAAATGCACTTATCACTATCGACTACAGCTACCACGCGGTCCGAAGGTTGACGTTTTTAAGGCATTCAATCCAGTTGATTATGTTGTATAAACACCATAAGCAAAAGATTGCGGTTGGGCAAATCCTACATTTCTGGGAATTTGGTATTCACGCTTTGCTTAACAATTTCTTGTTCTTCCGCAGTATTAAGAAAATTTGCGGGAAAAATTACCTTTCCATCGATTGGATTAGTAAATACGCAAAAAGATCTTGAAAAGCTTTAATGCTATGTAACGGAGCAGAAAATTCTTTCACATTGTCCCTAAGGACTATCGCGCTTTTCTAGACAGTCTAACCAGGCCATCACAGCGATACCACCGCGGATTCATAGCCGTAGAATTACATCACGACTAAAGTAGCGCTCGCAAGGGAGCTACCATTTCCAGTGTCCGTTAGCATCAACGCCACTACGAAAACTTGGGAGTAATGGTAAATCAGCAGGCTTTCGTCGTAACAAGCGTCAAAGGCCTTGAAAAGATTACTATTCATTAAGCGAAACCGCAGAGTTCGTCCGTCATCACTCATGACTAAACATTCGCCGCAAACGATGGATTATTCATAATCATCTTTCATTACAAATGCATTGCAATTCATAATTTGAAAAAAAGGAGCAAAGTGAACATGCATCAAATAGTTCTACCCTAAATTCAACCCAAGATATATGGCGATCAGGAATAAGTTTACTATTATTTAACATTACAGGGCATACTGTAGGTGGTCTATTGATAAGCTATCGTGAGTAGGATAAGATGCACAAACATATGTCTGTAGTCACCAGGTAATGAATATCCTATAACCCAACTGAAGATGCTTGTTAATCCCTTTGCCGCAATTAATCACACTCTGTTACGAATAGTTCCATATCTTAAGAGATGACATTGGAAAAGTAGCAGACATGCTATAGTATCTCGGAACGACCCAACTTCTCCCAAGCAATTAAATAGAGACGTTAGTATTTTTTATAACAGCTTTCAATTCGTCAAGACTGCACATACAATACCCGAGTATTTAGAAATAATACCGGACCAATACCAAACAAAAGTTTAACAAGGAAAGCAATAACAGTGGCAAACCATCCATTAAAACATCTGTACCTATTCAAAAAATTATAAGCTATATAATTCAAGACAAATGACTCAAGTAATGAGTCCGTAGCTCTTACTGAACAAACACCAAAATTACTATAACACAATCAATACATTTCATGCATCGCTGATGTGCCAGAGGCAGATGAGCTTTATATGGAAAAATTGCCGATAGTCATCTAGATTATGACACGCATGTACGGTCGGGAGTAACATAATTCCAATTGCAGACTCACATTTTCAAAAAAAGCCATTAGCCTAATACCGACCACTTGTACTTAAATTAACCATTATTACGACAGGCATGACTAAAACTATTCTGGTAACAAGGAGACTCCATAATAGCTCACCGGAATCAAAAATATGGTCAAGACTTTCGTAAAGCCTGATGAAGCTAATCACCAAAATTATGAAGGAATATATTTACTTTGCGACTGGGCCCTTCGGGAATTTATATGCTCCACAAAGCATTCGCATCAAATCTCAAACCTTGTAGCGGTAAGTGAAAATGACACAGTCGAGAACGCAGCAATTTTTGACGTAAATGAGAATACGAAATAAGGCTCAGATTCCAGAATGAACAATCGACATATTTCTGAATTAATTTCTAGATATCTGGCAGTAACTAGAGGATAAAAAGAGATAATAAGGAATACAAGTGACTTACTCGAAAAGTTTTTTGTCACAAGCATGGTCGTGATAATGGCTCCCTGAAAATGGAAAAGAAGATTGTAAGCCATTGGCATTTGGTACGATAATTACAATGGTATGACAAGGCGATCGATGAGAAAGTAATGTGAATGGAACTGGCAGACCTACCTTGAGTTTTCTTTTTGCATTAAATTTTCTCAAGCAATCAACAGTGTTTTGACGGTGAATGTGAGACGCGACATTGTCCCTTTGCTGAAAAATTAGTGAAAAAAAAAATTTCCAATAAATTTTTGAAAACCATCACACTTACATAGAGATAATGTACAAAATAAAGTAGGGAAAAGCACTCTTGAAACTACATCCATCTTGATAAGGGGCATTAAACTATGTTTCCAACTACAACTCAACATTATTCATTCATATTTCATTTCCAAAAGTCTAAATTACATTTCTATCACCAATCTAAGATCCCAAACAGAAAGATTACAATTAACGAACTGACATTGAGTGCAAGCTATGCACGTTTGTTAATGCATCTTAAGGTAATTTCTCGCCGCCTCCTTTTTGCTTGTACAGTGCTTAAAAACAGAATAAAATATTCATGGGCATACATTATTAACGGAGCTAAAACGAGCGAAGGGATCTGACAGCGCATTTAACAATACTTCAGATTACCACTGTTTCTAATGGAATTGGACAGGAGTGTAACGGTACAACAGAAATGATAAGGCATCATGGTTATGCAATTCAGCGTTGAAGCCTGGATTTTTACTGCTTGTGTTAACTTTAGTATTTGAAAGATTAGCTATCATGTTCTGTTTGGATAAATCAATCTTACACTCTACACAATATTCAGATAATAACAATTTAAATTAAATTTCATCCTGATGTAATTGTTTTAAATCTGAAATAGGATACCTGATTTAGTAAGTTTAGCTTTAACCAGTGTAAATAAAACAAAATCAGCAAGTAATTTAACTTTGTCGGGCATTGAAAACAACTATTATCTCTATGATTGTAACAGGGACCACCGACGACATCCAAACAGTACCCAGACTAATAAAAGAAACTACATTCGAATCCTTATAGCCGAGTACACGTTGGTGAACGCCATTAATAATAAATGATCATCAGTACTAAAACATATACAAAGCGGAGGTTGACACATTCAACAACTCGACAGTTCAGCAAAAAAGGAAACATGGCATCCGTGATGGTTAAATAAATATTTCAAGAAGAAAAAAATAGTTTGGATGGAATGAAAGACTGTGAAGAGCGAGAAATTCATGGTAGAATAAACAACTTATACTTAACAAGGTAGTGTTAATTAAAAACAGAAACATTACACTATTATTATATAATCCCAGAAAAATAAGTAAGCTTACACTGATCCACGGATGCTTAAGTGCTTCCGAGGCTGTAATTCTCTTGGAGAAGTTGACAGTCAGCAATTTGTTGATGAGATCCTTTGCCTCGGTGGTTACAGTGTCCCACTCTGGCGAAGGAAACTAGAAAACATTTGAAACAAATGTGAGGTTTCTAAGCACTGAATTTGGTTCAATACACACATAAAGGTATAATTGATTAACAAGCTGAGTTTCCAGTGGCACAGGGATTTTCTTTCAATAGAAATGATGGATGCCTTCCATGATAATGTTCTGTTACTTAGAAACAGCGGAAATCAAATTTGCTGAGGTTAATTTTGTTCGCTCGTTTCCAAGCAGTCTGGTCATAATGCATATGAAAGATCTATTACAAAATAATGCAGCACATGTTTGAAAAACATTAATTTAAACTCACAGGCAGTGTTAACCTTGCTAAATACACAACTTTAATCATGCGTCATTGTACTGTGCTTGGAATTATTAACTATAGTTTATGACCTGCCATTTTCCTTTTTTTCAACTGTTAGCATAAACAAAACGGGAAATTAGCAAAAAAATATAATATAAAACCAACTCTAGGTAAAGATATTGAAAACCTTTTACTTAACGTTCGTAAGTGTGGCTGTCATTAAACAATGTCGTCGTTGTGTGAGGAGTATCTATATATAATGTTTAAATATAATTATTTAATAACGAGACTCGATCAATCCGCATGCGCAATTTAGGAAGGTTATATTGCATAACAAGTATTTTTGTCTGAGACGCAATGCTTTTGAATTCATGCCAGCTGAAAACCACCAATTGAGATTAAAATGGATAAGAGCTGTGGGAAACAAGGGATGACATTTCAGTGACTTTCTAGGCAAAGGACGGAAAGAGTTGACGGAACCACAGGGAAACGTTGACATGAAAATTTCAGAATTTTCCAAGCTTAGATCCAACTCACGTCGTATGCGGCAGCCTTGATCTGAGCGTACAATCTGTTTTGGTCCTCATCCCAAAATGGTGGATATCCAACCAGAAGAATGTAGAGAATGACGCCTGGGTAAAAGCATGATTTAATATTTTTGATCGGTATTTAAATTTACACTTCCTCTTAATACGCAGCGTAGTAAACGTGTACAGTACCGAACAAATTCTCAGACTACCTTGGGACCTGAGGCATCCTGGATTTCACGATATCCGGTACCAAGGCATCTAAAAAGGGGATAAGTCACGAAGAGCGCGTGGCTTTACGTAGAGCATTATGGGACACCATCACACGCGTCACAAAAGAAAAGAGACAGGAAATTCAAAATTCTTTACACGACATAATCTCAAGTCCTAAGCAAAAATTACAGACAACTGTATAATTGAAATGGAATTAAGCAAAGTAAAACTAACGTCGTCCGTTCTACAATCTTAATCAAAGGATGACGCGATATAGCACTTACATTTTTCGGACCCATTGTTAACACAAGGAATTAACACAAAAGAAATCCAAAAAATGACTGAAACATGAAAAAATTAACCAGCACAAAACGCACGGGATGTTACCGCTTCGAAATGAACACGTGAATTGTACGAGTGCAGACTGCGCTTGGTCGGAGAAGCGCGGTAAATTGTACACGTGCTATTCCTTAGAATTCGATGACGTCAGCTAGCAAGTCACTGTGTTTCAC
>QRAM01000023.1:173195-249588 GCA_013436055.1 Halocynthia roretzi | reverse complement strand
CGTGTATGACGGTCGCTCGTACTGAAAATTTTTACTCGTAGTACGATGCAAAAATTCTCACGAATGGCGGCTCGTAGAGCAAGTTTCTCGTACAAAGGGTCACTAGTAGTGCGAGATTCTACTATACACAACTGTGGTGACTCGACACATAAACAATACGGCGAGTGAATGAACGCCAGCCACGCAGCTTGAAAGAGTAGCACCGGTCTGGTAGGGACAACACTATGAACTATGGAAAAGCGCCAGGAAAACCGTCGGTTTCTGGTTCGTTCGGATTTCACGAAGCCGGATAATTGGTTCGGCACTGTAATACACTTTGTTAATGTGTTGGGTACAAATCATTACCGCAAGCCCACATGTCCACCGATTTTCCATACGATTCTTTGCGAAGGACTTCAGGTGACAGGTATCCGGGTGTTCCTGCGAAACCTGCAAACCGAAAAAAGTTTTGATACTCCTGAAAGAAATTATGTTGCAATAGCGAGTGAGTGATAAATTTGTCAGAAGAAATCTTTGTAAACAAAAATGCTCTTTAAAATAACCTTTCACCAAGGTCCTATTAGTGCAATTCATAACAAAAGATATGCTTGTATAGGTACGAAAATGACTAATATTCTATGCAGTTAATATTTGTAAGAAATCAAATTTTCTCATAACATTAAGCAACGTGCTGTACTGAAAATCACAGTGCAGTTGAATTCAATCACAGAAACCAACAGCAACTATAAAACAACTACCGGTAATGCAGGGTCACATGTATCGAGACCAATGTTAAGTCATGTCGCCAAGTGCTGTGTAACCTATTCCTTATCTAAGGACAATATTAGGTTTCGTCTCTCCACCAGAAACAAGGAAACGCCATTTGTCAACAGTATCAATATTAAATATTAATAGCTTACACAGCTCAACCGAATTTCAATGATATCTTTTAAATACTGAAGGAAACTGTCAACAGCGGCAATAAAAGCACAAAAATGACGCCAGGCTAATAGAAATTCAAGAGTTGATGCAGAGTGGCTTGGATTTTTGATTTGGGCAATAACAGGCAGAAGAGGGTTAACTTAATGTGTTTCAATGAATGTGAACAGTGTTTATCTTAGCTAGTGTCAACACAGAAAGACCAACGCATCAGAACAGCAGTATGTTGAAAACACAAAAATTCTGACATAAAGATATGAAAATAGTTTGAAGTTTGAAATTTAACAGATCAAAAGCCCTCAAATGTAAAAAAAGTATTGGGATTCGACTCACCAAACCAACCGGTCTGCGATCCCGTTAACTCGATGGCTAGTCCGAAATCGGCCAGTTTTACTATTGCTCCTTTCTGTTTGCTCGCAAGTAGTAAATTTTCAGGCTGCCCAAGTGGAAAAACATGACAGTTAAGAAGAGTAACTGTGTTCATGAGTTGGCTGATTACATGCCTATAGCATGTGTATAATTTATACAAAAACTTAAAAGGGAAGACAAAATGGTATTGATGTTAATGATCAATCTGAATGAATGCATCAACCCTTCCTTTATATAATTAATGACAGGTGTTGTCAATATCACAGTATGCATAAAGCAATTAAAATAACTGCAATCAGAACCACAGCAATAATTAGGGATTTGAATCTAATAATTAGAATATTTGTACACAATTCGAGGCAGGTTTCATGGCGAGCACTGCAAATGAGAGGAGAAATCATACGATAACAATGATAACTAGGCAAATACTTGACAATCATGAATAAATCATCCCATCTATTTTTTAAACAACTGCTATCCTTAACACTAAATCTAGCGAAACAATCTTAACAAAGGAAAATATTTTGCTACAACATTTCATGTGTCGACCTTTCCATGGGAAGAATATTACACAATGAACTATGGCACAAACCTTGAGGTCACGATGAACAACGCCCATCTGATGACAGTGAACCACAGCTTCCAAAATTTGCTGGATACAGTGACTGACAAGGACAAGAAAATGATTAGCCTTATTGAAAGAGAATAATATTTTGATACAAAAATAATAATTTAATTGAACTACCTTATAAATTACTTTAATGCTTATAGGGTCATGGCCAATCACTAAATCAGTCGTAGACAAATTACCAATACTATTCAAAATTTAAGAATGTCACGCTTATTAATAATAATTTCAATACGAGAAATCTTGCAAACCAGAAGAACTACTCGGGTGAAGTTTTATATATTGTTATCTACAACCAGCATTTGGAATTGTAATAAGGCAAGCTATTTTATATTAGTGATTATGAAAGGCTTTGGTCGAGATGTTTACCTTGCATCTGCTTCACTGTAATATTCTCTTGCAACAATATCTTCAAACAATTCGCCACCCGTTACTCTGTGTAAAATGAGCATGGGAAGTAATACTTATGCATGGAATCAGCAAAGAGTGAAAATGGTGATAAAAAAAAATGATGTTGTATGATTCGATGAATTTACCTCCGAAAATACACCAGTATTTTAATAAATAAGTAGATACTACTAACTGAGAAGATTTCGTAGGAATTCCAGTCATACTTTAACAACGAATGTGCGAAAGTATTTCATTAAGTGGTTCAAATACCATGATTATATGTTCAATTAGCAAATATACATGAGTTGTAGTGATTAAATCTTTCTAAGAAATAGATGTTCATAAAACTTCAGCCAGCTGTTTTTTTAAAACGAGTAAAATTGACTTACAGGTCAAACACCAAGTAATGGTGACCGTCTTCGGCGATGCTTGCATGTAACCGTACTAAATGTAGAAAAACAGAAAATTAACAGTAATAATAGATAACCAGACATTAGGGAAATCTGGAAAAAACGATCTCCGAATATCCATTGTTCTATAATGGTTTTCCTTAACATGTACAAATAGAACAAAACCGCGGTATAGTTCTAAAGCGATTCCTTCAATGGACTATCGTGAGGGCGCAGCACGCTCTGCACATGGCGTTTCTATTCAACCCCATTCTTTCTATTAAAAGATTAGTTCGTAGCGACATAATAATCGGACGCTTTCTGTGTGAAAAAGGGCGAATGTCGTACGGTTTATCATGATATCGATCTTGACTTGATCGAAGCAATTACTCTAATTAGATTTCCAGTATCTCTGTGTTAGAAAGGCTACAAACGATTCACATTTTGATGATATTTCATCCGCGCTGTAAAAGTGGTACACTACAAAGGAGTTGACTCATTTGCAGTGATCGAAAAAATATACCGTCATCGAATATGAAACATCGTTTCGAGAAAACAGAAACGAAACTAGGTATAATTCTTATTTGTATCATATATATTAAGAGAATACAAAACAATGTCCACAGACCGCTCCATTAAAGCGAGAATAACCAAATCCGGTGCCCTACGTTCTGAAATGGTCTAAACCGAAAACGCTCCTCGAGAAGCTGTACATATCTATTTATTCGACGAATGATATGTTGAATAATTCATGCGAGGTCAGCGGCAAAAGTTAGGCATATCTTATAGTGTTACTTGAAACAACAGTGAGGTTGTTTCCCAGCTTCCATATCATGTTGAGTAAAGCCAGCGATTATTAAGACCTTGCTTCGGATCAATAGTCTATTCAAGAATTCTTATCATGAGAATTATGGCTGCTTACTATATCGGAACATCTGTAGTAAAACTAAATGCTATCGCTCTTTTCCGATAATTACGGTTTACGATGAAAAAACTCGTGTAGGGCCTGGTGAAAAATGTAATAGGGCATTATTTATTATGCATTGAGTCTTGACTAAATCTTACTTGCGATCAATACACCGGTGAAACATCAATTACTATTTTGCAATACAGCGACGTGCGTCAGAGCAAATATAAAATTTAGCCATATTTGTGGAAACGATTCCATAATTCGGTTCCAATATCTTTTAAAGTAGTGTTGCTGATTCCTGATGGTGAGAAATTCGAAGTATTGGCGATAATGTATTGCATATCATTAGCTATGCAAGCGCAGACATCTCGCTAATAAGCTTTCGAAATTAAACAGATGTTGTTGGATGGAAATAAAAGCGTTAAGTCCACTAACAAGCATAATTACCTTTGCAACATACAGCAGCCGTTCAGTTCATTTACTACTTCTAGCCCGCTGCGCCGGGAAAGGGACGAAAAATCGAGCCGTTACTTACTAGTGACCAATGCATTTTTAATCAGCTGGATAACAGCCGAATCGTTATCCTGAATATTATTAAGATGGCACGGGAGGGAACAAATAAATGCGAATAATCAATATGAAGTATATTATTGGTCGTCAAACCTTTTGAGCGGGCTGGAATCGAATTGTCGGGAATCTAGAGCGTAACGTGGAATCTCGCCAATACATAGAACGTAATTATTGAGGTGAAACCTCCCCGTTATGGGTTAAGGTAATTACATAATATACAGTCAGATGTGACAGTCCCGGAATTTACAGCACATACCCTTGTCCTAGATCAACTGGAATCAAAATTAGCTATCCAGTAACCTGGGTGAGGCTTTTTTTTATAAAATTCAATTGTAACTATTTTGCTCTTGAAAAGACGTATGCTATGTTTGTATATTTTGTTCCACAAAACCTGCAGTTACGATATGCATAAAGACTTATATCTGCATCAAAACATGAAGAAATGAACCTTTGAGGGAGTCAACTGAATTCCACAATAATACAGATATCAGTCTCTATACCACGATATGCCAATTAATGATTAATGTTTGTGAAAAAAAAGATAAAAATCTGATGTAATTTCCTGCTTATGGAGGTGACGCTGTACATATGATCCTGCAGAGCGATCAAAGCTTATTTATGTCTTCCACCCACTTCGTTTGTTAACAGGAAGAAAATGAGTTGTCACAAACAGTACCATGAAACATGGAATGCTCCGGCTAAGAAGCAAAACTGCTTTACTAGTTTAGTGTATATTACCTGGTCTTTTTACAATCATTTTGCATGATTTTACATCTTAACCACTGTGTGCAACACTTCTGGTTGGAAATGAATTAACTATTCATTAACTCTTTTTAAAAAACCAAGGGAGCAAGGAAACAAAATTCAACTTACCTATGTTAGGATGTTTCAATAATCTGCATATTCTTGCTTCTCTTTCAAGCTTCTGAAGATCTTCAGAAAACCAAGAGATTAAACAAAGCAGAATGTAACAGTTGATAAAGGCATACGATAATAGGACTGACAAGTTTGCATAATCGATGAGAGTCAATTATAGGTGTGGGTGTCATCTTTGAAACACAGTAACTTTTTAATTGCAAATTGTTGGAATTTTTTGGCGAAGAATGTTGTATAAAAGAATAATGCTAGCTGCAAACAATGTAGGGAAATAATAATCACATAATTTTAGTTTGTAATAAAGAAATGGGTCTATGATATGGTTTGTAAATAAGACATCTGTAATCGAAGACTGTGACGAATTGCACTCCTCAGAATCTGTTCATGTACTTTGTGAAGAAAAATATTAATTAGTTTCAAATCAAAAGATAACCAAAGCTTGATCAATTATTGATTGGATGCATTTCAACTTGGTATTGAAACTACAGTGTGATAATATTGATGATACATAACTCCCCTACTGCCATATCAAATGATTCATAAAGTTTGAGATCTATGCTCCTATTGTAAAACAGCTAGGCTCATTATCATGAAGAATAATTTGATTCGGAGTGAAAGTTGTGACAATACTCTTATCTGTACGCTGATCAAATTTCCGTAGTAAATTCCATTAAGGTGTAAATAATTAATGTCTGTCAAGCCATCTATAAAATACACTAAAAAAGAAGATCATGATGAAGCAGTTCCCAAGTGTCAATGACTTGGTTCACAATGGTGTATTGAGGTTCTGCTAAAGAGCAATTTATCTGAGTGACTATTATATGTAATCGATTGCAATGCACGTTATTTCTGCTAGGCAACTCTTTGATATACGTAACACAATGACTCCTACAATTAATAGTTTTATTATGTTTTATTAGGACTACCCAAAGCCCAAGACTTATGATTTAGCGATAGCATGATACTGCAAAGTACTGGCATGACATTTCATAATTATTAATATATTTCATTAAAAACAGGAGCAGAAGTGAACTTATTCAGATGACAGATCAAAGATATCATTGATGTCACATGTCTGTGTTTATGAAAATCCACTAAAGAATTGCAATACATTAGTAATTAAGGAGAACAAAGGTGCTACCAGTATGACTGTGAACAGGGAAATGCACTTCCCTGATAGAGAACTAACAGTTCCAGAATGAGCTTTTGACTCTCCATTGAACTATATAGGAACACAGTAACTGCCTATTGTTTATTGTGCATTCCTGATCAATACAGAGGACTGGTAAGTAAAATCTTCAAGGCATATATCTTACCCCTGTTGCTCAACTTCCTTGTGTCTATGATTTTGGCAGCATAATCTTGATCAGTTTGTTTCTGGACGCATTTTCGGACAACGCTAAAAGCACCCCTAATTCAAAAGTCAAAAAAAAATTCGCACTAATCAATATCATTAGAATGATGCTTTAACTACGCCACACAAGAGACTGGATACTAGTACAAGCTACAGGTGCATAGACAACTTACTTTCCAAGTTCTTCCTTGAGCTCATAAGCACTGCTGAAACGGCGATCATCATTCATGTTTTCAGCAGTTCAGATTGCAAAAGAACGGAAGAATGTAACAACTGACTTTTGTTTAAGGGCTGGGATCTTTGATCTTGATTCAGTTATGGTTAATGTCAACTACAATAAAACATAACATAACAATGCACTGTTTTAAAATCAAACCAATATTATGATAAGAATCAAAATGTCAAACGGAAAAAATAAAGCAATCTCAGTATAGAAGCAATACAGAAAGGCATATATATCATTGGTTTAAAAATAAAGACCAATCTGTTCCTATTACTCAAGTGGTAAAATATGTAATTGGATAATTTAATGGTATTTCTAGCATTCTCCAGTTCATGTGGATCACAGATATTCTGAGTACTGTGATATACTAATATAATAAGATTATGAACCCTAGAATTATTTAAGAGCCCAGGTTTTAAAAAAGTAGCCTTATTTTATATAACATTTCGAAATAAACCATAGTTCATATCTTCCTGTCTGAAATCAATAGATACAATAGCTTCTTTTCTCCAGTCTGTTTATACGGAGTGAATGTAGCATTGCAATTTGGTGCAATGTAATAACCTTATCATGGTATTGATTGTTATTGTTGAGTTCGTTAGCTAAACAGCTTAGATATGGCACGTTATAAATAACAGTAGCTGTACAGTGTAACTAAAAATAACTCAAATTTAACTAGCGCGTCTCCTTTCCACAACATCTCCTATCATAAAGTGAACCACTAACAAGAAGAAATTGTACCAATGTTAAAGAAATGAACAGCATAAACATATCTCCAATGCGGATACAATACGCAGTACCTTCCTGGCTTACCGTATGTGTACTGTATTGACGTCCGTCACTAAAATGTCGCCAACCAGCTGAAAATTCTAATCCTCTTTGCCTTTTTCTCAATACTATTTCTATTCTTCGACTACTTACACTAAATGAACGAGCAATGAAGGCAGTCAGCCAGTTGTTCTCTCTGTGAGGCTACAGGAGTGTCATGATGAGCACCATACTGTTGTATGATCACACACTCGCACAACCTCGCCAACACCCTCAAATACAACCGCTATTTTCTGAATCTTTATCCGCCTTTTGAATTTTTAATTAGTAGAGCGTGTCGATGGACACCATCCACCCGGCAATTCTTGCATATAATACAGTATTTTTAGATGTGTTTGAATGAAACTGAACGCCATATGATGTGGTTTACGATGGCGAGTAGTTTCACAAATTCTCAATAATGATATTGTGGAATTTCTAATGTACGGCAATGCTACCAACGCACATTATTCGACATACATGTATCATATAATGACAGAAGGTTGTCTATCATACATTTAATCACCGTACCGACAGCAAATAATTAGATACTGTTCGTTCCATTATGATACTGCACTGTAAAAACATACGTAGATATTCTAAAAAGAGACTTTGGTACAATACACGGTAGTGTATCTGTAGCGACAGCTTACGATAAACATGTGGTGGTTATAATATCCCTGGTGTAACTCAGGGACATCCAGTGGTGGGTGGACACTTTATGTTGTCAGATCAAGAATACTGTACTTAACTATATTTAATTACCATTCTATCTACATTAACTGCTGAAGTTGAAAAGAATTAGATTCTGTTTGCGGTTCAAATCTAGGTATAAAACATGATTATGCTATAAGTCGTACAACGAATCAAAGTTCGTATGAACGCTGAGTAATAAAACTTGAAAAATCATAACCGCAAGGTGGTGCTAGTAATTTAACTTTAGTCACGGTCCAGTACACAAACTGGTTTCTATGCTTTCGCAAATGCAGCGTGTACACCGTACAGTAAGGAAAAGGGGCAAACAAAATTCTTTAGTACACGTCCAGTTAAATAATTGTGATTTGTAGTTTGCCCTCAATAGTATGGAAGGAAGAAACGTGATCACCAAAAAAGAGGTCGTATACAAAGGCAAATGGATATCCACCAATATCGTGCATTATCGTGATCCCTTAGGAGTAGAAAGACAATGGGAGAGTGTCGGAAGGACCACGAAAATCAATTCTGCTTCAAGTGATGCTGTGGTCATGGCTTCTTGCTTGAAACGGCGAGATCATCCAGATTGTTTTGTCATGGTGAAACAGTTTCGTCCACCAGTAGAATGTTACACTCTGGAATTCCCAGCCGGGCTCATTGACAAAAAAGATGGCTCAATGAAAAAGACAGCTCTGAGAGAACTTTATGAAGAAACCGGCTATAGAGGGTCCGTGAAAAAAGTTGTTAACACTGCTCCGACTCCTTCCAATTCAGGATTATTGGAATCGACTCTGACTATGATGTATATTGAGATCGATGGGGATTCGGATGAGAATTCTAATGTCAAGCAGCATTTAGATGAAGGAGAATTTGTAGAAGTCGTATACATTCCCATCAAAGATTTTACAGCAACAAAATTAAACGAATGGGCTGAAAAGCAGCCTGAAAAAACTTTGATTGATTCAAGGGTTCTCGCCCAGGCGTTTGGAATGGAACTTGCAAGTACTGTTGTACAATGACCACTAAGATCTGGGCCTGATCAGATTTTTACGAGGTAGACCTCCTCTCGCAACTACATAATGAACAGATCAAATAGATCATTGCAGCCATTATAAAAGAGAATATACAATATATTTCGATAAAGAATTAAGAATTGAGTTCAAATATATTTTTTTTTATTTGCGTTCTTCACACAAGTCAAAAATTACGCTTTACAACATGCTGTAAGCATAGACTGTATATGCTAGACCAGAGAACGTGCGGACTTTATGAATTGTATATTTCCATACACTACCATATAACCAAACCACTCAGAAATTCCGTGGAAATAGTTTGCTGCCAATAACACTCCAGTTAGAATGAAATCTAATCTGCCGTTTATCATATTTCTTATTGACGATTCGTTTTATCTCATTCCGCTTCGGACTCTGCTATCTAGATTTCTCACATCGTTATTCACACGATTTGTATTGATTGTGATGTAACCGGCTCTGCAAAAAAGTTTAAAAATCGCTTATGATCATTCAGTCGTTGTAAAATTTTGACAAAAGTTTGCGTGAAAACTGAAAGGTCATTAAAGCAATGACATTTGTTTGCCAACAACTGGGCCACATGTCTTTAGTTTGTTCAATAAGTGGGCTACGTACTTATTAAGTTTGGGAACCACTGCTCTAGTATATCACACTTTCTATATAGCTAAAATGTACAAGCAAACATAGAATCCAACATGTCTGATAATACAGACATGATATGCCTAACCAAACCCGCAAAATGCTTAGTTCATTTGTTGTCTTGCTTCTATTAACAAGGTTAAGGGTTAAAGAGATTTATTTTGTGAAAATGCCCAAATATAACAGAAATTTAACTCAGGCAATTATGACTTGTTGTATAATGGTATTTTACGGTCAAATATCTACGATGAGTTCACTTTTGGATCACATTTAATAAAGAAGGTATTTTCATGTTGTAGAATCCATTGGGAGTTATTGCTGTAAAGGCTATCTGCAACCACAATTTAATTAAGTATAGGAATGCTTCAAATATACCACGGTGTACTACTGCCCTTCAAAACCTACAGCATCTTCAGCAACCGATAGCATCTTCAAAGCACATAGCAATTCCCATAATTAGAAATTATGAGCCGGATGATTGCTTGTTAGAAATTGAAAGCTGATCACAGTTTTTCAAATATTAATTGTTACGGAACCAGAAACATAATTTGTAGTCGGGCAAAAGTATTAGTTTACCATTGGGAAAATTATTTGCAAATTATCTGTAGCAAGGCTATCGAGTAAGGATTATAGGTCATCAAAGTATTGATATTTAATGTGAACTACATCTTTTGTTCCATTTATTGATTTCCCAACCACACATTTACAAAAGAAAAGCATAATGTGAAACGTATGAAAGGTGCAATGTACTGAATGAGAATGCATTCAATCACTAACTGAGAAAGATTTACTCACGTTACTGTGATTGTAATAATGAAGATGAGAAGGTTTTGAAAGAGACGGCAGGGCGGTACATCCCGTTCCTACATCGTTTAAATATTGCAGTAATTGAAAAGCCGCCGGAGTTTCTAGCCGCCGGTTTATCGAAGTTAGAATGGATCGGTCATGGGTCACTAATCTATGAACGCTTGATTGTACTTTGCCATCTAGCGGTTGGAAATTTTTATTTAACGGTTATAAATGATCCAACAGTAACGTAGAGCGATTGGAAGTTTTTACTTCACCTAACGTTTATAAATGAACTTTTGATGATCCAATCACACTGAAATTAGCACAAATGAGACGTAATACATAAACCACCATTCCTCGAAAAAATCTATCTCGAAACTAGAATACCTATTTCGGGTCGGCCGTAACTAGTTAACCCACGTTGAACAACCCTAAATAACTCGCGAACCAATTGCCGTACCACTATATATGACACACCAATGAATGTAGAATTTCATAACTAATCTATACATATATGCACAGAAAACTAACGGGAAAGTTGTTGTATGTATAACGTGTCATATGGGCCAATTTTAGCATGGTTTTATCACTAGCAGTTCGTTCATAAACCGTCATTGTACTTTGCCATCTAGCGGTTTGAAGTTTTTACTTCACATAACAGTTATAAATGATCCAACAGTGACATCTAGTGGGTAGAAGTTTTTACTTCACCTAACGCCTATAAATTAAGTTAAGGGTAAGTAACTAGGTACAGTAGTTGGTGACTCAAAAAGACTCATCATCTCCACATGAGGAATGTCAGAACTATCAAGAACAGGTCTAAGAGCAGACTTGCAAGCAGTATATATAAGTTTTGACTCGCCTTTTCGAGAAAATCCTGTGATCTTTGTCATGCAAAGTTACAATCAAAAACATGATCAATTTGCTGTCGGCATATCATTGGAACACCAAATGACATTTGCTCCCGTTTTTGTAAAGATTGCAACAAACATTTGTCTTGATCTCCCACTTGACATCCATAATAGTCTTTGTACCATTTTTCCTTACAGACATAAGGCATAAATCTAAGGCTCTAAGTCATTATTTGCAGACAAGCGCCGTTTACACTCTAGACTTCACTTCAGGATGCTAGCATGCCTGCAGGCATATTTGAAATTTGTGAGGTATATGGAAGCAATTAACGAGATAGATATCCTCAACTATAGTGCTTTGTTTTCTATTCAGCAAAATGAATTATTAGTACAGGAAAGACAACTTACGTCTCATAGCTATCTAGTTTCGAACAGCGATGCTACAGCAGTGTCATAATGCAATGAGGCAATTTAAATATACAGTAAACTGGTTTTCAGCAGAGTGGCTTGTCACATTATGAATAAATCATTTTGTATTGCTGTACTAATAAAAATATAGGCGTTTGATTGCTGAATGAAATATATACAGTAATACCTCAAATCAGTTTTTTACCCGTTCTCTTGGCAGTTTCTGATGGTTAATAGTCCATCCGGTGCCGCTTTGCGGATATACGTCATCTTTACAGTCTTTTCTATACTGCTTTCTTTATCGCTTTACGCAAATTTAATCTATCACAGGTAGGTCGAAGTTTCAGATTCTATTCGCAGCGTTTAGGCGGGTTTTACCACGTGGTTCTATAATTTCACTCCTTATTTCACAGGAAATCCCGTACTGAACAGAAAAAACGAGTGCCCAACAGAGTGATTAAGGTAAATCCAAATTGGGACTGTGCTGAATATGTTATTTGATTTTTTTGAATCTTTTATTACAGGAAATGAGCAACGAGACTGCTTATATTCCAGAGGAATATCTGCGAAGTTTTCCAAATATTTCGCGACACGACTACAAATATCTTATCAACCCACAGGACGGAGAGCTGTGCCGATACGGCCCATCGGATGCCAGGTAAATGCAATTTACTGTTATGTTCCCACTTTCCCACGATTACGAGATTCGGGTTCATGGTCATAGGACTTACGAAAATAAGAAGCATAAGAACGACGATCTGTATTCTTCAGTAGTCACAACATCTGTAACTAAGTATTTGGCAGGCCTGCATAATAATTAAAACGGATAACACTAATTTTCTCTACATATATCGCGAATTAAGATAAGCGCTACTCCTGCCTTGCTCATTTTACAGGATGAAATTTACAGATAACACTAAACGGAATAGAAGATTACTTATTCTGTTTATGGTGCACAGCAAAGCAGAGCATTTTCGATTTCGAAAAACCATCAGAGAAACATGGGGTTCTGTTGGCAAGAGACTCACACAGGTTGGAATCGCATCTACTATTATATTGAATTCGAATGTATTTTAATTTTGTTTGCGCTCATACAGATAGTTTTCTTGCTTGGCAATCCAGGCAATTTAACTACACAGAGACAAGTTGACGAGGAGCATAAACTGCATGGCGACATTGTACAGGAGGAGTTCGACGAAACTTACAGAAATATCACCGTGAAAAATATAATGGGACTGAAATGGGCCTCGAAATATTGTTCGCATGCGGCATATGTCGTGAAGTGTGACGATGACATGTTCGTTAACACGAAGCTGTTGATTTCCACTGTGATTAATTCAAGTGAGAATTCAAAAATGCCTTATTTTCGTAAATTATCGTTAATTGTTAAATTCACTAGCAAAATTTTCACAAACAGAACTACCGCGAAAACGTCTTATACTTTGCAAAATTCATTTTTTCAAAAACGTCCCGAGGGAAGGTAAGTACGCAATCAACAAATCGCTCTACAGCGCCGATTTCTGGCCGTCATTTTGTTTCGGAGGATGCTGGATCGCTTCCGCGGATGTCGTGCGAAATTTGTATGAAATTTCACTGAATAGTAAACAGGTGAAGAAACAACGGGAAAAAGTGTAATGCCGTCATCTTACGTTATTTCACGAATCATTTTTCAGATATATCTGGACGACGTTTACGTAACTGGTATATTGCGTACGAAGTTGGCGTTACCATTGAATTACCTGTCTCGTTCGTACAGAATTTTTTGCCATACCCGAGGGAACTATGCTCTGGTGAGGGAAATGTGGGACACTAACAAAGCGAAGAACAGTCTACAGAAGGTGGAACCTTACATTGACTTCTGGACAACCTGTTTCAAATGAAACGCTGCAGTAAGGAACAACAGGAAATTAAGATTCTGTTCCGTCAAATACGCTGATACTAGGTTTAGTTAAATCATGCAATATAGATGGCGGTTATGGGTTCGTCCTGACTAGAGCTATAGTCGTAATAAATTCCCTTAAAGTTCAGAAAAGCGCAGACTATTTACTTCCATTATAAATCTAGATGCCGTCTGTATTATTGTACGATATGTAGCACATTTAGGTACCAATGTTGCGTCAGCTCTGATTATTCCTTGTCTTAGCAAAAGAATCCATGAGCGAGGGGCCTTTGCCCATAAATAGTACGGTAATTTCGTGTCCAACACACTGTGTTATATTTTACCTAAACGGAAGTAATGTTTGTTGCGTCTACTTCCTCTGCTTGCTAGTCACTGATTAATGATTGTATGTTTGCCATTATTCAATTGTGCACTCGAATAAATACAAACGATTCACTTTTAGCCTAGATGTCCTACTAGTCACACAGTGTACATAAGTTTTCTCAACCTAACCGAGTTATGTACATATAGCGCAGTAGCTGATGGGAAGGTAGGTGGTTTAATAATTGACAGAATGAGAGAAAGAAAGATCAATATTTTATTTTAGTGTTGAACAAACATATATATATATATATAGCTTATGGATATTCTAATTAGAGTTACTCTTACCCAGAGGTGAGTACAATAAGTTTGTTGGTGGTTTTCAGAAGAAGCTAAATAATACAATGGTGGAGTTATTGGAGGGTTCTTGGGTTGTCGAGAAGAATGAAAACTTCGGCGAGTTGTTAGAAGCACTAGGTAAGTCAAACGACACTAACTTAGGGCTATTGCTATATAGGTCTTGTAGCTAATATTATTCTAGCAAGATATATTCTGTCCGGAGGAAATTGATTCAAGCGTACTCGCTTAAAAGCTTAAAAACCACCTTATCTATATGACATGTTAACACGAAACGCTTCAGTCGGTAATTAATTAGAACTCCCGCTGCAGCTATTGTAATATTTCTATTGTTTTAATCAGGTGTTAATATAATTAAGAGGGAGTTAGCTCTGAGGCTCACAACGTACGTTGATATTAAAATGATTGGCCCCAATAAATTTTCATTGAAATCAGTCACTGGTCCCGTCACAAAGGGGAGGGAGATGACCTTGGAAGAAGAATTTGAGGATGTGTCTCCAGCGGGAGGAAAAATGACGGTAGTGGCGTTACATATTTTACCAATCCCATTATACAGCCTATTTTCTCTTATATGTCCGTTCTTTATTGAACTCAAATTTTCAGGGTTCTTGGAAACTCGTCGACGGGGCTATGCTAGTCGGAACTTTCCATTTTAAACAAGGCGGAAAGAAAATGGTTATAAAAAGATATGTAAAAGACAATAAATTAATTGAGGTAAAAGGAGAAATATACTGGCTTTTCCCCAGTAAAAAGTATTAGGATGAACATTACTATATTACCTTGTGCAGGAGATGATCATAGATACAATTTCGTGCAAGCGTTACTACAAGAAAAAAACACATACCTGAATTCGGACAACGTAATGCGTATCCATCCATCATTGTTGATAACGTTGCTTTGAAAGCGATAATCACAATATCTGTGCTTGTAACCTCTCTATCAAACTAGTACCACTGGCACTACATCAAAAAACATGCTTTAAGAACGTTACGCAAACTGAAATGAGGCAGAAGTTCGTAAAATCAACTTACCTTTACACAAAAATAGTAACAGATATTCATCCGCCATGGCATCAAGTTTTAAATGAAAAAAAAAGCGGTTATTTTCACTACCATTAACTTATATGGACGGCAGGTGATCGATTTATCACCTCCAACCCCTGCAAAATGTGTTTGAAAAACAGAACTGTATTTCAACATTTGCTTTTGTGCTTTTGACATTTGTCAGGATACATTTATTCATATAGCAATTTCGAATAGATCTGAATAAATATCACCACGATACTTTTGTAACTACATCGATTATAGAGTTCCTAATAGGACGAAATCAAACAAGCATCAACAAGGTCTAGTGAACAGTAGTTTGCCGGTCCATTCTGAGCCATGACCCAATCATAAGTTTTGAAGTTCATCAGTAAACAACCATGCTCAAATAGTAAAAAATTGACGACAGTAACTAGAAAAAGTGTCGGTATCGAGCATAATTGCAGACTAATATTCTAACAATAATTAATTGAGCATGGTGAAAACAACAGGAACAGGATGATAAATCAGGTATCATCATTTATCAGATCAAAGACATATAGATTTCAAACCACCCAGTGATAGCAAAGCATGAGATTCTGGTAGTGAACACCTTGTAGAAGTAATTGATTCCGAAGAATCTGATCAACAGAAACTGAAGTAATTTAATTAGAAGTTTTACGATACCAGGTATATCATTTCACATTTGACAAGTAATCAAATACTGGATTTGCAATTTCCCAGTGTATACAAATTCAATTTCGGTTATTTACTGAGGATGAGATGTCCTGCCAACTGAATATTAAGAAATGTTGAAGTACAGATAATAATATGTTGAATAAAAATATTACAGAGAGCAGTAATGATATATAAGAATAAGAATGTCACATAGCATGAAAGTGAAAGTAAATGTACTAAACGATTGCATCAAGCTATTTACTCAGTTAATGATAAAACATCGTGATATTTGGGATAACATTTCGATGCAGCGTGGTCTACAGTTATAGCAAATTAATTTACACTGTTCACATAGGATAGAAGAACAATATTACTATCACAGATGTACATACAATTCGAATCATCCAATACCTTGCACCAACATATCATCTCAACAATAGATACTAGCTAGAAGAAAAAGTAACTGTAATGTTAACTCAAGAGTTCAGGAGTTCTAGCTACAATTGTAGTTGGAGGATACTTTGTAACATCAAGTATAGGGGGAGCAGACGCATTATCATTGTACAGTAGTTGATATCTGTCAAATATTTTTGTCACGACTTATTATGCTAGAAATTGAAAATAATTATTCACTTATTATGTACTTGTATGGAATTTTATAAGTAAAATCAAACAAAACAGTTACCCACTGATGTGGCAGTTCTGTTCAAGCCTTACATCGGACGCGCTGGTAAATTGGGTGGCTTGAGCCCGGGTGCAGGTCGCCTATTAACATGTTTGATAATAATTTATTAAAGTGTTATGATAAAATATATAAAATGGACTTCACCTTGGAATTGACGGTGGCGCTCGTGTACTCCCTGGTCGTGAAGGTATCGGAGGCGCAGAATTCATGGAAGACGGAGGTGCGTTGAACGAACCAGGAGGGCCAGGTGCAGAACGACTACTCGATGGTCTGGGAGGGGGTCGACGTTGCATTACTGGACTGTTACGACTGGTGAAAAAAAAACATCATAACTTAGAAATACAATGCATATGAAACCATATGCTTATTGTTAACAGAAATAATCCATTACCCGGGCCTGGAATGAATGGGTTGGGGAGGTCCTACGCTTCCATTGGTCATGTCTTCATGAATCCAGGAATTATCGACAGGCGGAGGCAAAGATGTCGTTACAGTCTTAAAAAAGAAATAGCTCAAGAAAACTTGAGCTTGCAATCTATGGTAATATCAACAACTTAGATATCTAGTGGTGTGAAGAGTTTCTTCATCATCTAAGTATTTACAGTTTGTCATCTTCACACAATCTACTTACTTTCATATTTATATCTCCCATAATATTAAGTGCTTCCTTCAGACTATGGTACATTCGTAGCATTGTGTCCCTTCTCTCCGCCTCTTCTGTAGATTCTTCCATCATGCTTGACTATTGCATGAAATCGTATTTTAAATTAAAGAAATTCTCTAAAATCATGTCTTTATTTTATGTATCAGTTTCAGAGAAATATACCTGATGGCCAGACTGGTATAAGTGAGCTAGGACTTCTGCACTGATGAATTCTTTGGTCTGGAATTTAAACAAACAGATAAAAAAACTATGTGAGTCATGTTGTAGTCACTTTATAAATTCAGGATAATTGTCCTCGAGTTCAAATAAGGAAATCAGGTTCACCTCAAAAGATTTATCGTATAAGAAATTTGCTCGGGAGAGGTATCCCAATACAATACAATCACACTTTTAACATGTAGTTATAAAATACCTCGCTTATCATCATCGACATTACGATTTTGGGAACAAGATCGCGAATGGTCTTGCTCACGATTGCCATGTAGCTGTCGACCAGGTTGCGAATAGTTTCAACTTGCCGTTCCAACTGTGGATCCATGGACGACGACACATCCATTGAATGGTCTTCCTGCAAGTAAAATCAAACAATCTCACATCAGTCGTGTTAATATGATCATTATGATTCAAGCAATGAAAATAAAATAATTACAGTTACAGCTAGCAGCTAATATATCACAATGAAAAGCAAAGTGCTTGGTGAAACAGGAGTGGAAAGGAAAGACAACAATTCTACATAGAAATTACTATATAACCTTATATATTCAAGTACAACTCACTACTTAATGGAATAAATTTGAATGCATTGAGAAGCAGTCACAGTCTTTAGTTGATAATATTAAAATTAAAAAAGAAATTGAACTAATGAATAAGTGATTTCCAGTATTTTCTACGATGCATCATTAGGAAGTCCATTGAAGTTGTTTCCATAACACATAATCATCACAATTGAAATCTTGGGTCTCTGGCGAGGTATTTTTCACACAAATTTTTTAATTATATAATACAATTAAAAACTAAAATACGACGAGAATTTTATATGCTTGCCATTGTTATATTCCAGCATATAACAACTCTTGTGTTACACAACTTATATTAGTTTGACAGTGAAATAATTCAGATTTTACACCATCTAATGTGATATACTTCAATTACCTTCCTAAAGTTTCATTTTCAATATTCTGTTGCAAGACACCGGAATTTAGTGGGATGCTATTGATGAATTACCAGTGAAGTAATAATGAGTATTACCATGCAGAAGCTACTATAAAGAGTGGGTTAATAACAAACACAAATTGCAGTGAGGGTGAAACATGCAGATTTTGAGAGATGCTATCGTAAACAGTTCGACATTGTCTTATCTAGGCTTAAATAAAAGAAACAAAGACATGAGCATTTGAACATTGATGTGATAACGCGAGATAACACCACATGACAGACAACAATGATATATATTTCTTTACCTCAGAATCCTTGCGTAACAAGAATAAAAACAGATTAGTGTTAGTGTTGTTGAGTGAGTGCAATTGTTTTTACATATCAAATATTTTCACTAAACTAAGATATTTTGAGTTTCAATTTCCAGGAGAGATGAGTCAAATTATAGTGAGAAATTTTCTACTGATTTGAGTTGCATTAAAATTTAGGCTAAGATAGATAGCAACTACTCAGAACGAAGCAAGAGTTAATCAGAGATGCAAGAGGTATATCACAAAAAGCTGAAACAGTCAGCTTTTATATAAATAATGTTAGTGAACAGAAGTCCTATTGACTATATGATCAGAAGTTTTAGTATGTGGTTAAGATGCAGCGAAACATGAAATAAGATTGGCCTTATTCTGCTTCCAGAGGCAAGGCTGGATTTTCCACTCATGAGCTATGATATAAAGTTACTAGTTCCTATTATCGGGCAAACAAAGAGGACATGGCCTAATGTTTTAAACCGATCCTACAAAGCCAGCGTAGAATTGTAACTGCAATTGTTTTTCAATCAAATCTGTTAGTAATTGGATATGTGACTACTGCAATAAAACAAATGGAACATACCTGAGAGTTTTTCTGTATCAATTCGGAGATACAAAAGAACAAAAATAATAGTAAGATAAAAGGAACAAAACACTTATAACAACAGCAATTATGTGCACTGTTGGCAATATTTGTAACTTAAGACTCAACTTTGGTCCTAACATGATAACGCTTGTAAGAGGTTCTAATTAATTGATAGAAGAGTTTAATAGATTGATAGAAGAGATTAAGAAACAAGGGTTAAACTAAGTAGTACCTGTTTTTCTGTCTCTCTTTCGGGGTATACTCCAGCACGTAGGAAGGATGCTTTCCAGCTGTCTACTTCTTCCTGTGTTTCAGCTGACAATTCTAGTTGTCTATTTTGTCATATAATTAATGGAATTAATTGGAATGCAATAAAAAGTCTCCCAATTTGAATTTTAGTTATTTTAGTTAGTTTTCTATATATATTTGCTACAAACTATCATCATCTTATTGTTGTATTACTATACAAACACCAACTCACCTGTAATCTTTATACACGTTGCGACTTTCGGTATTGTAAAGAGAGAAACCGTGCTTGCTCGACATAAAACCTTTTTCAAGATCTCGGAGTCGAATGTTGTCCAGAGGCAGCATGTATTTCTTGTCTTTCTCCTGCAATATTATAAAGTTCATAAAACCTGGTTCAACACAAAACATCAATCAAAAATGATAGTATTGGAATTGAAGAAATATTAATAATTTCATACTGTGGGTATACACTGATAACCCGCTTAGAGCTGCGATGCTTTACGCTGTCTTGCAATAGCGCTTGTCAGCAGCTTGCATCCTATAGCAGGAAATATTACCAGTCTTCAGTTGATGTCAAACAAGAGAACCAATCCGATAGTTGTAATGACTCGTTTGATATGTTCAGTTAGTCATCCTCAGTAATTTATGTGCTCTGTTACTTTTTCATATACATTTTACTAGTTCATTAAACCAGAATGTTGGGAAGAAAGAATATGCTTACATCAACAAGAAACCTAAAATTAAAGAACTTTGAAGACCTTATCTCATATACACTACTGTTCTAATATCTCCATTTAGCGATGATTCGCTTAGCACTCTGTTTTCAAGAATGTGTTAAACAGGAAAACAATATTGTAACCTCTTCATCCTTGAACCAGGCAACAGCTTCGGCACTTAAGACAAACCAGAAGTCTTTGGAGCCTCCTTTCATGAAGCTAACATTGTGTAAATTGAGCCATCCTCTGCGGATGACCTGGCACAAAAGGAAAATAAAATTATAGATTTGTGCACAAACAAATAGTAGTCCGCTAAAAACATTAAGCAACTAAGCAAACTTCCAGAGTACAGTACAACCTCGCAGTACGAGCTTAATTCGTTCCCAGACCGAGCTCGTATCACAAAGCGATTTTTCCCATCGAAATTAATGAAAAACTAATTAACCCGTTCAAACCCTACAAAATGCAAAATGCCTTTTAAGGCATTTTATAAACAGAAAACGTGCAGTTAGGAATAAAATAACAATACATGTGTACATGTAATAAAAACATACGAGATTATACAAGAAATGAAAAGGTTTCGACGTTGTTCGGTCTTATTGCTGTGTCAAGTCCATTACACGCACTCCTCTCTCATGTTTTTTTATTATTTCGTCCTTCAATTTTATTGTAATAAGCTTTTTCATCTTATTACCACTATCTTTAGCACTTACTTTCTTCGGACTTATGGTTAATACAAAATAAATCCAAAAAATGCATGAGCACAAAACGCTTGGGATGTTACGGCTACGAGATAAATACGTGAATTGAGCGAGTGCAGGCTGCACTTTGTGGGGGGGGGGAACGCGGCACATTTGATTTCTTAGAATTCTTAGAAATCGATGACGTCAGCTAGCAATGTTGTCATTGCTAGCACAATAGTGCACTCATAGTACGAAGTTCTACTGTAATTGGTGATCTCGAAATCATTAATTTCCATCAACAAATACTGACCTGATTACCTACACTCTTCTTTTTTGCACCTCTATCAACACCACGCTGGGAAGCGCTGGAAAAGAGGGTTAGAAATTTAGATAGAGAATTGAAAATTGAATTGAAAGACCCAAAGACATCCCATCCCAAACCTAAACTAGTTCGACAAACTTTTGATTTCAAGAGAACGTATATGGAAAAAGGCGAAACTCGTAAACTTACTTAGCAAATCCAATGAAGTCATCATGATTTGTGTTTATGTATGATAGCTCAAAGTCAATCAGAAGAGAAACCTAAAATTATCAGAACAAATTCTACTTGACTGTACTTTCAATTTACAATAAAGTTTTATATTATAATTTTAAGTAAAGCTACCTGTATTTTTGTTTTTGCCTCCCTTTCTCTCACTTGCGTGCTGACTATACGATCGGTCTCCTCTTTAAGCATCGGGTAACGGTGCATCTATAAATCGAACAGCACAAACTTAATTTCTATTAAATTATGGTTGTCATTGGGATATAGAAAGCACTTTGAGTAAGATCAACAGTACAGTCTTGCGGTTTAACCATTCGACGTACCTTATCACTACATTTCCTGACGACAGCAATAAGTTCGGTTGTTACCAAATCCACACATTTCAGTGAAGGTGCCTGGAATGATCAAATAGAAACTGCATAATTGCATTCATTAACAAATCAACATAAAAACCACAAATTGGAATAACTCTATTCAACCAAAGTAACAGTCCATACCTTCAAATTTTTCTATTTGCTTTTTGACAATCGCTTCAAAAGCCATATCAGGGGTGAACAAGCCTGTCCTGATACCATGAATATTTCTGATGGCATATGCTATCTCCTTCCGAAGACTGGTTTCATCAAATTCCCTCTAAGAGAAAACATATAAAACAGGGGTTGTTAAACTGGGAGGTGCAGGGGGGTGTGGATAGCCAATAAAAAAAGCTTAAAAAAACATTAAAATTTTTACTGATTATTTAATAATCAATGGAAGTCTTACACCGATCATTTAGCCTAGATGTGTGCAACCAGTGGCCCGCGAGCCAGGTGCGGCCCGCAGACCGAATCTGTGCGGCCCGCTGGGAGCTACGGTCAATGTCAGTTGAGCGTGAAATTTTTAAAAGATGTAAGGGGGGCACAGCCCAAAAAGTTTAAGAACCCCTGATATAGAACATAGCATAGGTAGTTCATTATGCAGTTGCATAGTCATACATAGTGTTCCATCCATTTTATTCGATTGGCAAGATATATTTGTATGTTGCTACCTCCCTATTAGGTTTCAGGCAATGTTGCACAGGGAATCGCAAGGGACAGTTTAAACATGGATTGAAAGACTGTAGAAAGTAAAAGTTACTGAAAAGCGCTACCTTGACAAGTTCATAAGGAAATCTTTCGTGGAAAACTCGATTGATTTTCGCTCCTCCCGAGAGCTCCTTGGTGTCAATCGAGTCGCCAGAACCTTCAATAAGTTTATCGAACTGAGTGCTGAATTGCTGGACCATTCTGAAACACAGAGCGCAATGAAATCAAGAACATACTCTAGTCTTACTGCCAGGAACGATGATAAAAAAAATTCATCCCACATACTGCAGCATCGCTTTCGTTTTCCTAGAAGGATCGTCCGGCTGAAAGTTTTTGTATTCTTCGACTTCCTTTTCCATGTCAAGCAGTTGCTTTTGCAATTTGTTCCTTAGTTCCGGCAGGGTGTCTTTGATGTGGTTGGTCAATTGCTGTAAAAAAATATGAAATACATACAAATAATAAGTACAAAGAAATCTGATATAAAGTTAACTAATAATCCTTAATAAATATACTTTTTAATATTTATTTCATATCCTATGAGTTTAGTGGTAAAGGAAGTACAACACAAAATAGACGGAACAAAGAGACAGGTTACTCTAGTCCTTAACATGACCCTGTGCCTTAGTTACTCAAGCTTCACCTGATTGAGAACTTTTTGCAGGTATGGAGTGCCCATTCTGTCTGCCATGTGCCTGTATGCAGGATGACTGAGAAAAAATCTTCTTTCTGCTGCCATGGCAGCCTTGATATCTTTATTTCCGTCAATATCTCGCTGACTGCGGTTGACGACTCCAACATAGCCTAGAAAGAATGGGCAGTGATGATATTATATTAATAAATTGAATAAATTAAATAAATGAATGAAATAAATTACTCTGCAAATGCAACTGATAAAAGGCTATTGAAATTACATTGCTTTGCCTTTCAAGGTTAGGGTAACCAGTGATGTGAGACATAGACACTTGTATTATTGGTATATATTCTACCGTATCCATGTCTTGACTTATCACGCTAACATGAACATAGGAGAGACCACAAAACCACTCACAAACAAAAAGATGGCGAACAGCAATAATGGTAAGGATATTTTATGTTACCTCTTCTCAGTGGCAGATGTTTATTTTCAAGAATGTTCTTTGCATCCGTGCCATCATCCATAAGATCCAACTTTGTAATTACTCCGATAGTTCTGGTTCCTACCAAAGATAAAATAGGGTTATATGTCATACATTATATACAACGTCAGATGAATTACCAGATGGTGATGACTAAGCAACTGCTAAGCAACTGCTATTCTTTCTACTTTATGACAGAATGTATCAGTCGAGCTGTATGTTCATGATGACATGTGGATAGTGGCACAATAAATAGCGATGTGCCAAACTGTTTTAAACTTTTTTAACCGTAGCAGAGCTATAAAAAGGATTATTAACTAACTAAGGTCAAATAAATGGAATGAGTAGAGTCAGTTGAAAAGATATAGCACATTATATCTTGAGTAGTATTTACTAATGGAATGCAATCGCGCAAACCTTGGCAGTAAGAACGAGTCAGCGAACAATTACAGTCCGAAGTAACTTCACCACAGTGCAGGAAACTTCTATTACCTCATTATAATTATGCAATTCAATGACACTAAAATACGTTGAATATAAGAAAGCAGAAAAACCACGTCACTACACCTTTCAGTTAAAGGTGATTACTGAAAATGCTTGAAATAATGCTATGCAATTATAGGAACTATAATCGATAGAACAGACTTATTCATAGTTTCAAATGAGATTTGCAAAGAGTGACGTTTGTATGAAAAAAAAAGATTACTGGATGAGTCATTAACACTTGCACTGTCACCGATGTGAATCACAATAGTCGAAAGAGAACGGGTATAAAAAGTAACTCAAACACCGATTAAATGCTGAAATATAACATTTTTAAATGTAATTATTTATTGTGCAAAATAGATTGCTTTAGGCTTTTTTAATATCCAAATAAATTCTATTTGTATTTCACACAGTATCCCCTCAGTTAAGAAGAATACAATGGCTGTATACAAATAGCTGTAAACACTGAGTATTGTCTTTGGAAGGGAAGGGAACTTTGAAATGCAAGACACTTTTTGATAGGTGGTGATTCTACAATACAATATTACAATCCATGTACGTTGAATACAAACAAAAGGAAAGATAGAATTCAAATTCAGCAAACAAGAACAAGAGAGTAAAGTTTACCCTGTGGGTCAAATTCTTTCGCTATTTTGAGTGCGTCTGAGTTGGAGAGATCAGCATTTGCTGGAGACACAGCCAACATGAGACAGTTCTCCTTGACCACAAACTGGGTTATCATATCACGAATCTGGGCCTCGATATCGATGGGTTGATCGCCTACTGGTACTTTTGTCATGCCAGGTAAGTCAACCAACGTCAAGTTGAGGACTGTTACAATGCATCAGTAAAACATACACCATTAGTTTCATTTCTGTATGATTTATATATCTTAATATTATATAATATCCTAATGCATTTTTAAATATTAAACCAGACTCTCTGCCAAATAAGGAAGAACATTGATATGTGTCTTCTTAAGATTAGCTTTCATGATATTACAGAACAGACAACAAAAACATAGAAGATGAGCACCTCTTGGAGAATAGACTCTCAAATTTATAGGTATCGGGCTTATGCCTTTGTTATTTCCGGTCATTCGGTCCGTTTCTTCTTCGATCTCTTTTCGGATCTGGGAGAAATCTGTAAATTTTTTGCCCTTGCAGTGAAGGAATTCTCCCCATTCTGGAACAAGATGAAAATAATATAACAACAACAGGAAAATGGAAGTTCAGCTACTAGGCAAGCAAAATGTCCATCTTTGTGACTACTAATTACCTTCAAAATAAAAGCTATACATACAAAACTAATGACCATATAAAACATATTACCTCATAGTTAAATGACAGTGAAATAATCCTAAATTTAATAAACCCTTCAATCAAGTAGGATCCTACACATACACACACATATATCTACACGTCATATATAGCACATTTTATTACCACATACTTATTGATTCATTCGTGGATAACTATTCAGTATTACGGAACACTCAATATGAAATCATTGATTTTCATGTACCATACAGTGATAGCAATACCCCAGGGAAAATTTGTAAGGTTATGGTATTAATCAATGAACCATCTGCTAAAACAAGTGCAGAAGTAATTCATCGAAGCACTCTTATAATTAACCTAAATATGTTAAAATTAAAGTCATAAAGCCAGTTACAAATTTATGAACCTTTCAATAAAAGATGCAAGATAAAAATAATGATGATATAGAAAAGCACATATTAGAATAGCATCTTTCCAATCCAACTTTAAATATAAATTTACTTGCCTCCTGCTCGCGATGTTATAAGCTGCAGAACGAGTGGTCTTCGAGTTACTATACCGGAGCCACGTGGTAAAAAGTCCCTGAAGGTATATTGATGTTATGATATTATTCTGTATTATTGTTCCATATGATTTTTAATGACAACTTACCTTCCAACAAAGTTTTCTAAAACACTACTTTTTCCTGCACTCTGACCACCAATGACAGCAATCTGTGGCAGGTCAATACTGAGGGTGGCTCCTACAAGAAAAATAAATATATATAATAAATATGTAGTACTAGTGGTGAAATCCTCGATTGGAGACCCAATTATTTTGAAATGTTTCGATGGACGAAATTCGATGTAAATTTTACAGAATTCTCAAACCATGTGCTACAAAAATACAATGCTATTATGACATTACATTACTTAACTGGTTTAAACATTATTAACTTAGCACACGATTTATTTGTATTTCATGTGTTTTTTTTGCTATTTTTCGTTATTCGAAGGATTATTCGTATTGAGAGTTGATGGAAATATATATCTGGCTGTAAAAAATGTAATATATATATATATTCAGAATCAGAATATCGTTCGAAGTTGAGTTCTGCATTGTGGTGACGCTAGAGTGATTTTACAACGGCGATCGATATCTAATTAAGGACTCTGTGTAATTTACATTAAATTACATGTACGACGGAAACACTTTGAAATAATTTGGGAGACGTTAAACTAGAATATTACTGTAGTTGCATAATAGGAAAAACCCAATACTAGTTATGTATACATTGGATATTTAATTAATAATAAAATATAAGTAATGAAAATAACCTGTATGTGAAAAGGCGTCCTGTAGTTTATTCACCAGTGGAATAAGGGCTTGCATGCCAGAATTGCCGTCTCCCATCTTGGATAATTTTCGAATTCACAAACAAGGAAGAGTATACAGCAGCAGAAAGCCAATAATTTTATTTTTGTGTTCTACCTACGAGGAAACAAGGCTCAGCTCTTATAAATCGTACTGGTGTTGGAAAAGATATCACAGCTACACCACCTACTGTGATAATGATGTGCACCGGTGCTTTTGACTCACAATACCTCAAATTTCACGAACCAAACTCACTACTCCTCTGTTAAAATACCTTTTCTAATTTAACTTTGTCATAAGTCATGCAATCACAACACCGCATAGGTTACTTCGGAAATTTAAGCTATAGGGTATTTAGAATCCTCTCGAGACTAAACCTGAATACCAATCTTATTAGATCCGCTATCCGCAAATTAATTATTTTAAAATTACAAAAATATGTATTAAGCTCTATACGAGTTCATTTCTGGGAATAGGATAACATTACATTTGAATTACATTAATTTCGGACAAGATAGTAATTTACAGCTAAATTCTAAACATTTAATTCACCATTCGAAAATCTATATTTTATAACACAACGGCGGATATAATTTATTGAACTTCAACACTATTATTAATATGAAGCTGATTCAACTAACGTATAAAGGAAATTGTCAGGACGGTAGACGGTGGGTATCCTAATACTTGTTTTATTGGCTAACATCTTTACTGTAACCATATTTGTTGCAGAAAACTCCCAATTGTACACAAATTTGCTTCGTTCTTTTCCAAAGAGGTGACGCAATAGTCACGTGAACGCGAATGATTATTGACTTCTGTTCATTTCTTTTATCTTGGGCATGAATAAATCGATGAAATAATCTTTTGAATTCCCACAATTTTTTAGTGGACCAATTTTCATGCAGTATGCATCAGTATTTATGGATATCATTATTGATGAATTTTAAGCGAGTAAGAAAATAACAAGTGTTGCCAAGTAAATACTTTGTAACAACACTCTTTCGAAACGTTTATCACATAAAATATTTCTTCAATACGTGGAATCAATAAAAAATTGTTAAGAAGTTATTGTGTCAAGTCGGTAATTGTTCATACGTAGTACCTGTATTCGTAATAGTCATAACATAGGACACCACCTAGCGGAAATCTATACGGCATACTACTGTTCACTGCAGCCGTTAGGATGAGGTATACGCCTCCGATGTACATGCTCGTTTATTCGACGTTGAATAAAGATTATTCAGGCGATTTCGCATTTTCTTGTCGATTGTCGAAGTAACCCGTAGTCGCCGATTAAATTACTGCAGCTTATCGCCCTTTAACCGAGGTATGCGGCTTGTGCACGGTGCTGAACAAAAAAGTTCAAACGTGTTGATACAATGATCTATTGATTAGGCTTAATAATTCATTCACTGAATTCAGTGGTTAATTATGTAAAGCCGAATCCCAACAGTGTAACAAACGAGACGATAACAAACTTAATTATGGCCCAGAGCCGATACACATTTAACGATACTTCTCGTTAAACACTTAGAAGTATAATTATAATAACAGGATAATTAAATAAGTCGTATCCTTGCAGTCACGACGAATAGATTATATTTGGTGTGCCCTGAAGCTGGGGTTGAAATGCATATATGCTGTTGTAGACGTACACTGTAACTTATGTCACTTCAACATACCGCTTGCATGTGGTTAAATTGTGTACATACAAATAAACTCAGTCAAGATACTGATATTGTGATTACTGCTCAGCTACCAGATTGAAGAATAAGCAATTCTAGGAATTGTGATAGTAAGGCAAATAAGTAGTCAACGAACAAACAGATAGACCAGTGCTTACAAACAGAAGGTAAACATTTTCTACAATTAAGATGACCGGTGCTTATTGCCACAATCTAAACAGCTCTACGCGACATTATATACGCTGCGTCGGCGAAGGCCAATGTAGTCCGAAGACTATTCGGTGGTCAACGGTTACCCATGGGGTTGATTAAGACTTGTAAAGCCACAATGAATTTTGCCAACAAAGCGGTTTTTAAACCTGAAGCAACCAAATGAAACGCTGTGCTATCTTCATCTCTGCCTGCGTCATGTTGACAGTGTTACCATCAAATTTATATGTAGCGAGCCTAAATCAATTGAAAAATATCTCAAAATCAGGCGGGGAACACTGATTTGTCACTACCTAATGTGGACCTATCGAAATCATCGATCTTTTTTTTAGTATAATAAGTCGCCGAACGTCCGAATACGCCCTTTCCGAAAAGATCAGCGACACGTGTGCCTGATACTTCCCAAAACGGAGTACTGTATAGCGCTATTCGCATCAAAATATGAAGGTTGCAGTCATTGGAGCAGGAGTGAGCGGCTTGACTTCTATTAAGTGCTGCTTAGACGAGGGTTTGGAAGCAGTTTGTTTCGAAAAGAGCCATGATATCGGAGGTAATAGACCGGCGAAAAGTGATCACCCACTTCATATCACCCTATCGGCGAGAATATTTCGGAAATTCAAATTGTTATTTCTCCACCCTTGACCCTTTACAGAAATAAAAATGGTATTGTGAGGTTCTCTGATGCTCCCTACATCATTTGAGACAAAAAAATATTCTAGGAGAATATCAAAATCCAAAGATGCCACCCTAAATTATTTTTCTGCCCCGAGGGCCAGGCCTTAAATTAGAGTTAGGCTCAAAAGTTCCTTTACCCATCCACAAACGTATTCTGAAAATATCGTGACAGGTTGTGGCTTGTGTAGGTGGTCTAAAATGCAGAAAACTGATTTTTTTCACCCCGAAAATCGGGTTTCGGGCCCCGTCCCCCGTTCAAGGGCCAAGCCCGAATTGGAGTTGCACTAAAAAGTCTCTCTTTGTACCCACAATATCAATCCCCGCCAAAAAACTGGCAGATATCTAATTCTCTAAGTGATTAATATGTTTTCGGGCCCCTGTGCTTACCCAAGGGCCAAGCCCTAACACAATTAATTCCCTGCAAAAATTAGCAGATACCTGATTGTCTAAGTGGTCTGCGACGCATTTGGAATTTTAAAAATAGTGGTTTTCACCCAAAAATTCAATTTTTCGGTTCCTGCTCCTCGAAACATTAAGGAATGTAATAATTCAAATTGATAACCAATGACAGATGAGAAATTTAAAAAGGGTATTTTTACCAATAATTTTGCAAAGGAAAAAAACGTGATGTTTATCGCGTCCTCGTGCTTCATATCTGTAATTGTTTCTGATTCTCCGACTTTTCTGCAAGGTGTTATCTATCGCGTAACCCATTCGGATAAGGTTAAAGAGTGCCGACTCATCATAGTGTTGTTAAATAGGTTCGTGGAATAATTACGATTATCTTGTTAGTGCTGGCGCTATTACTAAGATATGAGATTGTATAATCAGAAATGGCTGTAAACCTATAGACAACTTTATATATCGCGGCTATGCGGTTATCGGCTATCGAAAAATTAAATTTTTGGGTAAAAAACCGCTATTTCTAAGATTTCAAATGCGTCGTAGACAAACAGGTATCTGCCATTCTTTTGCGGGGGATTAATTTTGGGTACATAGAGAAACTTTTTAGTGCAACTCCAATTAGGGCTTGGCCCTTTGGTGAGCACAGGGGCCCGAAAACATATTTTCGGCTATTTCAAAGATTTCAAATGCGTCGTAGACCACTTAGACAATCAGGTACCTGCCATTTTTTTGAGGATTAATTGTGGGTACATAGAGAGACTTTTTAGTGCAACTCCAATTAGGGCTTGGCCCTTGGGTGAGAACGGGGGCCCGAAAACCGATTTTCGGGATGGAAAAAAACAGTTTTCTGCGTTTTAGACTGTTGCGTATTTGGTTATTCTATTCCCTATAAGACCACCTACACAAGCCACAACCTGTCACGATATTTTCAGAATACGTTTGTGAATGGGTAAAGAAACTGTTGAGGTAAACTCTAATTAAGGCCTGGCCCTTGGGGCAAAGAAAAAAAATAATTGGGTGGCATCTTTGGATTTTGATATTCTCCTAGAATATATTTTCTTGTCACTAATGATGTAGGGAGCTTCAAAGAACCTCACAATACCATTTTTATTTCTGTAAAGGGTCAGGGGGTGGAGAAATGACGATTAGAATTTCCGAAATATTCTTGGGTGATATGAAGTGGGTGATCACTTTACGCCGGTAGTAATAGTGCCTGTTAGAAATAGCAGAAAACAGTCTCTTCTATGGCTGTATTAAAAAAGTTGTGCATATCCCCTAACTTAGGCCTGTGGCGATACGAAGAGGAAGATAAACATGGAGGTACTGTTTACAAGACTACAGTGATCAACAGCAGTAAGGAAACACTTGCCTACTCTGACTTTCCGATTCCTAAGAACTTCCCCAACTTCATGCATCATACGAAATGCATGGAATATTATAGATCATACGCAGATAGGTACTTCATAAAACATTTTCTTATTCCAAAATTTTTCTTCCTCGGACAAAAGTTTTACGACAGGATGTTTTTCCCAGATTTGGCCTGTTGGAGCAAATACGCTACAATTCCGAGGTTATGTCGTGCCGACCTCATGAGACCTTTGAAGAAACCGGAAAATGGTTATAAATATAAAAGAGTTTTTGAATTTTGAAATCTTAAGTACCCTTTAGTAATATTACAGTTATCCTTGAAATATTTTTTAGGACTTTGATTGTGCAAAACACTAAAACAAAGGAAAACGAGACTCATTGCTTTGATGGGGTGTTGGTCTGCATTGGACATCATGCTCAACCATATTTTCCGAAGAAAGATTTCTTAGGTTACTTAATTCACTTCAATTCTACATGATCCTGTATATTTTTATCATTCCTGTGTTGGGAACCACAGGCAAAAGAGACGATGAAAAGTGTTCTGTGAACAACCAAATAGCTTTTCAATATTAGAAATGTTCAAGTTAATCCCTTTTGAATCTCTGTAGGTTTAATATATGATTTCGAGTCTTTCGCAGAGGTTTTGTCTTATTAATATTGAACGTTTAATAAAATTTCCACAGGTCTTGAGAAATTTCAAGGAGCGTTTTTGCACAGCAACTCGTATCGAGACGCCACTAAATACCAAGACCAGAACGTTGTCGTTGTTGGAACAGGAAACTCCGGCTGCGATATTGCCGTTGAGTTGAGCAGATGCACGAAACAGGTACCATTAAACCTGTGGTAAAAATGGGCAAGGTACGCCCTACAAATCAGTCCATTGTCCTCCTGGGATGGCGACATTACGGGACCTCATAATTTTGTTTGATTGCCCAGAAATTTGTCTAAACACACGTAATACCCTGGCTCCCACATCAAAGTCCTTAATAGAGAGTGAAAGATGTTTTTTTTTCAGACATATCTTAGTACCAGGAGAGGTACTTGGGTATTCAATCGAATCTTGGACAACGGCGTCCCATTCGATCTTCTTCTGGTCACGAGGTAGGCATATAGGGAGTGCATGTGTATATGAAATAACCTGATATGTATTTTGATTCATTCCCACGATAAAGATCTGAACGCTCTTGAGCTATTTCACGAATAAATCATACTACAAATTTGCTATACTTAGGTACAAAACATGGCTGATGAACAACGTGCCTTCAGTCATGAACCCGATCTTTGAGTCGGTGCTCAATTCTAAATTCAACCATGCTAAATATGGTTTGAAGCCACAGCACCGCGTATTGTCTCAGGTTGTGAGGTTTATTAAAAAAGAAAAAGAAAAGTTGAAATTAATTAACCCTGCTTTTGCAGCATCCTACCATTAACGATGAACTGCCAAATCGCATTGTGAACGGCACCGTGATCGTCAAAGGAAACATAACAGGTTTTACGGAGAACGAAGCAATTTTTAGCGACGGTAGCCGAGTCAATATAGACGCCGTTATCTTCGCTACTGGATTTTCCTACAGTTTTCCGTTCCTAGATGGCGAAGTCATAACGGTAAAATATTTGTATTGATAGTTCAAAAGTGTTCTAGCATAAAATATATCGGTTACTTTGTAATGATCACGACAATAGCACGAACACACCACGTGTCTCATTATATTAAAACAATTCAAGGCCAAACACTTCGACTTGATAAATTCCTCTTAAAAATAGAATAGTATCTGGACCCTTGCCCCGTGTTAGTCGTAATTTATTCTTGATTGAGATGCTTCTATTAACCAGGTCAACAACAATGAATCACGTTTATATCACTTGGTTTGGCCCCTGAATTTGCGTCAAAACACCCTTGCTGTCATAGGTCTTACGCAGCCTTTTGGGGTTATTGGGCCAGTTTCCGAATTACAGGCAAGATGGGCAGCTCGAGTTATAAAACGTGAGTTTTCATCTAGCTACAATTATGGATCAATATAGTGTTGAGATTTTTCTGAAGTATGTATATCGCTTATATCAATGTGTGATTTTTTCTTCGTGCTATTAAAAGCAACTTCACTCATATCATGTTTTTTCAGGTGTGCAAAAGCTACCTTCTCCTGATACAATGCAGCAGGAATATGACGAAATGATGACTACTATGAAGAAAAGATACGTTCATTCATCGCGGCATACAATAGAAGTAAAGATATTACTCCCTTGAATTTGCAGTCTCTTAACCTGAAACACCCTAACTTTGTTTACCATTCAACAGGTCGATGGAGTTAGGTATATGGATAATATAGCAAAGCAGATGTCCTGTAAACCAAATGTTTACCGACTTGCAATAACAGATCCTGTTCTGGCATGGAAGGTAAAACTATATTAAGATAAATGTTTGCTTTATAAATAAACAAAAGCGGGTTATATCACCGCTGGCTCATAGACACGCAACCCGCAGATGTCGAAATGTAAATAGGTACAGTACGTGCTTAAAAATAATATTCCATTCCATTCCATTCCAGATCGTGTTCGGGCCGTTTACGTGCTCCCAGTACCGACTAGAAGGACCTGGCAAGTGGATAGACGCCCGCAAGACAATTATGACACACTGGGATAGGGTGTGGTATCCAATGAAGAGGAAAGAAGTGAGCGATTCTACTGGAATCTCTTGGCTATATTTTCTTGTGGTTCTGTTACTAGCATGTGCCATATATTTAATTTATTTGCTGGCTGTGTAGTTTTTTCTCAGATAGAATAAACATGTTGCGATACACATTGTAACAGTATCCACTTGCACCGTATTTCCCCCAACGCCCATGGTTAATTATTAAACTTTACAGCAAACAGTTTCTGGTGGAATATTTCAGACTTACCACTAAATCAATTCACATTCATGCCGCTATGGAAAGATTTCTTCTCGGACGCAGATCTAACTTTATTTGCCTTAAAGTTCGAATTTTTATGGCCAAAGAGTAGTTGAAACAGGAATCTGATACCGTTACACCCAGAGTCCTGTAAAGATATTATGAATACTATTTTTATTTTATCTCGATCCCTGACAGCAAAACTCTATGATATGACAGAGTAAAAATTCTCTAAAAGGAACTGAATAAAAAAACGAAAAGTCAAATTTAGTCGTAAAACGCATGACAAAGCTGAATAAACATATCACAAAAGTCCACGAATGAAAATGCGAGCAGACTGAAGGAAACGCTGAAGATCCAGGCTGTGGATCTAAGGGACCCGGTGATAATGAAGAGCCGGCAGAATTCGAGTCTGGTGAGGGTCCCCAAACAGATTCCCCGTAGGGACTTGATGCTGGCGATGGTTTCCAACTAGGTGACAGGTTAGGACCAGATGACCCAGAAGGTCTCCAAAGGGATGGAACGGGTGCGACTGGGCCTGGATGGTGAGTGGTTTTGATTGGTTGTGGAGACCAGACCCATGGTGGCCGAGAAGTCGTCGTGTAAGGGTCTGTGTATGGGGCAGATGGCCACACTGGTGGAGGTTTGGTAGAAGTGCTAGATTGTGAAAAGACTGGAGGACGTGTTGTGGTGGAGGTAGAAGGTGGCGACGACAATGGAGTAGGAGCAAAGGTACTTGGAATAGGTGCTGGTGCAGGGTTAGGACCTATTACAATACAATATGTGATGTACTCAACTATCACCACCAGCATCTATGCGGTAATATTATAAGAGCTGAATGATATTTTGTATAGGGAGCATCTCCATAGCTACTGCTTGGTAATTATGAACTTAACGTTTGATAATTACCCAATTACAAAATTCAAATTACCTTGAAGAGGTGGAGGATTCCCGGAATCGTCACAAGTTACACCGCTGCATCCAGGTACACCTTTCATAAAGCAGCAGAGCCAGGACAAGTGATATGAGGTAGCAGCGTATACGGCGGGTTGTTGTCGGCCGCATTCTAGTCCAAAACTCGTCATACCATTGAGAACCCAAACACCATTTTCCAAGCAGGTGAGAGGGCCACCGCTACAAAAGAAAACTACGCTCTGTACTATAATGTCTAGACTCTAAAGAAAAAATTGTTTCGAGGTAGGAAATCGATTGAACGATGTCATAGGTTCCAGAGTTTAATGACTTAAGACCAAATGAAAGCATTACTGTAACTGTCAAGATTGTTGCTTCATACCTGTCACCCTGGCAAGTATCCGAGCCCACCTGACCGCCAGCACAGACTATATTCGAACGATGCTCCTTCTCCAAAATCGTCAATATCGATTTGCAAGTGTCGAAGTCGAACAACGGAAGTTCAACTTGCCTCAAATCTTTTATATCTTCTGTATTAACATCTAGAGTATTTCCCCACCCGTAAGCCCAACACTTGGTTCCTTTGTGAGAATGATTATGGATTCACAAATAGAATATATAGAATATATCCCTGGACAATATAAAAGTATTGCTATCTTTACCTGGTGGATTAACAGCAGCTAGTTTCGGGAGGCATACCGGCATTATGTTGTCCGAGAAAACGATGTCTTCGCTTAATGTCATCAGCGCACTATCAAAATTTGTAATGCCTCTATCGTACTTCGGGTGAAGTCTCACCTTTGCAGCCTAAATAAAGTATCAGGTATTATTAGAATGGTTATATGCAATGCTGAGACGATATTAAATCAATGTAATGTCGCCTTCAATATAGTTTCGCGTATGGCGGTGAGAGTCCGGTCAAATGCCCATTAAGGTCTATGCTAACCTACACGGAGTATTGGTTTTAAGTAAAATTTCAGTAAGATGTGCGTGTATTCAAATCCATTAATTCCAACTTGGCTAAATAAGATCGAGACATCATGAAAACCAACAAACATTTACTTATAGCCAAACAAACAAACAGGGAGTGGCCTCATATACCTGATATTCGAATGAAATGATAACTGAAGAGTTCAACTTATTTCGGCTGTGTATCGTAGTCGTTATACATAGAATTCGATGATACCTATTCAGTACCTTAATTCCACGGAGATTAAGATATTTTGGTGATTTAGTAGAATGTATACCCGGGAGAACCTCATATCCTTTCGTCTTCGTAACAGGCTGTTTGAAGCAATGGGCTGCTGTTATTACATGTCGAGGAGAAGCTATAGATCCGCCACAGGACTGTAACAGAAAAAAAGTGATAGTCTTTATTTTAATACATTTCTATGAACTTAGCTACGTGTAAACTAATACGTACGTGAGCATAGACGTATTTTCCCTTATATTTACGGATTGAAACTATCCACGGCCATGAATGAGGAGTGGCAACGCTTCCCCCTGTCAATCCATAAAGTCTGTTATTGATCACCAGTATCGGTATTGATTGGGGGATTTACAGATTGAGTGAAACATAGAAGTCTGACAAGCCTCCGTAAGTTTTAAAATAAAAATATTTAGGGAAACGGAAGCTGCAAATAGACGGAGGGGAGAAGGGCTCCCACCTAACTGTCACCAGTGATCGGAGACTTCCTCAACCTAGGATTCATATTTTACCACTTTGTTATTGTAATATCTACTGCAGATTTAAACTTCGCCAGAATCTCTCACTTACGCGAATTCGATCGTCCTCATTTAATCGATTACTTTTTTTATTCCAGCGATATCGTAAAAAGTAAAAAAGCCGATGCTTGAGAAAAAGCGCAAACTACTTTACTACATGCTTATCTGTAATTATTACTTGCTTGAAATGTCTTTAACAATTCAACAACAAGGAGTGGCAACACTAGTCCGAGCTGTGCAAGTACTTTACACGAGAATCGATCATGTAAAGAAGTTGGAGATTTTACTCTCGACTTCGACCAAAAGTAGCTGACTATTCACCCCTGGTAAAACGTTCTTTCGGGACACTTTTTATGTATGCACATACAATATTACATATGTGAAAGAGATCAGGAAATTCCCAGTCCCAATTATAACAATGCAATCACCACTCGATGGCCACGCTTGGAAATCATGACAATGAATGGCAGTTGAGAAACACTGGGATAGGGTATCATTGGGAAACAATCCCTTATTTAGACCCAAACTAATGAATAACAACACACCTATTATTTTTCCCCACTTTCGGGTAGACGGCTTGATTTTCTGATTTCCACATTCATAGTCTGTAATCGTGATCTTGTCCTCTGGTATTTCTAAGAAATTGATCGAAAATAACATTCAGTTGATATGACAATATATATATGCATGTAAGTTGAAAAAATAAATAAAAACAGTACCATTTGAGTCGGATGAATCTGCAAATATGCTGAAATCAGATTCCACTTCCAGCGGAGGAGCATCTGTTGAAAATTACGTGGAGATCTTTATTATGAATGTGTATTTACTGAGTAACATATTATTTTCCTCCAAGTCAAACCTGGAATTTCAACGCAAGACGGTTTAAACGCCAACAATATCACGGCCAAAGTCAGTAGACTTAAATTAACTGCAGATGTCGCAAATATCGTCCGTTTTGCGTACCCTGTATAAGTGTAGTTAATAAATGCTTTCACCTCCATACGCAACTGACGTACGAGTACTACGCGAAAACCTTACCATACTCACTGTCGCTACCTCCCGACTGAGTCATCTGCAGAAATCTTGCTACAAATCTTTGTTGGCAACGCAGAGTTTATCCGATAAATTATACAGTTTCCATTAAGCTTAGTTCTTTAGTGATGTCATACTAAGAGGATACAACCCACAAATTGAAACACTGAAAAATCCTTTGTTACAGAATAAATCTTTCTTTGTTTCCTGCCTGTACATTTACCAGCACTATTAGGGGCGGGGACAATAATATTTAACAGAAGTACTGTACTGTATATAGACAAGCCTCACATTCCTTCGAGGTTCTATTATGCAGGTAAATTTCACACATGCTGGCAATCCCATTAACAGTGTTTTGATATGGAAGACTTGAAAATCCTTCAAAACTCATAAGCAAAATTATAATAGCAAAAAGATACAGTCCATCGATGTATTATTTCATTAAGATAGTCCAGGACAGATCACAAGTCTGCTCTGGTTCAGGTGTTGTGTGATATTCTATTTCTTACAAAGTTGAGTTTGTTCCACTCAAAATGACCAAATACATCAGACAAACCGACATGCATTCACAAATGCTGTGAAGAAATGTACAAACAGAATTAAAGTATCAGCCTAGGTTTTAAAAGTCCTATCTGTCATCATCCCTCCACTGCCTATCGTAGCGTTTTCTAATTTTGAAGGGATGATGCGTCCTGGAATTCTGAAAGTGCGCTGGATCTTGCACAGAAGAGCCGGGCAAACCTGATAGTTCTGCAGCATGCGGAGGTAAAGTATCCCTAGTCAAATGGTGACCGCTTTCCATATGAGGGGGCCTCGGAGTATGCAAGTCGTGGTATCCAGCATTTGAAGCCCCACGCATGCTCCTAGCTGCTGGATTATGTTGGATACCTCCCTTTTTGTCCCTGGGTGGCGGTGTTTTTGGTCTCAGTCGTTCGATTTCATCTGTACATCCTATTAAAGAAAGCAATTTTAGAATTCAATACCAACTATTAGTGATGCAATTGATGTGGTAAAAAAGCTCAACATACCTGTAAGATGTGTATGAATACGATTTTCAGTGGGCTTGAAATAGTTGCGGTACGTTTCTGCATCAAAATTACTGTTGGTCAGACCAGGTCCAACGGTGAGCCAACCAGGTCGAATAGAGGAATCTCTGGTAAATGGAAATTCAAGCAATTTATGACTTATCAGTAATGCAGTCATTAATCTTTATTATAACTGGATCAACCAATGTACATAGCCATAATGATAAATACATGACTATAACAAGATTTATTTCTTGTCAATTTTTCTTCTCATTTTGCCACAAAACAGAAATCGAGTACATGATATAAGCAGATTTCCATACATAAGATAGATCGGCAGGCTATCAAAAGTCACAGGAATTCCTGCCAATCTTACTCTATCAACCAGAATAGCTTCAGAAACAAGGTAACAAAACAAACCCTCCAAACAAATGAAGTCTTCGTCTACTTAAACAAAAATGTTCAATCAAATGAAAGATTTCTTCTGGCTTATCTTCATTGCCGAGTTCTTGCTCTTCATCAATGATAAGATCTAGTTTTATACAAAACAAAATTAAGGTAAGGAAATTGGCCGATTGCCGATAAATCGGTTTGCATTTTCAGCTGATACCGACCAATGACTATTTATAATGTGAATGAGCACTCGGAATAAGGTTGGGTAACACTGGTGGGCTGAGTTCATGTGTCCTACGGAATAATATATGATCAATCGCTGCAACCCTACTACCAAAGTAAGTATGTACAGACAAACACACCAACCTATATCCACGTTAGCATGGATAAAGTCCCCATCTGTGCTCCTACGTACCGTGCCTTTGATGCCCATTAAAGTATGCTCCTGCAAATAAAAATCATATTTGACGGGCAGAAAACAATAAACCTAATCTCAGACCAAAAATGTTGCAAACCTTGGTACGGACAAACAATGACGCGCCATCGACGCTCTTAGGTACACGCCGCTTAAAATTTGTCTTTATCCAGCATATGTCCTCGCATCTCCTGAAACCCCATTTTTTCAAGCACTGACGGCCATAGTCCAGACCGTCAGATGACCCACACCAAAGAAAGACAAATGATCGAGGTGCTGCGATTTCCTCTATCTCCAAAGCCATTATCTTTATTAACAATACTTGAATGAATACTAGAAACTTGGAAATTAAATGAACCTAATGGATATAAACTTAGCTGTGCTTACATCTTCCCAAGAAAAAGACTTTCTCCCATCAGAAGGATGTCCTACTTGCCTCTGGTATTCTTCTAAAGGTGGTTGAATGAGTATAACCTCAAATTTCGATCTAAGATGTTCAGAAATATTGATATATAATGGAGTATTTCACTCTGTTGGAGTAGAGATATCTGGAATCTGTACAACATACGCTTTAAAAAGGCGTCATTTCATTGCCAGCTTCTGAGCCCGGTATAAATAACAAGGTAATTAGGGGATTATAAATGCACTATATTTCTTAAAAGATCACTGATTTTGAGTTGGACAGTTGTCTAACAATTGCTTTCTTACCCAAGATCTCTCAAATCAAAGTGTTCAAGATCAGACCGAAGGTACATCGGTGGAGTGTTAGTTTTTCTTATTAGTTCGTCCTTCAGATAAATAAGGTCCTTCAGTTTTGGGTATTCTTCGAACCGGTCTGCCAATCCCACGTCCCGAATATAATTCTGCGGTCGCTGACCAGTGTCTACGTAGTTTTGACAATAGTCGTTGTGAGGGTTCAGGCTCTGAGTTCCTTTCAAGAATGTGCTCGAGTCCTTGTATACTTCCCTTGAATCCACATCTGCAGTATCTTTCACGGTGGACTTCTGCAGCTTCCTTTGAAGATCCTAACATATAATACCACAGTAAACTCAAGATACTACAAAATGAGTGATCAGTTTATACAAATTATTGATCATCTATCACATAAAATTCTCAGTAATCGCATCAATAATATATATATTATCTTTAAGCTTGAACATAACAAAATCTTCAAGGCTTAGTAGAATGCACCCTAGCTAATAGTGGTCAACCTCACACCAATATAAACAGGATTATATAACAGATATGCAACCACATTAGACTAACTTCTTTTTGATTCTTTGGTACTGGAGGCTTTTTCTGCAGTTCATCTTGGCTTGAGGATGAGGCTGGAGTGCGTGAACTCTTTGCAGCTAGCTTTTCTTCTTGTTCTATACTGCTGCTGAGAACTGTATGCAACTTGTCAGCACTGTTGACACCGAGCTGTAAAACGGACATCAATGTATAAATAGCATAAACAACTATGACCCAGTTCTGAACGGAACAGGCATAAGAAAAGCCTACCCCGGTTATGGTGGAAATCACAACAACTTACTTGTTTCGCCAGCAGTAGTCGCCTTCGCTTCTGTTTCTCACGAATGTGTTCCAAACGTCTACTGGAATCGGTCTCATTCACTCGTTTGCTCATTTGAATCGATTATTCACTTAATTTGTTACATGTAAAATAAGAAACTTAGAAAGCATGCAATACTTTATCTGCTATACATTACAGACCCCTTGTTCACAACACCTGGGGTACGTTAGTTCTAGCTGAAGTTTGAATGGATCAGTCCTGGGGTACTGATCTATAAACCCCGAAAAAATCTATTTCGGGTCGGCTGTAACGAGTGACCCCGAGTTGAACAACCCTCAAAAACTTGCGGGCCAATTGCCGTTCCACTATATAACAGCAAACTAACGACAGCCGTTATCCCCTTTTAAAGTCACCAACCACCTAGTTACTTAACCTAAATTTAAAAAGAGGATAACGGCTCCGTTAGTTTGTTGTGCATATGAGACTTATGTATGGATTCGCTATTAAATTCTGCATTTATTGGCGTGTCGTAAATAAGGGTTGTTCAGCGCGGGGTCACTCGTTACGGATCACCCGAAATAGGTATTCGAAATAGATTTTCTCGGGGTTAACCTGGATCAATCAACCCAATTTTTTCAGGGGATGTTGGTTTATGTATTACGTTTCATATGTGTCAATTTTAGCGTGATTGGATCATTATAACTCATACATAATAGTTGATTGTACTTTGCCATCTAGCGGTTGGAAGTTTTTACTTCACTTAATGGGTACATATGATCCAACAGTGACATCTAGCGGTTGGAATTCTTTACTTCACCTAACGTTTATAAATGAACTTCTGATGATCCAATCACACATTAGCACATATGAGACGTAATACATGAACCTACATTCCCTAAAAACATTGGGTCGATTGAATTAGGTTAACTCCAGAAAAATCTATTTCGAAACTAGAATACCTATTTCGGGTCAGTCGTGACGAGTGATCCCGCGTTGAATAACATTTAATTACACGTTGAACAATTGCCGTTCCTATATATACGACACACCAATGAATGTAGAATTTCATAACGAATCTATACATATAAGCGCCATATGCACAGCAAACTAACGACAGCCGTTATACCCTTTTAAAGTCACCAACCACCTAGTTACTTGACCTTAATTTCAAATAAGGGGAACGGCTCCCGTTAGTTTGTTGGGCATATGAGACTTATATGTGCGAATTCGCTATGAAATTCTGCATTCATTGGCGTGTCGTATATAGTGAGACGGCATAGTGAGACGGCAATTGGCCTGTGAGTAAATAAGAATTGTTCAGCGCGGGGTCACTCGTTACGGATCACCCAAAATAGGTATTCGAAATAGTTTTTTCTGGTTTTAACCTAATTCAATTGACCCAATTTTTAGGGAATGTTGGTTTATGTATTACGTTTCATATGTGCCAATTATAGCGTGATTGAATCATGATAACTTCATGTATAATAGTTGATTGTACTTTGCCATCTAGCGGTTTGAAGTTTTTACTTCACTTAACAGTTATAAATGAGCCAACAGCGACATCTAGCGGTTGGAATTCCTTACTTCACCTAATGTTTATAAATGAACTTCTGATGATCCAATCACACTGAAATTAGCATATATGACAGTAATACAGCAACCAACATTCCCTAAAATTATTGAGTCGATTGAATTAGGTTAACTACGGAAAAATCTATTTCAAAACTAGAATACCTATTTCGGGTCGATCGTGACGAGTGAACCCGCGTTGAATAACCTTTAATAACTCGTTATACAATTGCCGTTCCACTATATATAACAAACCAATGAATGTAAAATTTCATAACGAATCTCGATGAGTGATTGGATCATCAGAAGTTCATTTATAAACATTAGGTGAAGTAAAGAATTCCAACCGCTAGATGTCGCTGTTGGATCATATATTACTGTTAAGTGAAGTAAAAACTTCCAACCGCTAGATGGCAAAGTACAATCAACTTTTATATATGAAGTTATAATGATCCAATTACGCTATAATTGGCACATGTGAAACGTAATACATAAAACAACATTCCCTGAAAAAATTGGGTCGATTGATTAGGGTTAACCCAGAAAAAAACTATTTCGAATGCCTATTTCCAGCCGGCGTAACGAGTGACCCCGCGCTGAACAACTTTTAATTACTCGCGGACCAATTGCCGTATAACTATATACGACACGCCAATGAATGCAGAATTTCATATCGAATCCATACATATAAGTCTCATATGCACAGCAAACTACCGGGAGCCGTTATCCTTTTTTTAAGATAAGGTTGAGTAACTTGGTGGTTGGTGACTTGAAAAGGGGATAACAGGGAATGTTGGTTTATGTATTATGTCTCATATGTGCTAATTTTCTCGTGATTGGTTCATTAGAAGTTCATTTATAAGTGTTTATAAATCAGTAACTCGGGACCGATCGATTCTAACTTCAATAAACCTGCGGCTAGTAACGACTGCGGCTCACGTACCCTAGGTATTCATAACAACATCGAGAGTAATTTGCTAGATGGCAGTAGGGGGCAGACTCCGCGCGAAATTGAACCGCGATATAGCGATATGCTGGATAGGTTTAAAAGGATTATATTCCTTGCAAATGGGCGTAGTTTGGTTTCATTTTGGTTGAAACTCGTAGGTTGCAAATTAAGAAACCTGATTGCAACTTCTTCTGAGTTATTCAGACAGATATCGATTTGTAACGCAATTGTTAACAACTTGATAAAAGCTACTATGTTCATAAACAGGTAGCTGAAATATTCTGCATGGTATAAACGAGAGAACGCATCTTCCTCGACCGTAGTTACTAGCATATTTACCAAGATAACATCGATTTGTTTCATTAAAAAGAGCAGAAACGGAGAAGAGGGTGTGTGTGAACTGTCTGCATTCAATCAGAAGCCCTGCTATTCAAATACTGGTCGTAATAACCATGTCAGAGACTATACGAACGACGATATTCCACCCTGGAGCTATATGGTGTATTATGATAAGTTTATCAATATGCCATGGTAAGTCATTGTGATTTCTTTACATAATAAATTCAAGCCACAGCAATTTAAGGGCTAGAAGTTGAAATCTAAGGGGCAACACGAATTATTTAGGTTAACTTTAGCTATCATATTATTTTAAATTAAACATAGCAAAACCTATTCTATGGCAAATACAGTGAACTTCATTGTTTCATTGTTTCATTGTTCATTATTGAGATAGTTATGCAAGTGCCTCCTCGTTTTTGTACACAGGTTTATTGTGCTACGAATGCAACAACGCAAAAGACCACGACCACTGTCGTAGAATTGGAAGAATTCGACGGTGCGAAAAAAATCAAGTACTGCTGTTAGTTGTTGCCCGCTTTATCCAACTGAACCTCACATAGTATACGCTTTATGAGATCACAGATTCGTTATAATCACTGAAATTTGATTATTCGCCAAGTATGCCACAACGCCGCACTGGAAGTTCATTCGTTATCGTAACATATGAAATTATTATCAGTATTCACTGTATTAACAGTAGCCTCTTGCACGTAGAGGTGTGACGAACATTATTTAATCGCACCTTCCGATCTTGTAAAAAGTTATAACGGGGGAAATCGCTAGTTTCGATTTGCTTATCTAATGAATGTTTACTATTTCAGGAATCTTGCCAAACCACAGAGCGTATAGATAACGTTCAGGGTTCCAAAGTAAAAATTACGAAAAGGTGCAAGCAGGCGCGAGCATGCGAAGTAAACTATCAACAAAACAACTACACGAAACCAGAGCCTCAATGCCGATATTTCAAAACTATATCGGTATGCAGGTGTTGCTGCATCACAGACTTTTGTAACCAGGACACCGATACATGCACTGGAGGTATTTATTTCATACCATTCCTAAAATAGACTGTGAAAGAGGCCATGTTTCCCCACTATCTCTGCTTCATTGTGATCTAGAAACAACAGCCAATAAAATCAATTGATAACAAAGTAGAGAATCGAAGCAAGTCGAACACGTTAAAAAAATTCTATATATTACATATTCTTTTGTTATTTCATATCTAAGCAGTTACGAATCCGAGGCTTTTAAAGGAGAAGCGCGACCCGGACAGGTATTGTCCAAATGTAACCGACTTTAATAACGGTGAAGTAACTTGCGATATGGGAAACACTCCGGGTTCTGTCTGTCAGTTTCGATGCTCCACGTTTTACGACCTCCATGGCAATACCTCTATAACCTGCCAATTTAAGGATGGGAAGGCGGGTTGGTCAGATGAGCCACCTTGCTGCGTCAGTAAGTATGAAAATACCTAAGTCTGCCTTAGGCAAATTGTCCTTACGTAGTTAATTCGATATTGCCTCTATCATATTGCTATTTCCAAATATTTCCGTGGTATTACGTAGCGTGGCTGCGTACTTGCGTACTAAGAAGCAAAGATATTGTAATCGTCAATATCGAAATGAACTGATGGCATAGCCGTTTTACACAACAAACTGAAGTTCAAATCATTTAAGGCCATCTTCAGCTATATACTTTCAATTGTTTTGACTTATAGTCCCACGCAAGCGTGCGTATTTTCTCCCTTCTCACGAAAAGAATGTGACAAATAATTACCGTAGTGCCTCATTCTTTGCACGACACTAAGTTCGTATGTTCTAGACTTCGACTTGAAGTTCGAACGATAGTTCTACGCTCGAACAGCGCGCGTAGTGAAAAAAGTGTGCTGACGGGTAAAGTACGTTTGTGATAGCCAGCATGTTATAATTGCGGTTAGCGGCTTCGCCTTGATACTTTGTTAACCAGAGGAAATAGAAACCAAAGCCTATAATGCACAGTAGTGAGTTTGTGATTTGCCGCGGGAGTGATTGAAATTGAAACTATCACCTTAAATTATATGTATTTGTTGTTTTTTATGGGTTCGGATTAGTTCACTTTCCATTATTTCCAATAGGGATGATTGATTCGGACTTCAAACAATTCAGAGTTCGAACAGCCCCCTGTAATGGATTGAGTACGAAGTATGAGGCACCACTTTACTGTAGATGTGTACCGAAATTGAGAAGATTAGCATTATGACGGAACCTACCTTATTACCTTTTACTTAATTTAGAACCATGTCCACCACATGCAAGCATGGACCTCATAATCGCAATGGATGTATCGTCTCAAAGCAGCAAAAACGCTAACGACATGATAGAGTTCGTCAAAACTTTAGTAAGGTGAGATCATATGTAAACAAAAAGCACGACCTTTGGCTTTTGTTTGTGACAAGATTTGCCTCGAAAATTACGTATTCGTTTACAAGTCCGTTCAAAATGGGTTCAGTGGAGAGTCGCATCGGCGTTGTTGCGTTCCACGAAAAGGTGATCGCTGATAATGAGATACTGTTGTCCATGTATAACAAGACTGATGACCTGCTTCGCGCTATCGATAACATAAAACTCGACAACTCCCCATCAGGTATATCCTATTATATTTCCTCAGCAAAACTTGTCATTCATGATAAAATCTCGAACAAAAATGCTTTAGGCTATTATCATGTCAAGTGCAGTATTGCAACGATACGCTGTAAGAATATCTTGTGTGAACTTTTACCATAGGAACTCGCACTGGGCAAGTGTTAGACCACGTCAACAGCGTTTCCCTCAAGCCGTCCAATGGGAATCGTAAAAATATACGGGATGTGCTTCTACTCATCACGACTGGCAAGCCTGTCGAGGAAATAAGGGATCCGATCACGACCGCAAAGTTAATGAGAGACAATGGCGTGCAGGTATCAGACATAAGATCACTAAATATTACTGTATTTCAGCCGAAACATAAATGAAACGTTGTTATAAGTAGCCATTGAAAACAAAGAAATCCAAACGCGATAATTCCAGCTAATCTAGCTAACGATAGAAAATCTTTCAATATCGAGTTCTTTCTATCGTGATGGGTTGCGAGATATATTGACATAATAACTGGTTTAAAGCACGAGGTTATAATAATTACGAACGCTTTCGTAAGAGGCTAAATGCGTCAAATTGTTCACGGGAATGCATTTGTTCTCGACATCCGAATTACTGCAGTACTCACTCAATGCGGCTGATACAGTATAGAATTGTGAAATACATGTCCATTCGTGGAGACTAATATCGATAACTAAGAACACGTACAGAGAGACGACGAAATCTCGCAAGTTTATCACGCAATTGCAAAAACAAAATAAATTTGATAAAAATGTAACACCACCTATATAGCCTTGATGTGATAATGGTCCGACTGAAATTTAAGCATCGTCTCTAGAAAGCCTCATGGTTTTGGCAATCTCAACTGTTATCTTTAGGTAATTACTGTCGGTCTTGGGAAGCGGGTGGACACGGTAACATTGAGAGGAACTGCTGGAAATTCCAGAGAGGTAACGTAACAACTTCTTTCACAATAGAATTTACAATATCGATTTTATTAATGAAACATTGTTATGGAATTTCTAGGCAATTGAGGTTCTTGAAGATCTTGAAGGAATCCAAAAGGGGCATGTTAGCAAAAAAATTTTGGATGTCGTCTGTGGAAATACATGCGTACGGGAGTAGGAATGAAAATACCATTTTTTATACTTGATTTCTTCTTTGCTATCATACATGAAAAATCGAGGATCCTATATTAGATGCAGGCTTACTATTACTTGTATTACTGTTTCATAAACTGGGAATGTATCGTGAATGACGTGGTTAGTTTATTGTTATCCATCTACTTGCATATATTTTGGTTCTCCAGAGAGGAATATAGCGATACCATATATATTGTTACCAGAATATCTGATAAAAGACAAAGATCATCAAAAGAAATCGTCTTGTCAGTGATTTATTGACTGCTTGGTGAATGACAAACAGGACAGTTAGGTAATCGACCAAACAAACAATACTTAGAAACAAAATTCACCACCGCTACAACTGTACAGTGACTGAATAAATCATAAAACCTACAAAATACCATTTCAGTGTAACAGTAATCTATTTACATCGGAAATAATCTCGTCTAAATTAACAGCTATATACAGAGATAATGCAAGAGAAATTCTGCTGATTCAAGAGGAGTTTTATAATAAAGGCAATTGGTTTCTGTTGCAGCAGGCGTGATCTGGCAAGGATTCTATGCGAGTTCTAGACATAGAATAAACTCCATGTAGGTTTTCCATGAATAGCGCAGGAAAGAGGGCAAGGGGAATACTTTAGGCCGAATTAGTCAGCAGAATATTTTTTGATGGGTGTATATATCTGTTTTTGCATTATCACACTTCACCCAAGGCAGCATATTAAATTGTACGACACCACTGCACTCTCGCATGCACCTATTTGACAACTGAGGCTAGTGTGCCAAAATGTAATGGATTTACATTTCCAACTTAAGATATCAAAATTGGCAATTTCATCAATGATTCAAAGTTATGGGATAGCCAATAAAAAACAAAGCAATGCATTTCTTAAATCTTATAATTATCAATATCTATAATTGCTGGCGATAATAATGTTTTTTTTTTACTCACATTGAAAGATGTGAATAAAGCACAAGAAGAGAGCAGTTTAACTGTTCAGTTGACTATGATATTATATACAGATCATTAGATCCTTCGTTCTATTCAAAGGATTTGTTACTGTTAGGTAAAAGCAGGTCGGTTGCAATAGCGAAGTAAGTTTGAAAAGCAAATGGTGCATGTTTGTGGCATTGGATGAAACACCAATTTGTTTACAAGAAATAATATATCTAGTAAGGGAACTAGACAATCGGCTAACGCATAAAATAACCTAATGAGAGAAGTATGAACAGTAATTATTCTATAGAAATGGACTCTATAAAACACTGCACTCAGGCAGTTGTTTAAACCGACAGTGTAGAAAAACAGACAAAAGCTGCGACAGCGAAATAAAAGCTGATACCATTTGGGAATCTATAGTGTTCTCTTACCATTAACACTGATAATGTTTATTTTGCATTCAGAATGACCAAGTCTTATCTCAGGATAAAAAAATTACTTCAACAAAACATAACGGGAGAAATTCATAGATCTACACAATAGAAAACATCGGGCAAATGTCAAGTGTATCAATTTTGAACTTCAATAATAATACTACAATCAAGTTTATCAGGTTTCGTAGAAATATTTACGCGTCAATTTGCTGATTTTATACACGGAACTTTTTTCATTAAATTTATTATTATTATTATTCATAACCCTATTTTCAAGCAAGGAACAGAGGTATTACGAATGGATGGCCATTTGCGAACTTCCCAGCGGGTAAACATTGCATAAGCCTACATGGTCATAGGTTACCATACATATACAGTGCGCTCGATATAGATGCCAAAATATTCCTAGACGACAATTCAAAATAGGGGAGATATTGAAGAAACCTGGAATCGTGAATGTGACTAGGGACTCGAGAACTGTTCTGGATCTTACCCAAAAATGAAACTGAAGGGTACAGGGTACAAGTGACAGTGGAATTGAGTATTTTAAATAAAATTACAATAAAGAAAATTCATGATTATGTCCATCTTAATTTAAAAGACCTAATCTCTTTCTATGCAGTGGCAAAGCACATGGCATGAATCTAATAATTAGGCAGTCAGGGACGCAAGCGAAGCAACAACGTGAGTGTCATGAGTTGTCCAGACGTCACCGCTTTCATCTAGGGTTTCGATTGAACTCAGGAAATGCCGTCCAGAATATCCACCCACAGCAAAGAGCAAGCCGTTCAGCTGTCAGTGAAGTGTGAATAGATTTCTTTTTGATTTATGTATTGACTAACTGGGTTTATTCATGGGTACATTCTAACAGGGCAAAACTGTCTATATATAGATAGATATATATAAATATATTTATAGAGAACTGCCAGCTTCACATCTTGAAATACAGTAGATCCTCGCATTACGAGCATGGCGAGAAACTTGCTTTACGTGCCGCCATTCGTGAATATTTTTGTATCGTACGACGAGTACAAATTTTCAGTACGAGTGACCGTCATACACGATATACACAGTGGCGACGTAAAGAGAGGCAATAATAGCGTCGTTAGCTGACGTCATCGATTTAGAATTCTAAGAAATAGCACGTGCTCAATTTGAAGCGCTCCTCCCACCAAGCGCAGCCTGCACTCGTTCAATTCTCGTGTTTATCTTGTAGCAGTAACATCCCGGGCGATTTGAGCTAGTGAATTTTTTGTGTTTCGTGCATTTTTTGGATTTATCCTGTGTTAACTATTTGTGTTCAAAGGGTCATAAACCATGGGTCCATAGAGAGTAAGTGCTAAAGATGGGGGTAATAAGAACAAAAAGCTCACTAAAATAGAAGTGAAGAAAGAAATAATAGAAAACATGAGAGAGGAGTGCGTGTAGTGGACTTGGCAAAGCAATACAAACACTTATAACTGAACTTAATTAAACCTCTTCATTTTGCGTGGTTTTTAGGAGGCTGGAATGGATTAATTATTTTTCCATTAATTTAAATGGGAAAAATCGCTTTGTAATACGAGTAAATCGTAATACGAGCCCGGTTTGGGAACGAATTAAACTCGTACTGCGAGGCTCTACTGTTTATATATGAAACAGCATGCAACTTATCTATCAGACATTTTTGAGTCTACTTATGCACCATACTGTACTATCCTACCCCTACTTTTATCACCCATAATAAAATCACAGTACTCACAGAAACAAGACCAACATTGCACCTTGGCAACGTCAAGCTGAATTTAAGAACTGTCCAGGAATCGGTCACTGGCGAGTACTCTTCCATCGACGACCAGAAAGAACCACCGTCTGAACCACCGATGCAATACAGTTTGTCTATAAAGAAGATTTCAGAATCCCATTAAAACCGTTTCTTTATTTATTGATATGGATAGATATTTCTATCATACCCATTTGGGTTGCCAATCCAGCACCACGTCTGGGCACCTTCAACGGCGCGACAAAAAACCATTTCTCTCCATCGTAGCATTCTACTGTAGTCAAGCTGGTCCAGCCATCTGTCCCACCGACACAATATAAAAGGTCATTGAGGACCGATGCTCCTGCTAAACTGCGGCCTAAAAAATAGGTGTTTCTCGTAAATATACAAAATATCCCTGTAGCACTGTAAATAATTTATGCTATCTGGTTATCTAGTTTACATACCAGTATTCAACGGGGCAATTTGACACCACACCTCGGTTTTCGGATTGAACTTATGGCATATTTTCAAACCAGCTACTCCTGTTGTCTGCTGCACTCCACCTATGCAATACAAGCATCCTCCTAATACAGCCACCTGAGAAATTTAACAGTATTGACTTGTTATAAAAAACTGAATGGAAATTTCATGCAAATAAAATCTTACCCCAGCTCCCGAACATCTCATAGGTAGAGAAGGTGCAGCAGTCCATCTGTCTGAAACAGGATCATACTTTTCCATAGAGGACTGGTCCTTTGAGCCTGTTGATCCACCAACAGCATAGATCTGTCCATGGAGAACAGCAGCAGAAAACCTTGCCCTTTTTTCAGCCATGCGAGCCAGAGGACTCCATCGGTTGGCGCTAGGGTCATAACATTCGACCGTATCTAAGCATTCAGATTGATTGTATCCTCCTATAGAAAAAAAACAAAGGCTGTAATTCGAGAATAATGCATTATTGATAAGGTAATTTTTGCATCAGCAAAAACAGTCAATTACCAAGAGCGTATATTTTTCCATTCAAAACCGTCACGCCAGCAGCGCATCTCACACATGTCAAGTGCGAAAGCTCGGTTACTGATCCCACAGACGAAGTGCATGAGTGAGACGAAGACGAGGAAGCTGAAACGCAGCTGCTCGTACTACCGTTTCTGAAATAAGGTGTCATAAATCAATTGGTCTGGAAAAACTTCCAAATGAGAAAGCACAGGCACTAGCGAAGTGTCTGTAGCCATACAACTTGGTGAGTGTAATCTAAGACAACATCNAAAAGCCACCGTCAGCAAGTGCATAATTAAACACATAAACCAACCCTAGACAAATGAACCAGCTTAAAAAAATTATTTATATAGATGTGTGTGAATGATAAACTCTTCATTTATTTACTTCCAGCCTTGACTAATAAAAATTTGGAATATTATTGGTAGGCTTACAACACCTTAAAGCAGTGGTTCTTAAGTGAGATGTGAGAGCTGGAGATGCAAAGTATAGCACCTTTCTACAACAATTGTATCAATTTTATACAGATATGACTTTCCAGTGTAATTAATTATACAGCACTGTAGCCAATTTGAACAGTCACAATCAACCATAACCTTGTATGATTTTGTCTCATTTCAGTAACAAATGTACATTGTACTTTTATGTCTTTTATGGAAATTTAGAGTTGGAGGAGTAGTGAGATCATTTTTGGGCATACGACCACTTGAATACGTTAAGAACCACTGCCATGGAGTGATCTACACATAAAGACGTCTGAAGAGACACTCCATAAATCAAAATGAAAATCTTATTGAAGTCATATATCATAGAGCAAATACAATTTGAAATACGGAGTGATCATCCGACGCCTTAATGAAAATATTGTGACTTGACAAGACAAATGCACTTGAGCATAATCACACAGAAGACAAGAACCAGTGAAAGAATTAGATTGCAATCAATACCACTGATAAAAATTCATCAAAACCGGATAAATTACAACATCCTGGTGTGAGTGTGCATTCGCCGAGGAATCACTGAACCTCTACATATCTCACAACCCCTACTACGACAGACACTGTCATTACCCAGTATTGAAGTTCGGTACTGAGCTCATGTTGCTTGTCAGATGAAGGCATAAGGTTGAAAGTACGTCGCCAAGGCAACAAAGCATGATCACATGATCTAAATACGAAACACTATAGTTCCACATCAACCTAATCTAAGGAGAATAAGCAGACCCTTGGACCTGTCGCTCTACCTGTGGTGGGCATGGACGCAATGATGTTCCACTGTCCGTCCACTTTGCAGCAGCTAGGGCCGCTGCTTTTGGTCGAGTTGGATGACGAAAGTGAATCTTCAGACAACGACCTTGTAAGCCCTATTGAATTGTGGTTGGGATTATCAAAATTCACAGGTCTTCTCTCCTATGAGGAAAAGATTTATCAGTGATTGTGAGTATCATCTTTATATTAGTACTTAATTTCATAGAGAGAAGTGCATCAGAGCATGAATTATGAAGAACGTTTACTAGCAAAATGAACTCATTTAGCCAAGGACGTCTGACAACATCCATCAATAATTAAATTACATTTAGCCAGCGACAGTATACGGATGGGTGAGCACTGCACTGGAAGTGCTATTTGGTACTGCATTACGCCCTTGAAATTTATATGCTGGAAACAGGTGATTAATGCTTTCAGAGCATGTGATGAATGTCATACCTGATTACTCTGATCTAGCATATTTGGTAGGTTGTCACCTACAGCGGTCAGTTCCTCAACTGTCAGTCTCTGAATCTACACATGTAAAACAATTATAACAAACGTATTGCATAGGATTCAAATTGGTTTTCACTTTGTAGAAAATCATTTCACCTGTTCTGTAAGATCTTCCATGTAACTATCTCCCTTCAACTGGATCATTTTTTTTACCCATCCCATAGCCAGTTGGCTCAGAACATTACTGTCATGTGGGATTACTTGAAAACTAGATTCAGCAATAAATTTCTGTGTGAGAGTCACCATCTATTGAACAAGAAAACACGATTGATGATTGTAAAAGTAATGTGTAGTAATATGCTACTGAAATATTGTGAGGTATAGTATGTAGCTCTAGTGAGTTGACCACAAATTTGTTTTACGGACACACACCTAATATTTCATATTTCCCATTTTTATTAACTACAGTTGAAGTTTATTTTGATGAAATTTTGCTTTCAAGGAATCTTGATAATTCAAAGATAAACAAAAAAAAAGAACCAACTCTATGGAGGTCAATCTGTATAGTATGACTATTTTTTAAACTAAACTTACACGAAAACGTTATAAAGAGTTATATTTATGTTCAAAAATCAATATGCAATCGGTATTTGATAATTTCTAAAAGTGCCCATAAATTATTTTCACCTGACCTGTAATATATTAACCTAGAAATTATGACACGCACGTTTCTCCTTGAAACAAGTTCACAGGCCTTAAATAAATACTTGAATTAACTTAAATAACAATGATTTTGTTTGCTTTCAACACAGTACCATTATCAACAGAACAAACAAACGTACTCTGATTTTCGGCAGCACAAGAAATTCATTGCTCTTCGTTACAAGTTCGAAATGCTCTTCTATATACTCCGCTACAACGTTGAGCAAATCAATGTCTTCCACATTAGAAGCGAGTCTAGATGACAAAGGGTCTATGAGTAACATTTAAATTATTTTTTATGCAAAAGGTCACAGATACCTCCATGTCTCTACACAGTTTTCTACATCGAGGTTGTTAATAATATGTCTCCGGCAGATGGGCATAACACGCTCCATCTTGAGATTCACGCTTGCGCAATATACTGGAATCAGTAGTCCTTGTGGTATGACCAATCTGCTCAAAAGCAATGATAAGTATAATACACAACCATGTCTTTCAACAAGTTTAATGTATATATGCAAATTTAACTATGAATATTTGGATTTTGCTAGTAAATATATGGAAATTAACCAGTAATACAGTACTATGTCTCAGGATGAATACCCCAACATACTTAGAAGTATACATGTAGTCTACAAGACATTCTAGTGCATCAGGAGACAATGTAGGCTTGAAGTGGTTGATCGTAATTCTAGGTAAATGTCCGTTTCCTTCCTCCTCTCTGAGCAGTTCTTTGTATAAGAAACGTGATGCGCCGACAACCACTATCCTGTGACAATATATTTCCCGTCCACCGACCTGGATATTGTGATGAAAGGTATTCTATGAATTTCAATACAATGTAAGAACAAGGTGGCTAACGTTAAGGGTTCATCAAGAGGAAGATCTTGTTTAATATTTCAAATCTATGTAAGTACAGTAGCAAATCATGCTGAAAGAATGTAACACTAAAAAGTTTGGCTATATTTATTAAATATTTATAAATCCTGTGTAACTGGAAAGCATAAAGGTAACATTCAAACCACATCTCTACATACCAAAGGAATGATGCTGGATATATAATACCAAAGCAGTGAAGATTAATATCTGCGAAAAAAATTTGCTAAGTAAATTAAGCCAATGACATAAATGTTCGTGTCAATCTTTTCACTTTCAAAAATTGCGAGCATCTATTTTTAGCACATTGTCAGACTTTCTATTGTTCAAGAACAATTGAAAGACACTCAAATGAGGGAAAGCAAATACACAAGCACACTTCCATACGCAGGTGAACCACTCGAGAGCTGTTATGTCAAATACAAATACATGTTTGAGTTCATGGCAAACATTTAAGGAAGTTGCTTTTAGGCGAGTCAGCTAAACTTTTCTTAAGTCACCTATGACTCCTGAATAGAAGCTGCTCGCACTCAATGCTGAGGCGTTTGTATTGAAAGCAAACAATGAAACAAAGAGGGAACCTGTAAAATAGCATCACAGAACTTTTTGTTACGGCGAAATACGTCGAGGTGGTGCATTGTTGAAGTGTATAATTCGTCGTCAGTCCACAGCAGAGGATGAGTCTGTGGTCTTTGCTTGAAACCGACTTTTGGACTTGACTGTTTGGATTCTGTGATGAACAAATTGTAAAAATGCCTTCTTTTTTTTTCAAAAAATCCTCTGTAAAGCAGCACGTGAATTTTCAATCAGGGCATGGAATATATATTTCCATTTCCTACAATTGAAAAGCTGCATTGCATTTATAATATCTTGTGGTAAATACCTGCAATGCTGTGGTTTATTAAAGACAGAATCGATTGCACTTTTATATTATCATGTTACAATCCCCTACAATCCTACAACAGATAGTACCTGGTATTTTGTGTTACATATCAAGCATTGTTTGTAAGTAATATGAGAAAACAATTCAGTAGAACAAATAGTCGACTCTACAATAGTGACACTGTTACATATACAATGGCGGAAGGAACATTGTATTGTATTAGAGAAGTGAGTTCTTTATGCTTGAAGGGATGCTAATGTGTATGTGAAAAAATCTAGTAGAATACTCATTTATACATGTTGAAAAACTAGTTGTTACCAACCCATATCCCAAGTTCATGTTTAGCTCAATTGTACTATCTGTATAATCCTACATAATTAAAATCATTGATTTGAATCTACATAGAACATATACCTTAGCAGGAGCTAACATCTAAAATGAGCAAGACTATGAAAATATCGCTTTGACTTGGTATTGGATCGACTGTTATAAGCAAAGATATAACCTCGTATTTGACTCCCGTACACATCTTCAGATTCTTCATCGCTGCTATTATCAGACGTTTGGCAGATCTCTGCTTCTTTGTCCGGGTAGATATCGTTACTACTGAGCCGCTGCAAGCCCGTGCCAGCATTTCTACTTTCGACACTCGAACAATCATGATTACCATTGATTTGAACTGCAGCTTCCATGTTATCCTGTCTCGATTCATTTGTCTCCAATTCAATCACACACAGATCTCTACCAGCAAATTCTATTCCACTGCCTTCTATAATATTCAACCTATCACTTTCTTGTATGACACCTGATACCGCATTGCAGACATCTTCTTTCTGCACAAGTGCATTCTTGCAGTCACTTACATCATGTTTACTGCCGTTTGAAGAGTTTTCGGATGTGTTCTTTCCGGGCACGCTCTCAATACTTTGATTTTTGATATCATCCATTTTATGATGTGATGATGTACAAGCACTTTGGAAACTCAAAAGAAATTTGAAGATAATATCAAATAATTTTTTTCAGAACTAACAGAATTTTACCGATGATGAATGTTTGTCGAAAGATACGATTATTGTTCGAGTTGATTGTAGCCCTGCACGACCGGCTACATACAAGCAGGTAGAGCGATTGTTGACCTTGATAAAGCGGTTGATTGAAATCTCAACATATTTTTTTCTCTAGTCGCCGTCATGAAAATTGATGAATTATGGATGGAACAACGAGCAAGAATCCTGACGATCATCTTGAGAAACTCATGAACTTGTTTGTCATTTCTACCTTGATAACACAGTGTTCTATGAAGGCACTGTTGCAGGACTATCAATATATAGATACTAGGAGAACAATAACAGATGAATTAAGCAAGATGAAATAGCGCATGAAAAAATGGATGATTGATAGCTGATATGCAATTCAAACTGCATTAAAATGATAACAATATAGAAATGACAATAAAAATATAAATTAAAATTGTGCCCGGCAATATAGGATTTGCTGTGATTATAATCAGGATTATCAACTAAGCCTACTGTCTTTATAATCCTCCTTGATGATTGGAACAAGAACAAATGAATTACCGATGCAAGATTCAATTTATTAACTGCTATTACATTTTCAATCACTATATTACAAGAGATTAAATTTATCATGGGTTGTAAACGAAGTGAAAATCGCACAACAGGAGGGCTAAGGGTATAGCTATATGAGTACTGGTCTAATAGGAAGGTTAGGGGAGTAGAGGGTTAAAGGCAGAGCATGATAATGTTGTCTACATTCGAAATCAATAGCGATCCTACTTCCAGAGGTTCCATATACTAGTACTAGTCTAGTAGTGTCCCTCTGAAAACCTAGTTACGTTAGGTGAGCTTAAGCTTAGGCTAGGTTAGCTGAGAGTTGAATAATAGTAATTCTACCCCTCAGACAAACCTAGCCCAAGCTACCCTAACCAAACCGGTTTTCTGAGGGACCACACTTCTAGAATAGTATCATGAGCCTCCACAGGTGAGCAACAAGCATTCAGTTGTATTGGACATCGCATTTTCCGCCCTTCAACACAACCAAAAATCAATGCAATTTGCAATATTTTTTTTATAATAATGATATTTCGCAAGTCAAAAGGAAAGTACATTATTCATCTTAAAGCTTACATTATTGAGTTATCTTAGGTCCAATGCAAAAGCTTGCAATGCTAATATTACCTAAACAGAATATGCAGTGCTGCAGTACACGAAAATATCAATCTCTTTTAGCAACTGGGTATATGCGTCTGGAATTTACGGATCATTGGTTAATTGCTAAGAACGAATAACTGATTCAATACTGCAGTCTGCTTTCACATATCTGCATTTACATTTGACTCTTGCTGTTTCAAAAAATCTGCGAAGAAAGCTCAAACGATGATGAAAAGTACCACCATTAGAAGAAAAAGGCAGCGCAGAGCTGGCAGCACCTGGTCATGAGTCCCTAAAGACCGAAGACAAATCAGGTTCATTCGCTTTCCTGAATCATACTAATTAGTCATGCGTTAAATCATCCCTATTTATGATGTCATATATTTTCGGCGGTGTTTTTTCATTTAAAAATATTCTCGACACAAATATAAAAGATAACCGGAAATCAAAAATAATACTTACAACATGGATGCATAGGAAGCTCCATTATTTTTTCAGTGCAAAGAGGTACGACTAATGGGCTGCGTAACAGGTCAAATCAAAGGTTGTTATTCCACTTTATGGCGGCCCCCATGGCCTATTTTATATGCAAAAGCCTCTTGGTACAAAAACATGCAACCTTGAAATGGATACATCGAACACCTGTGAATGCTGATACCAGACCCCAACCCAATTACTCCCCTGTGAAGTTCGCAGTCTTGAATCTTTGACTTGTTCTTCAGTCAGCAAATCTTGGTACTGCATTTAAACAAATCACATCAGTTTCATTATAATATTTTCAAGAGCGGCAATCATTTTATTCGCACGTAATATAATAAAATTAATGCCTCAATATTTAATCATGAAAGAACAGAAATACAGTAAATACAAAAAAGTGAGCTGTATGACTGTTGGCATGGCATTCCGTCTTAAGCTCTGAATGTTCAAGCAGAAATAAAACAAAGCTTGTTAGCAACTTTTTCTTTTGAGGGTAGATCAAGACTATGACCTAAAGAATACTCCATTGAGTTAAATTCAGAATCTCCAATCAATACTACACATATGATTTAGCTGCATTACATATACAAGAACACTGCTGGGTAATGACAACGAATGTATGAAGTGCTTCAGAAGAAGCTTGTGCCAGCAAATGACAGTAGACTGATAGCATATAGAAGAGTATGGAATAGCCAAACACAGGGGGCTGAAAAAAAAATTGCAGAAGTACATCCATATGAAAGAAAGGCAGCATCAATAGGTGATTGATTCTCCGTTCAACAATTAGCAGGGTTTTGAATAGTGTCCAAATATTGACTCGCATTACTAAAATTAAATAACATGCGACGTCAACAGAGTCATGAGCTATTGGGGTATGAAATCTAATAAATTAAAAGACATTCAAACTACAGAATAATTTGTGCAACATAACTATATCAATTCAATTTTTCAAACATTTTCAGACTACTATACTGGTAGAGATTGAAATTGGAAGTTATATCTACTGTTGTCGACTATTGCGATGTTTTCATTAGGTCTTGTCAATTGAAGGGTCAGTTGAAAATACTGTAATTTATGGTCATGAGCTGTAAGAAAAAATTAAAAAAAACCAGGAAATTGGAAAATAAAGTTGCCAAGCAAAATATAAAAAGTCAAAATGTAAAATTGCATGCACTGCTGCTTCTACTTGAAATCAAATGTTGAGCTTCTCAACTAAGAGTGCATATATATATATATAAAGGTAGAGCTATAAGCGCATTTAGTAGCATATCTGCCGTAACATCTTCAGTATCAGAGAATGAAGTATATATCCATCAGCAGAAAACATGTAAAATTATAAGAATCTGTTTTAACAACTGCACAACTATGATGCCATGATATATACAGCCAGAACAAAATGAGAATCATAATATTGCAACCATTTCTTGAATCAGATAACTGACTTCTTTGGAAAATGTTTTTCGGTATTGCTGTTGCTGCCTATTTGGTCCGCCTGTATCTTTTTCAAAACGACCGCCGTTTCTGGATAAAGACTCCAACCTCTCTGCTTTTTCCCTAAACTTGAAACGATTTTTAACACTGAATGACGGTATGAGAGCGAGGGCATCATTCGACAACCGGCTAAGTCTTTTCGTCGCCTCTATGGTGGAAGTCTGTATAATAGTGTAGTCAACAAAAGGTTTCAAGAATTTATAATTTTTTCTGGCCTAAGAGTGAAGAAAAGTAACTTACATTATTTTGAACCCACTGATTCAGAGTTTCCTCAGTTTTGGCACAATTTTCCTTGAAAGTTTCCTTGCTGACTTCGTTCTGCTGATTTGCGTGATTATACTTCCTCAAAGAAAGTCTCGCAGCGACCAGCGGGTTCATTGCCGTAATGTTGTCTACAGAAGAACTGCTATCTGAAATTCTTGCAGGACTTCGTGGTGAGGTTGGCGTAGATTTCGAGGACCTAGTTTTGGCATCATTGTACACTGCTACGGTCGACACTTGCAGCTTTGGCAGCGGCAACACCTTTCGTCCGCGCTCAACCGAAGGCACGCTGCTGAAAAATATGTTTGAGTTGCCCTTTGGAAAAGATTGAGAAAGGCCCGGGCTGGACTGGGATAATGCTCGAGCGGCATGGCGGGGAGACGGTGGCTTGAAATTCGGAGGAGGGGTTTCAGGTGTGGTATCACCAGAGTCGACCGATGTTTTGAGGAAGAAATTTTCGAGAGATTTGTTACTGGATGAATATTTGGAACTTTTTGCATAAGGTGGCAGCGCATCAGGACGCTGTGTCATAGCCGGACTCCTCGATGAGGCGTTTTTTTTCTTCGTATGCTCTTCAGGAAAAACAAACACGGAATCATTGTCCTTAGGGGTACACACCAAGCTTGGACTTTCTAGTGACGAAGCTGAAACTTTTCTGTTGGCATTTGGCATAAAACTGTTTGGAAATTTACTTGGGAGCACGACCATCCCGCTGCTGTCTCTTATCGACGCTGAATTCCTCCGGTAGGAAAAAATGGGTTGATTTTCATCCCGAGGTTGTTCCTTAAGAACATGAGATGACATAGAGGATGTCGACTTGGCCGAGGTGCTTTTTGCTTTCGTGCCTTTGAGTTTGGATTCACTGCTCTCTTGAGTGATTTTCTGTGATCCAAAGTTCTTCTTCCAAGAACGTCTCAGACTGCTTCTTGAGAAGAAATTAAGCGACTGCTTGCCTTTACGACTGCTTCTGACATCTTCAAGAGAAAGACAGTTATTTAGCATTCTTGAAGTACCACATCTAGTTAAAATTAACCCGCAGTGGCATATCCAAGGTATGACACTAACTTTCTGGTAAAGTCTAATTCGTTAAAAGATTGCCGAGCTTGACTTTTTGTCGTTTTGAGTTGATATTATAGTATCTAGGTTACTTAAAAGATATGTATCCGATGTTTGAACAGGGACAAAATTTTAGCACTTGCAATAGGCACTTTTTTATTTAGTTATGGTACTGTTAACACGTGAAGCTAATTAATGAAATTGTTTACCAAACGGGTGATCATAGTCATTAGATGTGTCGCTACCAGACGTCGCTGTTTTTTTCGACTGACCAGGCTTGATTATATTCAAAAACGACTTCTTTTCCTTTTTTTGGTTGACATCATTGCCAGGTACAACTAAAATAAACGAGTGCATGACATAAATACCGATGGTGCATTCTTGAATATAGAATAATTGCAGTTGCATTACTTGCAAACGGAGACACAAACTGATTGCCCAGCGAATCATCAGTTGTCGAGTGGGTCAAGCCATGGGACAGTTCTATAAATTGAAAACTATACTTTAAAGGCAAATATAATGACTCTGTATATTCCTATGAAATAATGTAACAGTATATATCACAAACCTGATTCAAATGGTTTGTGATCGAGCCGTAAACTAGATGATTTCTTGAGTTTTTTTGAACGAAGTGGAGACGGTTTCGTGCCTACAGTCTGATCATATTCCTTATGATCTTTAAGAACCGAAATTGAATTGATTTGGATAGAACGCTGATTTTTTAATGAGTGGGGAACATTGTCAAGTATTGGCCTATGAGATACGTCTTTGTCTGCTTGATGACTTTTTCCTGGACTGGATGAATCTTTACCTTCGGTTGCATTACTCGCATTCGGATATGGCTTAGACTCTGAATGTACCAGTGATTTTAAAAGATTAAGATTACCGCAGTATATACAATTACATACAATAGTTACCTTTCTCAAAGGTTTTAGACACCACAGCATCTTGCTGACTGCTGTATGTCCTGAAAGAACTTTCTCGTTTCGGAGGTTTCGGTGCTTGCCGCTTCTTTTTGGTTGCTTTGGGCGAAGCTGTACTACCCTTCTGGCTGCTTACATTCGGACTTAACATTGTTTTGTCTGCTGCGAGATTTTCTTCGCAAGCATTGATTTCATTTTCTACACAATAAATCAAGATTGTCATGAAAATAATCATAAACCTACCAAGTTGGTATTGTTCCAATGTACTGCGGCAAAAAAAAGGTAATCTGTCAGTGCTTGGTATTAGGTTACCTACCACAGATAGACACATCATCCGATAAACTGGCTTGGCTGAAAACCACGTCCGGAATCTTTGCTGAGAGTGTGGAAACTGCACCGCTGCTGTCCTGAGATTCTTTGTTACGGTCACCTGTCTTTATGACATCTGGAGGTGGAGGAGGTGGCGGGGGTGGCAGGTTGTCGTTAAACCTTTGCGATTTCTTCCTAGAAGGAATAGGGTCCTTATTCTCTATATATCTGGAAATACACAAGAATGCATTAGACTGCATTAAGTTAGAAAATGGAAAATTTTATAGTAATTCAGCTTTACCTCTGTTTTTTTACTGGCAACGTAGGTGGCGGTGGCTGGACTGGTAGTTCAGGCACATCGTTAGAGGCATTAAACATGTTTTCTAAGCTACGGTGGATCACGGCAAAAGTGGGACGCAAGTTCATATCCCATTCCCAGCCTAAAGTTAATTCACATGCAATTACGATTCCTCATATTGTGTTATAATTCTTTTTTCAGTTTTTACTCACACTTAAGCATGAGCTCATAGAAAGGCCTTGGACAATTAGTCGGACATTCCATTCTGTATCCATCTTCTAATTTTTCGTACAGTAAGGTAATGTCAATTCCAGGATAAGGTGATGTGCCGTACGTAGAGATCTCCCACAGTAAAATTCCGAAGGCTAAAAATAGGAATGTTCAATCAAATGCACTAAAAGCAATGAATGCTGGTGTTGATTTACACAGAAAAAAATTTGTCTATACTTACACCAAACATCAGACTTAGTTGAAAATCTGTTGTAAGCCAGGCTCTCAGGAGCCGTCCATTTTATGGGAAATTTAGCCCCTGTACGGGCGGTGTAATCGTCACAGCCTTTGACTAGTCGTGAGAGACCAAAATCAGCAACTTTCACAACGTTGTATTCTTCCACCAGGCAGTTTCTCGCTGCTACGTCCCTAAAAGTAACGAAGAAAATATTATACAGCATAAAAACAACATTTGACTTTCTATGTACTATACTGGACATTTATAGTACATACAATCTCATACCTGTGAATGTAATTTTTCTCTTCCAAATACTGCATGGCCGAGGAGATCTGTGTCGCCATATACAAAAGCGTAATCGAGTCAACACACATCCTGTCACACTTTCTCAGATATTCCAGAAGATTTCCCATACTCATGAACTCAGTTACAATGTAGAAAGGAGGTTCTTGGGTGCAAACCCCTGTCAAAGAAATATGTGTACAGTTATTCACCAGAACCTATGCCTTCTGTGGTGATGGACCCAGCCTAATTACCTAACAATTGTACGAGATTAGGATGCTTGATATATTTCATTACTGCAGCTTCTTTGAAGAACTCTTCAGTATTGGTTGTGTCTTCCCGTAATGTTTTCACTGCGATTACTTTATTGTACCTGGTAATTAGATAATAGAAGTGCTCAAAACAAGAATGCCATATATGTAAATAAGATATTATTCTGAAATAGAACTTCAGATTCTTGGGATTGATTATTATCATATTCCTCAACCGAAACCAATTATTTTCATTTTACTATTTTTTATTTATTTCATTGCTTTCTCATCAGTGTTACAACGTAACGATTATATTTCAGGATAGGCTGTACTTTTGATAAAATAAGCTAAATTCTTAACAGAAAAGAGGTTTGAAACCTTTTCCATACAGCCTCATAGACATCACCATATTGTCCTCCTCCCAGCCTCTGCTTCATCAAAATCTCACTCCTGTCGATTTCCCAGTGATCTTGGTCAGGGGCAATTCCAAACACCTGAATATTAATAAAAAATTTAACATCAAGAAACCACTTTTCTTTGCTACAGTCAGCTCTGACAGTAACAATTTTAATTGCTGATATTTTTTAGGGCAATATTTTATGGTCAATATCACAGTCAGTCTGAAACAGGATCATTCATTAAATAGCCTACTGTTTTAAGTTATAAGTACCGTAGGTTTGGTCTTCTTTGCCGCAGGATAATGGAGAATGGTGACCAGACCATCCGGGGTGTATGAATGATGGTGAACTAGCTCTGGCAAGGTCATAAACTTGTGTTCTGGTGATATGTACAATCTCTTCGAAAGGTAAGAATTGAATATATTACATCAGACATTTCAGAAGATCGAAAACCTGGTATATCTAATTTAGTTGAATGGCAACAAACCTTTTCAGAGTCAGAGTTAATCCTGTAGTGATAAACACGGCCATCAAATCGTACTGATATGGAGAGTTGTCCGGGACAGCTCTCACTGTCACGTACCTGCAACACCACAACTGTTTTGTAATTCCGTAATGGCAAAAAGAATTCGTTATCACTTTAATCATTTCGAAGCCTTAAAATTCTACACAAATTACCAATAGATTGATCCCATGACCCACTGGCGAAAACTAAACCGAACAAATCAATAAAAAATAGGATATTGGTGGTTTCGTGCTCACTGACTTTACCACGGATGGTTTCATAGTTCAAGGATTGTCTCCTACCACAGATGTAAGTTCGAACAGTTATATTCAGATTGAAGTTTAGGTCTTCATGTATCAAGTGGTATTATCCTTCGAAATACATGGTATTTAAAAAAGAGTAGATGGGAAAACGTGCTACCAAAAAACTTCCATTGATGCCACTGCTGAGAAGGTATTCGGCTGCAGCTCGAGAAACTTTGCCATGGTACCAGGAATGTTTTTCAAGGCTGCTTGCCAGTGTTATGTAATTGCTCGGTACCCAGCCTCTATTGCCTATTGTTTTCGATACATCTTGTTCGACGCAGCCATCAACATTAATGATTTCAGCCTCGCACCATTCACCGGTTTGGTTGTATTGGGTGACCTTCAGTTGGCAGCCTGTTGAACAATATCCTTTCTATTGACTTACAAAATATACAGCAGTATGAAAACTATAACACTGGTGTCACAATACCAACCTTTCAATATGGTAAGCTGATTTGTTCCTCCGGATTCAAAGGGATATAACGCTACGAATATGTTGGGGTCGCGCAGCTGGGTCGACATCATGTCTACCAAATTCTCGTGCGATGACCAATACTGTTTTGGTTGTAGCGCATCCGTCGTGAAACAGTCATTATTTGCAACAAAACTAGAGTCGGCGAGCTGACTACCGTCTTGGAAAATCATGAGAAGGAATTAGTAAAGAAACAATCAGTATGTATGTAGAAGGAAAGAGGCTGATGTGCCAAAGCACATTTCTCATATTATAAAAATATTGTGGTGAAAAAGAGCCTCTACTTTAAAGTTCAATAAAGGCAAGTACAAGTTAATTGAGATGGAGAAAAATACATACTAAATTAATTATTTCATCAAATTTCAGGTAAATAAACGACTTGGTATGTGCATTAAGTCACCATTATGATCAATAGGAATCATTAAAACAACTGTACAGCAGCTGTTACCTACAGTTACTCAGTAAAGGATTTAATGAAAAAATACCGCCTAAACATTCCAAGCAGGAAGCAATAAGACTCAATGCAATGTTAAATCACTAAACCATTTCCTTTATAGCTATGAAATGAGAGTTATAAATCGACAACAGAAACACAATGAGTGAGCTGTCTAGAGGAAAAGGAAGCGAGGACCAGTGTTATGTGCTATGCGAGTTCAATTACAATTTCAATGGTAAATGTATAGATATAGAAAAATATACACAATATTTTCTACATTGTGAAATCGCATTAACATTTAATCCACCCAGTATTATAGAATGTTACTATTACGTTTAAATATTGTTAAGAGTTGAAACAGACAGGAACATGCAAACACGTGCCATACTTACATTATATCATAAGCAACCAAGCTGAAAAATGATCAGAAAAATATTTTGATATATTTCTATGATTCAAATTCTGTACTGGTTGATATTATGACTGTATCCAATAGCATAGGTTTATCATAATCCCATCCCTGACTAAATCAGCTATTGCCAAATAAACTCAAAATGTATAAAAGTTTCAGTTCAGTTTTAGTGAAACAAGCTTAACATTTTTATTGCCTTAATCTATTAGTCAAGGTTCCCCTTCGTGGATTCACATGATGTAGATACTCTTTCAATACCTTATTATTGACCTCTTATCACTTAGGCTTCAGCCAACCAGTTCACAATTACAATTTATTTATGCTGCACGCGTATTAAAGCAAGGAAATCTAAGCAAAAGAACATCGCAGTCAGTATTACACTGTCTAGTTATATACCTTCGGTATTTTCGAATACATTTACGTGTGACGACGAACTCCTTCCGAAATGTCTATCTTGAACTGTTACAGGTCCAACGACTGAATCGTTTATTGTTAAATCTCTGTGTTTATTCTGATTTTGCCCCATCAAGATTTCCAAAATGTTTTCTCATCATATATTATTCTACTACTAGAAACAGTAACTTCTATCGAACTGTGTTGAAATACACTGATTACCACGCATGCGCTTGCACATGCGCAGTTCTAGGAATCCTGAATTGGCTTTTCGCAATAACCAGTCGAATGATTACTCCCCGTAATTTATCTCTATGGATAAATATTCACACGGTAAACCAGTCTTTTATAACAAAATTATAAACAAAATGCTTTGATCCACTACCCTCTTTTATCATAGCCCCACAAAATCGAAACAATACTTGGGTTAAAAAAAGGATATTTAATTTTTTTCAGGGAGTAAAAAAGTATGGTATCAATATATGTGCGTTAACTTTTTTGCCGCGATATTGGCTTTAATAACCTCATCTGTTATAGGTTTACAAATTCAGTGGATTTTGACTATTTGTTTTGCGCTTCTTAGCTGGATGAGCGCTACTACCAGGGGTCTTACTATCGCCCCCTGCCCATCCTGTAATATCACTTCTTGAGATGTTTTTATAGACTATCGCCCCCTGCCCATCCTGTAATATCACTTCTTGAGATGTTTTTATAGTTGATAACTTAATGCTTCTCACTTCACTTTATTCATAACGAATTATAATGTGATTATGTTTATTTAATATCTTCTTTCAAACATCCAGCAAAATCTATCCAAATCCATACAAGAAAATAGAATATGTGGATACTGGTATATCTTGGAACTAGCAAAATCCTGCCTCCATCAGCAATGCACAGTAGATTCTAGATCGCTGGTCTTTGACATCTATTATCGTCGATAATTAAGTCAAGCTCCTAGTTTTCATGGCCACACAGATATATACAATCATCATATGCATGATTTTCTTTGCACCAGATATATAATCAAACCAACCACTGCCAATACAATAACAGCACCAGCAGCTATGGCAACAAAAGCCCACCACTGAAGGTCGTTCTGTGGCAATGCCACGCTTGGGAATACTTCATCAGCTACATCGAACAAAACAAACAATGTCTTTGGAAGGTAAAAAATGTTATAAAATTCACGAATACCTGTGAGAACTTGTAGCTTTATAGCATCACTCACACCTGCAGGATTGCTGGCTGCAATAGTGACATCGTAAGTTGTTCCAGAAGAAAGATTATCAATCCTCACTAATGTCTGTTGGGAATGAATCTAGCAGTAAGAATGTTATAATTATCACCAGATGCAAGCAAGTCTTAGCTAGCAACCTTAAGTGGAAAGTTGACTTACTTCAAACAAAGTATGATTTGCTAGCACAGATTTTACAGTGATAGGATATGCTGTTGCAGCCACTGAAGCCTTCCATTGTATTGTTATTGAATCAGGTCGTATAGACTTGACTTTCACGTCCTTGGGAGGAGGTGAAACTGAAAAAATTAAATATTTGTTTTCATACTATTCTTTTACTGAACTAAAACTACCATGTAACTAATTACTAACTCGTTACAGATTTTGTTACATCAGAATTATGACTCCTCTCGGCTCCTATCACCGATGTCACAGTAACATCATACCAAGTTCCATGTGTCAAATTTGTAACCAGATGACTGGTCATATTTGTTATATACTCTACATAATAAGGAATCCGGGAATTAAATGCCAAAAATGATTCAGTATCCACATATGTGAAATAGAACAGGAAGTCCTTCCTTGCCTTCATGCAAAACATTACTATTCGACTTTGACACTCGGACTTCATACCCTTCTGCGCCTTTCACATAGTGCCATTTGATTACAAAAGAAGTATTAGTGGTATTCGTGATTTCAAACTTTGGGGAGGTAGGCACTGAAAAAAGATTTTTACTAAATCACTGGTAAGATGGAAACATCATATTTACTCTGTAGTAGATAAATCAAATATATACTTACAGGTTTGAAAGTATTTTGATGTGATAGCACTGCTCATTTTGAGATTGCTGACAGCTTTTATTGAGGCTAAATATACAACTCCACGTTGTAAATTATCAAAAATCATCACATTTGAATTTGTTTTACGCTTGGTGCCTGGATAACAATTTAGTATTTCATTATCGTATATATCTCCTGCTGAAAACTTTTTATAGAAATCCTCATGCCAAGGCGCTGTACTATGGAAACCATACATATATCACCCGAATTAGTTTAATTAAGCCGCCTCTTATACCATTGAACATTACTTGATACTCTTCAACTTCCAGAGATGAATTCCATGCCAATGTTAATGTAGTTTCTGTGCGATCAAGGAGCTGGAGACCAGCTGGTGGATCGGGTATTGCTAAAAATCGAAAAAACTTTTCAATCCAGAGTATGTCAATAACTTTACTTGCACGTAAAAGATTACTGAATTGAAGGTTACCTACCTAGTGTCAGAATGCGATTCTGCTTTTCAGATAAATCTTTGCTTTCTGTAGCCGCAATCACGTTTAAAACATAATAGGTTGAGGTTGTAAAATTTACTCTATCGATATACGCAGATATTTGCGTAGTGGTCTCAATTTCTGTTTACAAACGAGTATTATAGTAGAGATCAATAGAATTCACAATTTGCAATTGCTAAACTTTCAAGTTCCTACCGGCAACATTTTCACCATCTTCATCTTTTAGCGTCAGGTAATAAGAAACTGCACCATGCGAGGTGTTCCATAACACAATGAATGATGACTTTGTAATGTTCCTAATACGTACAAACGGACTGGCAGGAACTGGAATAACGAGTGAATTGATTTAGAGACAAAATTATATTGAATCATGACTCGAGAAAAGTTATTTTTTTTACTTGTCTGATATGATCTTATGATAGGACAGCTGATTCCAGCTCTATTAGAAGAGTGAACATTCAGAGTGTAGATACTTCCTGGCTCCAACCCTTCAACAACATGTCTATTTCCTTTATTTGAATGATTCTTTCCTGGTTATGCAAGCATATCATTTTTATAGCCAGAACCTCATTCAAATGCAAAGTTGGAAACTTACCGTTAACATTAAGAATATACGAATCCGCTCCCTTTACCTCACTCCAGTTCACTTCCAAGGATTTTGTGGTTTTGGAAAGCAAACATAGGCTAGAGGGAGTTTCTGGAACTAATCAGTGGTATATTATAATTCATTCATCAGTGATAAGATAGCATTTACCATTAACAAATTAAGATTACTTTGATAACCTGCATTTCAATACCTGTTATGTGATTAGCAGTAAATAGGTGCATACGACTGTGATTGAATGATTTGAGAAAGACACTGACTTCATAATTTGTGCCAGCATTCAATCCTGATATCTCATATTGACTTATAAACGTAGTCCCAATGAAAGATATCTGAGGAATTTCCACTTCATATGACGAATCTCCTGTTTCGTTTTCCCATGTTAAAATCATGAACGTTTCGTTAATCCCATGGAAACTCCAAAACTCTAAAAAGATTGTATATTCATCAATATCTAAAGTACTGTGGAACGTTGTTTAGGTACTGATTAATCATCGTTAAGACTTAATAATTGCAAGCGGGAAGACCTGGAAACAAATCGAAATACAGAAATGAAAGCAAATTATAAATCCTAACCGCTTTCCAATAAATCATTTTACACAACTTGTATTCTTTCTTTTATTCAAGTCCCTTTTCTGATGTTACCATTTCCAGATTCCTGCATTTTAATGTAGCCCAGTCGAGAGGTAATATAATGCGTAAATACCCTAGGGCCTAGGTTACTATCACATGAATGGAGAGGTAGTACAATATACAATACGATGAATATCTAATATTACCCACAAGTATTTTCTATAGCAAATGATAGTTAATTGTCAACTGTGTAATACTACCCTTCATAAGGAACTTATAGGGAAGCAATTCCCGCCACTATATCAATTACTCAACCTCGCCATCTAACGGTTAGACACCATTACCTAACAACCGGTAAAACTGACTCAACAGTGACATCTAGCGATTGGAAATATTTACTTCACGCACCGGCAATAAATTACTCAACACTGACATCTAGCGGTAAGATTTTTACATCACCCATAAATGATTAAAGATTGATATCTAGCTGTGGACTGTTTTACATCACTCACCCGCTATAGCAATTACAATATTAACCCAGTGTCTGTGGGTGATGTGTTCCAGTATTCTACCACGGGTATCTAAAAGCACTGATGGTGTGAATTGGAATGGCATACTTCCTCTTAAACGAACTTGTAAAGTCTTTTCGGTTGATTGTACGTGTCAGCGCCGTATCAAACACCCAAGGGATTTGGTAGCGTAGCCGTTGAATAAGTAATTGATAGTCAATAAATAACAGATTCAAAAACACAACTGCCTGAAGTAAATATTTAACATCCGCTAGTTGTCGAGTTTGAATCATTGTGATTGCAGTTGAATGAGGCAAAATTAATTAACTGCCATCTAACAATGTTTAGTATTCGTGGCTGAATGAACTATAAATCTCTTCCCGCTAGATGTCAAGTTATTGTGATCGTAGTTGAGGGATGTAAGAATTACTATCCGCTAGAAGACGATGTTGAGTCATTATTTTTGCGTCGGGTGATGTAAAGAAATACAATTCGCTAGATGTCAGGTAATTGTTTTTGCGATTGACGGACATCTAGCGGATAGTAATTATTACTTCAATGCAGTGTTAATTTTTACACGTGTATCTACAAAAAAAACATAGAAAAATAATTACTTGAGCGTTTGGAAGAAGAGAAATTTGAAGTTCCAAAGGAATTTTGAGCTGCGATTCGAACGTTAAGAACCTCCCAATCTTCAATGCCGTCTTCAACTGTATACCGGCTTGCAGCTGTGGTAGTATAGTTGCGTAAATGTCGCGTACTGTTAACCTGTATAACGTACTCCGTAGCATATTCGACTGCGGCGTACAGTACAGTAAAGCTTCTGGCAATGGCTTCAACGATACGGAAAGCGGATACAGGATCAGGGTATCCTGCAATAAAGTTGTTCGAGATATAAACAGTAGAATTTGAAAAATATCATATCCGCTATATGGTGCTAAATAACAGACATAGGTATAAATAACGAGCAGAAACACATAACTCAAAACCTGACAATACAGGACATACCTGAATAAATTGGAAAATATGCGGGTTTACTCGTAGACTGATTCCAGTCAGGGTGATTTATCGTAACAGTAATAGCTGCAAGATACTCTTTCGAAGTTTGAAAGCCACTTATCTTGACCTGTACCAAAACAATTTTTGCTGTGGTAAATAGTAAAAGCAAGGTTTATAGGTTTATATACTAGTTACCTCGACGTGCGTCGAACTATCAATATCTGTGATTGAAGCGCTTGTTACTCCTTCTATGGTGATATTGTAAAATGCAGCTCTGGGCACTGATGGAATCCTCAGAACTATTTCGTTTGGTAACTCAGAGGCGTCATACGTCACCATGGAAACATTTATTGGGCCTGGGCCTGAAAGGGTTTTCAAATGCAGTATTTGCACATAATATGATCATGAAGTGTTTATACTGTACCAGTTGAGTGGATAAATGTGCTTCTGAACCAGGGTAGAGTGAAATTGCTAAATGCCCCGTAATATCTCGTGTAAAGCAGAATTTCATGGTTGCTTTTCAGGCAAAATTTTAGCAAGTAGTGCTGATCAATGCTGTAAATTGAATTTTCCAGTAGATCTGTCATTCCCTTATCAACTACTAAACCTGAAAATGGAAGAGATAGCAAATAAAACCACATAAAACATAGCAGTTAAAAAGACGTAATAGGTAAGAGCATAAATCATGTAATACAGAAACCTCCAAGTTACTTGGCTCTCGAATGTTTAATACCTATGTTATTGAATTCAAACGGCGTTTGGAAATCAGGAAATATTCCTTCGCTTGACCCAATATCCACCACTAAAACGTCCGAAGTGTTGTCGCCGCGAGTCAGATGAAAGTGGCGCGAGTCATTTGTGACGTCGTCACAAGAGTAGGATTGATAAAAGAATACCATCATAGAACCGCGGTTAAATATGACGTAATTGTCGTGAGGATTCACTGCATAAAACACACAAAATTAAGATATGTATTGTTATTGAAAATCACAGAGAGACACTCTCACCATCATTTGTGACGTAGAAGCCGCTGAAAAGGCTCTTGTTCTGCAAACGAAAACTCGTCAATTCTGGTACGTCCGAAACAAAGATCTCGTGATGGCAAATTAGTCCCTTTGACGAATTCCGTAGTTCCAGTATTTTTATCGCAGTTACATTACTGGTTATCAATCTGTATTCATTCAGTAACGCGTATTCCCATTTACGAACGGTTGCTAGGTAGTGTGCAGACAAAATATCGTTCAGATCCGACACATATTCTTCAGCTAACAAAATCACTCTACCGAAAGCAGAGAGCTGAGCTGAAAAATATATTACAGCATACCAACCATCGGCGAAGTAGGTTACGTATTAGTACATCTAACTGAAAAATACTACTCCTACTCCAAGCTGTTCCCTGAACTTCCGCACCAGCTGAGAATACAAACAGTTGATGGTTGCCTTACCTGTAGTAAAAATAACTTCATTTCCGAATGGACGAGTCGACTGCGACAAAACTGTGGTACCTATTCTCACTACCTTGGCTCTTACGGAATACACTGTATTTGGCAGGAGATTGGGAAAACTGATAAAAATAATAAAATGAGTGAATTGATAATTTAAAAAGTTATTTTTATTTAAAATTCATGTACCCCTGTTTACCTGTTGTTTCTTTGTCTACCCACCCTACTGTTTTCCATAGATTGAACGCAAATGGGATGTTCTCAGCTTACATGATATGTTAGAGGCCTAAATTACCAAGGTGATATCAGTTCGCGGAAATCAATGATAGTTCGCATAATATAAATTGTTAATGTATTTGAGTTTGAGTAAGTTGACCGATTGAAATCCCATCTTATGCCTTTTACTAATTACAAAGAAGAAGAATCGAAAATAGCAGATAATGATCGACTGGCTTTCCATTAGGCACTTTAAGAATGCTTCAAAAACATTGTTTCTGATCTTATCTCCGAGGAGACTATACGAGAAAATTGCGAACAAAACTTCTTATGGTTTGTTGACAACGTGGTACAGTTTATTAGTTCTTAGGGGATGTTCTCACATTTTATACGGCCTCGTAACATTCAACACTGTTTCATCGGCATTGTCGAGTTTGCGGAGCAATATTGTCCATTCAGTCGCGCCGGCAACTGGTTCCAGGAACACTGTAATCGATCTTGGAATGAGAGGCTTGCTCACAGAAACCCAGATTCCTTTGGGTTCTAAATATAATAATTGTATATTCCAGAAGTTTGTAAGTTTATACTGTACTTACATAATAGCAATCGAACTTACTTGTTCTCACTCGCAAAGCTCGCGATCTCACGCTCCTAATCCCACTCGAAGAAAAACTTTGAACAGTAACGCCATAGATGACGTTGGGGTTCAAACTATGAATCTACAATGAGAATTACATTTTAGTATAACCTTAAAAGCTACTAAAGATATAGGGTGGGTGATTCATTGTCTGCTCGTTTCCTTATCATTTCAATAAAGATGGAAAATTTCCCGCTCTAGATAATCGCAAAAGATCATCCTTTCGAACAAAACAATGACTCATTCAACCACAGATGCACGAGTTTTAAATACAGACGTGCATCATGACAGTAAAAATACAGTATACAATAATATGTGAAAGGCAATCATTATAACCTACTATTCATGAAACCATCACGATTTTAATTTTTTTTTCAATAACGGTTTTTAACGGTATAACATAAATGTGACCAAGGTCGGCCATTGGGTGAATTGAAGCCTAATCGGCAAAGATTATTTTAATTTACCTTGACGTTCATACTACTTGTGTCAAAAATATGAATATCAGACGAAAAGTGAAAAGCGACCGCCTCTACTCTATACGACAATGCGCTCGCTGGTCCCTTGAAGAACAACTGAAATGAGTTAGTTTCAACGTTTGCCACTGACAATTTCCTCGGCGGACCTTCAAACAAATAAAAAATATAGCTAACTTTAGATAAATTGAAGCCTAATAAAGTAAGATCAACCCACCCAGAGTCATAACGCTAGTTCCACAAAAAGCAAAGAACAAAGAGACGATTTTCATCATTCGCCAATACGATTCCCTTTTCGATGAATAAAAAAATCAGGCTACAAGTATAACTGTCGAAAGTACATTGAAATTTACACATAAGAATGTACATATACAATCGCCAAGAAAACCTGTTCACGAATACTGATTTACACAACAGCAGTTACACACGCTTGTAGTAATATAGAAGCGATGACTATTTGACAGTTGCCTGATTAGGTACAGTGACTTGAAAGAACTTGGTATATAACTAGTTGTGTTGGTTATAAATAATTTAGAAAAACCAATAGGTATATTTTAAATTTTCCAGACTCATCGCCTGACCCAAGATAAACGTTTTGCAAGCATTCAACACCAGAGCTCAGCGTTTGCTTTCAGATCATTATTTATTCATTTTTCAATCACAAATCCAATCCGGAGAAAGAGTAAGAGTAACATCACAAGTAACGAAAAATATTTGGTGTCACAGCGACACCTCTTGTTTTTTCTGTATTTGCATAAATACGATAAAACAAACTTATGTTTACTAAAATTGTAAAGTGATCGTTTGGTAATCCTGTTTCAAATTCAGGTAGGTACCCAAGTCTCTGCCCTCTCAAATAGCAAAAGGAAGAAATATAAATCAACATGAAAAACTAAAAATCGAACATATCGGAAAATAATGCGCAGCACGTATATGACACCGGTATAGGGAATAGAATTTGATGAATAACAAATAATTATAAAGTGGGAAACACCAACGATAACGATTGAATGATAAAGTGGAAAATATATGAGAAACAAAATATCACTCCCAAAAACTAACGATGAAAAATATTGTTTAGAGTTTCCATATCGAATATAGAGATAAGCTAAGGTGGGAAAGCTATAGAGAAAAATGTAGAGTCTCGTGACGTATGGAGAGACGAAAACTGTAGAGGGACTGAATAACGTTTCATGAAAGGGGAAGGGATTTGGAATGCTTGTAAGCAGCAATGTGTATTAAGTGTGGAGAATTGAATGCTTGTAAGCAGCATCGTGATAAATTGTCTTGGTGATTAAATGATCTTGTGGAGACTTGAGTTGTATATGTCAAAGATTGTGTTTGGCAGTACGACATTGTAATAAATACTGTATATGAGAAATCAAAGAGTTATTGATTCATCATACTATACGAT